>VWYP01025896.1:41743-287999 GCA_013400435.1 Pycnonotus jocosus | reverse complement strand
CACACACCACACCCCAACAACAAAAAAAAAAAAAAAAAAAAAAAAAAAAAAAAAGAAGGAAGAAAGCAAGAAAAGAGGAAGAGAGAGAGAGAAAGAAAGAAAGAAAGAAAGAAAGAAAGATTAGTGACTTGCTACAATCTGCTATGAGCAGGTCACACGGACTCTCCTTGAATTGCAGTGAACTTTTGCAGATGAGTGCAAAATCTACATTTCCCTTAAATATAAGAACTCCTCTCTAAAAAATTACCTGATCTGTATGTCTTGATTTTTTGTCAGAATAAACAACTCTTGTAGAAATGCTTATCAGCAAGAGACACAGAAAACAAAGAGTTCCTGCAAGACTTTAAATGGACTAAGCCCACTCAGAATTGGGAAAGCCAACAGCAGTGAATGACAGGCCATTCTAAGTCAGGTGCCATTGCCACCACTACAAAAAACCAGCCAATCAACCAACCAAACAGAAACCAACAACAACAAAAAATCATAACATGAAGAGCTGCAACTTGTCACTAAAATGGTAATTATCTTGTAATCCATTAGTTAATGCAAACATTATGGGATTTTGGATGAGCTCTAAAACCAAGTTCTTGGCCACTCTTAGCTTCCAGAAGTGCTTGATAGGGTGTTAACACAAGTGCCCTGTCCAAATTCCAGGTGGGTAACTATATTTTGTCTAGCTGACTTTTGCATGTAATTTATTGAGATATGTTATTACTCCTTTCTTGTCTTAGACTGTAGTTCAGAGTTGCTGTATTAAGAGCTGCTGCTGCCTTGCCAGGGGTTTTAATAATCCAGGGACCAGTGAAGGGATTCCTGCTTGTACCAGAGCAGGGATTTCTGTGGTAGTCAGTGTTTTGGGAGTTTGGAGTGAAAGCACTCTGTAAACAAATGTTTATAACCAAAGCTCTGTTTCAAATATCACAGATACCATGAAAGCCTTGGCATTTGCTAGTGATGCTGAAATCCTGAAACTACTGACAATATGAAGAAAATTGGTTAGCATCCCTGCTGAGCCCTGAATGAATAAAGCAAGAAAATTGATAAAAGGGCTCAAGAAATATATGTTGTATGTCTTTTTCTTAGTTGAATTTAAACTAATTATTTTCAAAACTCTTTAGCAATCTATAGATGTCTGTACACTGCATCAAATCTGGGCACGTTCTTTCTCCAGAAGCAGATTTTAGAGTCCCTTGGCCATTCTCCCATGGGATTGGGCAGAGGCTTCTGTTGTGACAGCATTGTTGTTTTTTGGACAGGATGTTTTGGAAGATGTCTTTGGGAAATTTGCTCCATCTTCTCTGGAAGGTTACTCCCTCACTGAATCCTCTGGAACAGGAATATTTTGTTGTCTATCTTTTATGTACATCTTAAATATTTTGACTGGGACTATTTTATGGGAAGTCAATCACATTGGCAGCCAAAGCTCCTCTGAGCACAGTAATTCTGTGGGGCAGTCTGGTCTGCACTGCAGTGATTGGACAGAGGAGAAGCTGCCCATGGCAGGTAACAGAGGGTAACACAGGTCAGGGCTGTTCCTGCTCAGTCCTGCAGTCTCTCCTGCTCCTCTGGCCTTCTGAAGGGCCATGAGCACACCAGCAAAGGAGGACAGCTGCAGTGAGGGTTGGCATCTCTCCTCACAGCCCAGCCTCTGGCGTGTGTTTGACTGGCCCATCCAGGACCAACAAGTACCTGGCCTTGTTTCCAGGGACAGAGTGGTCCTGGAACTGTTCTCCCTCTGTGACATCAAGGATGGGACTACTCTGCTGTGGAGGGGCAGAGAGCTAAACTGAGTGAACGTGACTTCTCCAAAGATGATTATGTCTTAATTTTGGGAGGAGAAAAAGAACTGGCATTGAAACCAAGCTGTGAACAGCAAATTCTTGTGGTTGTGTCCTGCGTCTCAGGATTGTACTTGTTTCTGTTCACAAAAAGCTATTTCAGTCCTTGGAAACCAAGACAAGTGGGGCAGAGGAAGACACTGCAAAATTTTTCCTGGCTCATGGATTACATACCCTGTTCTGCCTGACACAGCTAGGCATATGAGAGACTACAGCATCTGGCTGGTTTCTGCAGGAAAGCTGAGATCTGTCAGCTCTGTCTAACAGCCAGGGATTTGGGGGCCATTTTGTGACTGAGCAGGCCATTCTGCTGTGCTTGAATTCACAAAGACAGATGACCCTTCTGAAACCTTGCTGTTGCTTTCCTCCTCCTCCTGCCGAAGAGAATCTCTTCACTAGTCTGGATTTAGCTTTCTTATTTTATGCCCCTGAAAAAATGGTGACATCTCTCTCTTCACATCCTCGTATCAGTGGGGACTTCCAGTCACTGACTATTCATAGGCATCCTCAGTGTGCACAGCATGGGAGCCAGAGACAAAGCTGTTGGTTCCCAGTTCTCCCTGTTCTATCTTGTCTCTGTGAAGTAGGTTGTTCTTTTCCAGTAGCAATGACCTTCATTCCCCCCATCCTTCTATCCTGAAAAATTATACCAGACTTGGCTTTCTGTTTAGTCTTCTGTCCCACTAAAAATATGACGAAACAAGCAGTGAAAACTGGTACTGTGTTGTACATAGAAAAAAAAGTGATACTTTATGAATTTGGTGGTGCCAAGTGTCACTTCCAGTGTGTAGCTCTCAGTTCATCATGCTTGTTGCCATGCAGAATTTGGAGAAACACTCACTCTCACACAAATGAGTTTTTAATGTTTTTTTTTTAACCTGTTATAAAGCAAAACTTGTTTCCAAGTGGAAACAAATACATAGAAAACCTATTATACAGAATGAAAACTTGATGATTCTGATTTTCTTTTGCTCAGTTAGAGTTTGTTTTGTTTTGTTTTGTTTTGTTTTGTTTTCCCAAGAGTGCAACTGAGAGTTATAATCTAGTAGTACCCTATTTGTGTTTCTGGTCACTGTGTGAGAGTCCTAAGAAACCTTTGTCTTTCTGGGTTACCTTTTTCATTAGTTCATAAGCCTAAATAAAGAGTCTTCACAAGTTCTTTGTAGTTCTGAAACCATGATGGATTTAAGCAAAGGGGTATCCTCTATTTCTGCCTTATTGTGATGTAGTTCCACAGGACCTCCTTTCACTTTCACAGAGTTTATCTGGATCCACACAGGTGTAAATCAGACCAGAATCTGGCCACTAAGAATGAAACTGATTTATATGCTGGCATTAGTGATTCCCCATATTTTGAGATTCAGCCAGCTCTCTTCCAAATTAATCTCCTTTTTAGTAGTTTATTCTATATTCCCTGGTGGCAATATGGGTTGATGTGATGAGTTGCCTTACCTCACAATGCAGGATATAGAGGAACAGAAAGCATTGAAACACTGGGACATTGTTGGCTAGTTCTAACAGTAAAAGTCCCACCCACACCCTGCAAGAGCCTGAATCAGTGAAGACATAAGACATTTTCCAATTAAAAAGGCCCTCTATGCCCTTATTATTGACAATATTGTAGAAAAAGGAAATTAGTGAATTGAAAACAAGGGCCCTTCCCTGATTAAGCTCCTCCTTATCACAGGACATGCCACACTTAACTCTTGTTACATCCCAGCTCACTTTTGTCTTTCAAAAGTCAGAATAAGCTTATCTGTGATTTTTTTTTTTCATGTTTACTCAAGCTCTCAGCTTGATAGTGATGTACGACTAATACTTAGATGGTTCCACATTCCAGAAGATTTGTAAAGTAAATGACAGAGGGAGAATTTTATTTCTATGAAGTTATTTCTGGAGTTTTCCTTTTATAGCAACAACCATTGCTATAAACTCTGCAGGCAGCAGCTTCAGCCACATTTGGAGCACTCTGTGCTCTGCTGGCAATGCAGAGGGTGCCATGAGCAGCTGCTGGGGATTTTTTGTGGCTACACTTTGCCATTTGGCTGCATCCTTTTGTGGACAGAGGAAGATTTGCCTGTATGTTTTGGGGCAGTTTCTGTAAAGAACTTGGTGAGGTGCACTGGCCATTCAGCACGGGTTAAGCAGCCCTGAGATGCATTCAGATCACACCAGGCATAGAATCAGTACAGAACAACCCCTTGAACAAGTAAGCTGTAGGAAGCTTCCTCTCCTTTGCTACTGCATAGCTCCTTTGAGTACTTATTGGAAACAGCCAAGGAAAGAGCCTCATATCTTCTCTCACTACACTTGGAAGTACTTCCAAGAAAATGTAATTTTTCAGCCTAATGACCTTAAATGACTGTGGTTTGGTTTATTTTTCATTTTTCAAAGTAAGAAATCTAACTGGAATTGATGATTTCTTTGGAAAAAAAAGATATCTCATGTCTTGTCATGTTTTTATAAATTCTTTTGTTACATGTAATTTTTAGAGCCTTAGAATTACCAGGAATCTCCAGGAAAACCAGACCTTTACAAACATATACTGAATGATACAGTGTTTTTATTCTAAAACAGTGGGCATGTTTTTATTCTGAATTTCTTTTATTATTTTTGGAAGACAAGGAAATATACATGTGTTTTGCTTGGTACTTACACAAGAAGCAAGAAAAGCATCCTTGCTTTTATTAAGTATTTCCTTGTGACAATGGCGCAAGTTATTTTAAGGTGCCTTTTTTTTTTTTTTAAAGTTGTTTCTTGGTGTCTCCCCAGTGGATAGGTTTTCCCACCTTTTTAGAGATGGTTGAGCAATGAAAACAGGAACCAAAAACTCACTTTTGTTTTTATGAGACCTGAAAAGGGTAGAAGAAAAAACACACTCTCTGCTGAGTGATCACACTGCCACTTATCAGAGTCTTGCTGGTGAAGTCAGCACAGGAAAATTTTGCAGAAGAAGCCTCCTTTCCCACTCACAAGATGGGACATGAGTGCAATATAGATTCTCTTCACACAATAATCCTGGGGTTCTTAGCTTGTTGACCAAGAAATCTTCCTCTGGCTTGTGCTGTTGCATTTCTTCCAGTGGCCCACTGGGCAAATTCTTTAATACAATGTCTAAGCAACGTAAGCTCTGGTGTGGGCTCTGAGTGCCTTGGAGCATGTCAGCTGGTGAATCCACTGATCCCCCCTCCAGGGACCTGCCCCAGGTAGGGGTTATTCCAGGCAGAGTGGATCACCCACCCTCTGTCACATTTGCCCTCTCATGCTGACCTCAGAGCACTGTTCCCATGCATTCCTCAGAGTTTTGTGTAGCCCACACCCATATGAATGATGTGGTTCTTCAAAAACTCTATTGCAAGAACACACGGCTATTTCATTTTCAATATTGCACCTTCCTTACAAACATGTGAGCATCCCTTACTGTTTGGTGAAAGAGAAAGACAGACATGGAAGGTAATCCCACCAATTCCTGTCTGCAAGTATAAACCCTCGGAACTCAGAGTTTGTCACTCCAGTCCATGAGGTGATAGTTATCGATGTTTTGTTGTAATGGGCCATGTCCTCTCTCCAGTACACAGTGGTGATGCTAGATATCATATCCAAAGGTCATCTGCAGGGGAGAGCTAGTATGGAATGTTGCAAATTTCCATGAGAAGACAAATACAAAGGACTTGCTCATGACAAATTGCTGGGCTACAGAGCTGTGGGAATCAGGCTAGATTACAGAATGCAGTGTCAAACCAAAGACAGGTGCACTGTCACTGCAGAGCTCCTGACAAAGAACAAAAAAGTCTGAAACTAACAGCCCATTGTTTTATCATCCGTGTCTGGAGTCACACAGCTCTACCTTTCAATTCCATAGCTGGAAGAGAGGATCATATGCCTCCTGGAGAAATAGTGTAAAGTTGGGTGGAGTAATGCAAAGTGTGTAGAAGGGCAGGAGAGAATGTTTATTTGAAACAAGCAAATAGCAATTCTGCATTAGTGAGGAAACAGATTTGCTCTGGTAATTGGTCTGGCTTGCAGGAATGCTGAGTTCCCAATGATCCCTGTAGGCATCCTACCTCTCTATCTCCCTAAAGAACACCAAGAAGTTCATTAGGCTAGATAAGCAAAAGGAACTAAAGGAGCTCACAGACAAGTGCTTGGCCTCCTAAATAGATTCTTTAACTCATGGTTAGGCATTTAATTGCTGTGAAGAGAATTCCAAAGCCACTAATATATTAAGTGCACTGCTGCTCATCACTAACCAACAGAACATGCTGAGGATGGGAGCATGTCCAAATCTAGATCTTTATTCTAGTTTTCTAGAAATATAAACAAAATTGCTCTGGAGATGAATATTTTTCTTTCTGTACATGGGTAGAAGAGGAAGCAGACTAACAATTTTTTATCATTCCATTAATTATAACATAAGATAAGGGAGCTGAAGATTTAGTTTTACAGTGGTGGTTTGAACTTTTTCTCCAGTGAAAAGCCTTTCTCTAGCTTGCTGCCTGCAATATTAGGAAACACTTTTCAATGAACCCGATGCGGCATTTCCATGATTTGTTTGTTGTGAGAAAACTTAATGCTGGGATGGAGGTTTCTGACATCTCTCTCACCTTTGGGAGTGGATATTAAATTCCACCTGTATCCATCTTAGCAGCATGGTAGGCATTCAGAGTGTCCCCTGAGACTTAGAGTGTCGTAGATTTTCCCTGTCTCACAGACTCTGAGAGGACAGGGTCCTGCTGCCATCATGTATGGACCATCATTTACCAATTATCCACTCAGAAAACTACAGCAAAGGTTACAATCACAAACCACATGGAAAAAAGAGATTTATATCAGTGATAGGAACCCTACTACCCTCACTTCAGCATACCTTAGCAGGGTTTGTAATTAGCTCTTTCATTGGGAACATCTGTATGGTTTATGTAAGTGTTTTGTTACTGTGTCACGTTTTTCATACTCATTGGCAAAGTTTAATAATAGTATGCTGCAGCAGAGGGCACAGAAAATCTGATGACTGAAGTTCTTACTTGAGCAAATTTTAGCTTTTTAATAAAGAATTGTCTTTTAGGGCTCTGACACATTTATATTTATCTCCCTTTCAAAGCGAGGGTGATATTATTATGTAGAAAAATTGCAGTGTGGGAGAAAATGCTGTGCAACTGAAAAATGAGATTGAATAGACTCTCTAGGAAAAATCAACTTATTCCTCTGTTTCTGTGTTGCAATTAGCCAAAAAGGCCAGGTATATTTTCAACAGGGAGTATATTTTCAACATAGTCCTCGTGATTCTCAAATTAGCAATCATAGGATCATTACAATTAAGTGAAAGTCAGTGTGTTACTCTTCACATCGATGAAGAAACTTCTGTTTTCAAAGCAAATAGTCTGTCCTAATATATGTCTATATGTTCTTGATATACCAGAAGGCAGCCACAGTAACCAGAAGCGTCAGGAAACAGCAGTGCTCTTAAAGCCTCTGTGAACAAGGGTAAGAAGCAGGAATACGAGCAGGAGCAAAGAGATGAATAAAGGAGAAAAAAGAAAAAAGAAAAAAGAAAGAATACAGAAATAAGGGTGTAGAAGGATTGTCTGGTGTAAATTGAGTGCAGATTTCAGTGCAAAACATGGCGACTATACTGGAGGCTGAAAAATATTTAAATTATGAATTGGAGTATTTAAGTCACCTTTTGAAATTCTTTCTATCAGTACCAAGATGATACTAAAATGATGTTGCTCTGAAATAGAGGTTGGAGGGACTGATAAACTAAGATACTTTAAAAAAGAATATTATTTAATTAAAATAATGTTATATAACTGGAAACTTTTAAAAGCATTTCCACTTCTTAGTTCCTCGTGGTCAATCTCAACTGAAACAGTTCACATTTTAAAATATACAAACAGAAACTTATTTTAAATTATTCAAACAACAATTTTATCATTTGAGTTAATGTAACATAAGTAATTTCAAGTTTTTTGCAGACAGCAAGAAATAATTACTTGAGTTTTACACACATATTTTCAAGAATTATCTGACATTCATCAATATCAGCAGAAATTTAAGTCTTTGTGGGAAATTATATTATGTGGTATTTTAAAATATGCCAAGGGCTTTGTAGAGAATTTAAGGATTTTTTAGGAGTTTTGTCAATCTCAATCCCTCCCCCCCAGAAAAATTGAAAAATAAAAAACCAAAATAAAATAAAGGATGGAGCCATATTGGAGGCTGATTTCAATTACAAAAAGAAACATTGTTTGGATGCCCTGTAGAAAAGCATGAGCAACGTTTTTCCAATAGTTACTAAATCTGCAGTTTCAGTAGATACCAAGGCTTCTCATTCAGATCCGAATTTTGTGATGCAGAATCAGCTTTGCCATAAGGTCAAATATATCAAGATTCAAAAAAGTTTAGTGCTAAATCCAAATATCAGAACAAAGAACTATCTTTAAGTTTGAGAAACCTCCTAATGTCCATTTGACATCTCATAGTGTTGTCAATTAAAAGTGATTTCAAAAAATACATTAATGCAAATGGTAAATTTTATAAAACTAATGCAAAATCAGTGTAATGACAAAGGAATTGGGTGCTTTTTAACATGAACATTTAAATAATTCATTTTCTTCTTCCATTTTTGACATCTCAGCACAGCTCAGGCAAAAGTGTGGGCCAAGAAGACAGCTACACTAGGTAGGCAGCCAATTAAAACAGACTGTCATAAAAGAGCAGGATGATTTTTCAGGACAGGCATCGTTATTTTGTGAGCACCAATATAACTTCCTAAATGTCTCACAGATGTAGTTTGAAAGAAATTGCATCCCCCTCCCAGCAAAAATATCTTAGCCACCTCGACAGAAGAGACCATCTGGAGGCTTACTCACTTTGGGGGATGCTGAGTTAATTGAGTGAAAGTCTAAATAACTCTTTAGGAGAGACATGCTGAGGAATAGCAGTAGACTCTAAAGCAATGTAATTCCAAAAGAATTTGTTCAGTATTGCTATTACTTAATCAGTTGTATTATCACCATCCTTGGGAGGCCTAGGCATAAATGAGGGCTTGTTTTGAAGGACTGCAGAAAAAGAATTTACTCAGCACAGTTATACATATTTGCATGAGAAATTCAGACAAATCCAGTAGTATTTCAATAATAAAATCAGGAATGTGCTCATTCTTTTGTCTAAAGAAGTGATGCCACCTACCTAAAGGAGTATCTAAGCTGTGATTGAAAGGTGCAGCACATGCATCCTCCCAAGACACTTGGGAGTAGTGTAGGAACACCAACACTCTGGCTCCAAGCTTTCCTGGCTGCCTTTTCTCTTGATTCGCTGGTTGCTGTTGGGAGCTGCTCTGCCTCTTTAGACCTGTCTGCACGTTCAGAGCTGACAGTTGTCTGATCAATTTTGAGAGTGGTTTTAGTTCAAAGTGGTGATACTGTGCTGGAGAGGTGCTGAGGCTGTTCAGTTAAGAAGTCTCCAGTGTCATTTAGACAATCTACAGATCACTCCTCAGGCTGTTGTCTCCAGTCTGGAAGCTCATCAGCCCTGACCATTGTAGACTGTGTTTGCAATCTCTGTGCCAAGAACTGACAGGGTGAAAGATAGAAGACTGTCTTGAGAAGAAACTCTTACTGACTGCTAGTGCAGGATCTGTAGTTTGGCATTTTCTTCTGTTTGTCCCCTTCTAATGCTACCTTGGCTTTTTATGTAGTATGAAAGCAGTAAGTTTTGCTATGCTACATACATAACTCTCTTTTTTAGCCTGAGACCCTCTTTGATTCTTTCTTTGAACAACAATTCTTCTTTTATTGTTTTTTCCCTGGATAAGTTGAATTGGTCCTGTTCCAGTGACTGAGAAATTTTTATGTGTCAGGCCTTAACCTTATCCTTTAAGCTTTTCCTTTTCCCATTGTTATTATGGAATTACTTATCTACAACTATTTACTCTTTAATGGATCTGGGATTGTCAAAAATTGGGCAGACTGAGTCCTTTCCAGTTCATGTGAAATTTATACCAAAATAAATGAGATTTAGGAATCAAAATATATTTGAGGATCTACTTCTATCTGTGTCTTATTGCTTTTGGGTGATATGCATAACTGGCTTAAGAAAATTATCTCTAAACTATACTGTGATGACAAACTATTTTTGTTTTTTTTAAGAAGCAGTTTTTTTTTTCCTGCAGATTGCAATAACCCAGCAGTTAGCAAGAATGGGCCTTGAAAGAGAAGCTCAGTTCTCTTTGCTGCCCGAGAACACTGAAACCAAGTATAAGCATCACCTCTAATGGTTGATGGAAGTGGAACTCTGTTCTTTCTCACATGAGGTTGCAGCAAATACCAAAAATGCAGAAAGTACCAAGAGTATTTTCCCTACTGATAGAAGACTGACTCTGTAAAGTGGATAGAGCAGTTAGAGTTTCCAAATGTAGGAAGAGAGTGGAAAGGGGCCCTAGGAGCTGAAACCCCTCTATCTCTGCATTGTTTTTTGCAGTAGTAAAATGCAGAGCCAATGGTGCTCTAGACTTTTGGGTTTTCCAGCCTTCCAGTCTTTCAAGGTTTGACAAAACTGCTTCTTAACTTGTTTGACCCATTCAAAAAGGAAAACTGCTCAATTCCAGACATACAATAGCTATAGTACCTCTTGCTTCTCCCTTTCCTATTCTTCAGAGAGCTGACTTTTTAAACACTTGAATACTTTCAAGCAAGAACTGTGATGTCTTCTGTGTCCTGTATGCTGCCTAGTATATAGACAGTATGGTGGGAAACAAGCAGAATTTGCTGTACATCTCAGAGAAAATCACAGCAGAACTTACCTGAGGTCTAGAGGTGCCCCCTCCTATCCCCCAGCCTGGGGAAGCTGGAAGTCTTGCAGTGTCCATGTGTTCTGCTGAATGGATGCAGGCCTGGTCTGTTGCTCAGGCTGAAGCACACCCTGGAGCACAGTAAGCACTCCTTCCAAAGAAAACCTGAATGCACAGGTGGGGATCACACAACAATGTCCTTCCTGATCTGAAGACCACAAACAAAGATAGAATATCCTTCCACCTCAACTCAAACTTTTGTTTTATTGATGGCCTAGTGAAGCCAAAGAGCTGTGACATCATTCAAGATGTCCTTTCAGGAGTTTTGGGTAGCTGAAATTTGGAGGATAAGTATTTTTATTCTTTGAATAAAATTAGTTCTTTGAATAGAATTAATAAAACCTGTAACACTGGAGAATCACTTATAGAATGGGAAGGAAAGAAGAAGAAAAGAAGCTATCAAAAACCCCAGGCAAACTCAAATGGTAGAACAAGAACAGCTAGAAATGGTAAGAAACATAAGAACTTAGAAGATGCAGGTTGAATTGAGGGAATGAGAGCAGGGAGAGTGAGAAGACATCAAAGTGGAAAACTGATACACAGAAGAGCAGGTGGGAATGGAGGAAGAAGAAAGGGAAAGGAGTATCTTGCAGAGATGCAGAAAGGAAAGACAAGAAGAAGCAGGAATGTGTCAGAGGGATAATAAAGGAGCTGGTGCATCAAAGAAGAGAGAAATGGAGGAGGAAGGTGATCAAAGGGAAAGAAAGAAAGAAAGAAAGAAAGAAAGAAAGAAAGAAAGAAAGAAAGAAAGATGCTAGAGCCAGAACAGAAGAATGAGAGAATCTTGAAGTAAGAGGATTTATGGAAAAATGGAAGCAATCACAGAAGAAAACAGTGTAAAACAGGAAAATGAGCAACAGAAGCATGAAGAGAGGAAGAAGACTAAAGATAACATGAAGCATGGCCTCTACATGAAGTTATAGACTTCTAGATGTTTGAATTAAGGTAGATGAACCCCATTTTAAGAAATGTGAAAAAACCACTTTTTTAAAACTAAGAGGTTATAGCTGAAATGTAAGTATTTTGTAGAAAATACGAATTGTTGTGATTTTTATAAATGTTGGGTTGTGCTACATACTGCTTTGTAAAAATGCCAAAGTAGAACAAATTATACCAAGATGTTGTGCAGAAATTAGAAAAAGAAGAAAGAAACCTGATAGTTTACAAAACAGGCAGGAAAAAGCTGTCTCGTGTATGCTGTGACTTACAAATCTGTGGGAGCTATTGTGGCCAGGGTCCAGCCCTCACTTTATACATTAGTGGGTGTAAAAGGTGATGTCACAGAAGGATTAGGTCTAATCCTGGGCAGGAAAGCCTTGTGATGACTCAACAAGGAGCAGAAAAGATGGAGCTAAATCAGCTTAAAGTCAGGCTTTATGGGTTTGGGTGGAATCAGCATTTTGCATGTGTGGTCATGCTTAGCATGTAACAACACACTCAGTTCATGATAATGCTCTGTCTACAGCTTTCCTATTCCTGCCTCCCATCTCAGCACGCTGCTGGCCCAGTGTCTGGCTGCCACTAACTCAAAATAGGAGACTCCAGGATGGATACAAGGAAAATTTTATTTACCAGCAGAGCTATTGGCACCACTTAAGTTTCACAGTGCATTGGTCAGTGCAAGTAACCAACACATCGGAGCAGACCTTTGGCTGCCATGTAGTAAAATAGGGGGATGCTTGATAAACCAGTTTTAATTCTCCAGTTCTGTTGGTAGTCTTTGAACCCTCTGTGTGGCAAAGCACAGGATAGTTTGAATTGACTAAATTTACTCCCCTGCCAAATGGTTTCTGTGGATTACCCTGTTCCTCTGACCCCAGAGCTCTGCTGAGTGAATGGCAGATGGGAGGACAGGTGTTTCTGGATAGGACTGCAAGAGAAGCTGTTGATGAGCCCTGGAACATCTTTGCACCAAGCCCTTTAGTCAGACTATCACATGCATGGAGTCAGATAGACAGTAAGGAGCTCAGGGCACCTCTGTGCCATCATTGCCTGGATCAGAATCAAAAGGCGAGTGATTTGCGTGTTGTCTGAAGGGGTCACTGCACAGAAGGCATTTTCTCATGACTATAGATATCTTTCTTATATTGCAATGAAAACAAACCATTTGCAGGGATTTATAGAACATTTAATTTAATTTTTACTGGGAAAGCAACAGAATCCGTTTGGGGAGGTAACAAAGGGAAAACTTTGCAGCACATCACTATTCTGATAGATATTTCCTTTTTTACTTATTTTTGAAAGTAACACAGAAGTGAGTGATAATTGTTGCTGATATTATGTAGTTTCTATTTTGGAGAGTTCAATTTAATAGTTTTCTTTAGGCTTTGCTTTAAGCAGATTAGAGAAATAAGGACTCCAGTGATACAGTCCAGTGTAATATTTCTTTACTCATACTAGTTTTTAGTCTCAAAAAAACCAATTACCTCAAAAGTACCATTTACACAAAACAGATTTTTAAAAGACTTGCAGGTTTATTTCAGAAGTTTGCTAGACAGTATGGGGGCTGTTCTAAAAGCTCTGTTTTGCAACTGACAGTTTAAAACTTTAAATGGGAGAGCCAAAGCTGCTCCAGAGGTAAGTACCCCAATGTAGATGTGACAGCTGGAATAAATTGTTCCATTGTTTTCAGTGCTAGTCACTCAATTATTAAATTACTACAGCAAGACTTGGAGGAGTAAGAAAAGAGTGTAGGAAAGACATTCTAGCACATGAAATAAAAATGAGAAAAAATAACACTGTTTCTCACTAGGAAGTATGCAATTAGATGATATTTCACAATCAAAATATTGTGTAAACTGGAAAAAGCATGACTACAGAAATCAATGACAATGGTTATCTGGCAGTTGTCACCCTTTGCACGACAACTTTGACATACTTCATTTGAGTCACTTCCCAAGGGACAGTTGTCAGTCCATCTGTCAGAACCACATCCCATCTGGAATGGTTCTGTGGAGAGAGGCTACAGGTCCCAGCCTGAGGACATGAGGGAATCCCAGCACCGTGGAGAGGGAGTTGCACTGTCCTCGTGTGCTGCCCTAACAGAGGACAATAGGCAGAGCCAGGCCAGCTACTGGTGATCCTCTCTGCACCATGGAAAATGTTCTGGCAGTGGAGTCTCCTTTCTTTCTTCAGCTGGAGAGGTTTTTCTTGTCTCAGGAGTTTCTTGCTTTTGTGAGGAGCCAGCACCAATGTTGATCAGGAACTGGTAATTTGCTATGACAACATCTCAAAATCCCTCCCATAAAGCTTTCTGAGGTTGTTTAACCACTGTCTTGTGTCCAAGTATGGAGGAAAAAAGCAGAAAACCACTTCAACCTTGTGTGTTTCTGAGAATGATCTGGAAGAGATTTTGGAGCACTAAAAGGAAAAAAAAATCAAAATAAAAGTCATATCTGCAAAAGGACCCAGGGCTGAGAAAGTTCTGGATAAACTTGGGTGTAGCTGAGCATAATTATGATCCTGAAACCCCCTGCTCAGCTAACCCAATATAGATACCTAAACTCACCAGGAGCCCCCCTGTTTGATGTTTAACTTTGCTATTATGAGAATTCAGTTCTCTGCAGCCCATCTCAAATTGCCCTAGTATGAGAAGTTCAGCAGCTGGTTCAACACTTGATCAGGTTTCAGAAAAAGGAATTTTCCCCTAAGTTTCTCTTTAAGTTGGAATATATTCACAGCAATCATGCAGAACAGTGTGCTGCTTGAAAAACACAGTTATGAATATTTTTTGAAGGAAACAGGATTTTTTAATTCCTTCATAATATGATACAATAGCTTTTTCTGATACTTGGAAAAAAAGTGAATTTTTGTCTCTAAGCCTTTCTTGGCTAGACTGAGAATGTTCAATGTCAAGTCTTTCATTTCTTGATAGAGCATCTGACCTCTTCAGATATAGGTTGTTCTATATATTTTGTTGCATCTTCTTGAGTTGAAGTTGGAATTGTCACAGGAAAAAGAAGACTAACAAGATGAAAAGGAGAGCACAAAGCAGGAGAAATTTTCCACCGGCTGAGGAGGGAGATGAAACTTGATACTCATACTTCTTGAATAATTATTTTTGTCTTGGCAAAAAAACATGGCAAGTTTTTGGTGGCTAGGTGGCTACAGGGCTGGCTGTTGTGAGAAGCTGCTGGAAGTTTCCTTTATGTCTGATTAAACCAATGCAGCTGGCTCCAAGTGTGTGCCCAGCATCTCCAAAGAGTTTCTCTGAGGGCAGCATAAGAAATGTCTTTTATTTCTGTTTCGGGATTGCAAGGACTGACTCTGGAGGAACAGAGTTAGTGAAAGTTATGGGACAATAATTGTCAAAGATGAAGTAAATCTAAGCGAGGAGAGATGAGGAGGAAGATGAGTGGCTTTTGTATGGGAGAAAGGTGATTTGAAACAGCAAAGGCCTTGGAAAGAGACAATGTGAAAGGGGAACCTCAACACAGAAGGCGTTTGAAAGAGTTTTTAGGCAGGAAGGACTGGTAAATTTAAGGGTTGGGACAGAAGTGACTGAGGACAGTATGGTGTGAGGAAGAAGTTAGGGTTATCATCTAGGGAATATTATTTTCTGGGTTCTGATATCAGAGAAGAGGCATACACAGAGAAAACTGCTTCCCTGTCCAAAGAACAGGGAAATGTTTGTAGAAATTAAAATAGCCCTATTTTGGACAGAATAATCCAGAAATTACCTTTAAAGTCAGAATGATTTGAATTCTGACTGATCTGTGGAGTAATTGTGCCATATGAAAATTATGACAGCCATTTTGAGCGACCGAAATGTAGTGTTTCTGAACTTGTTTCACACAGAAAGTGTTCCAAATAAATCCCAGTCTTAAACCAGACACTCTTCCACACAATGACATGCATCAATTTAATCTTCGTTATTTCCTTAAATATCTCTTCTCTGTAGGAAACTGATCCCAAATCCTTCTGTCAGATCCCAGACCCTTCAGTAGATGGCCAGATAATCCTACTTTCCATATGCTATGAGTGCTGGATTTGTATCAGTTCATGTCAGCACACTTTTGTTTGGCTTTTCTTTCTGAACAGGGCAACACTGAGCTCTCTTGAAATCCTGTCTGTAATACATGGCTGTTTACAAACCACTTGATAACAGAAGTCACAGCACATATTTGTGTTGGCTGATAATCCTTTGTCAATGATGGATGAAGATCAGGTGTCATTTCTGATTCTTTTGGATGTGTCAGCTGCCTCCAGTACTGTTGACCATGAACTGACCTGCACTCTGGCAGTCTGGAAGCAAGGACAAATGGGATGAGCTGTGGAGCTCAGAGCTGTGTGCAACTTTGTGCCCTGAGGCATGTTGGCAGTGGGTTGAGGCAGGGATCATTATTAACATCTCTTCCGCCTTAAAAGAAATTCAAATGATTCTTAATTTCAGTGAATTTTTATTAATATGCTTACCTATTAGCATTTTGATAATGCATCTTTGGCACTTATATAAGTCTCTGCTTGCTTGCCACATAATTTTTTTAAAAAATCCTGTAAGCTTATGCAGAATATTTTCAACAAATATTTTCCCCCCACAGTCTTTTGCCTTTAGCTCATATTTCCTTCAACTGCCTCAAAATAGATGAAAAAAGTCTTCATACAGCAAGCTCTGAAATGCCACCCACCTCCCCCCTCAACAAGCAACCAGACTAGTCTCTGTTGGACCTGGGTGTATAGCATAGTTTTCATAACCAGAGATGGAGGCAATTCTGCTAGATAGTTCCTCTTGTCCTCTTTGGGTCCACTGCCAGTATCTCTCCTGCTCTCAGTGAGATATTGCAACATACTAATTTCTTCCATTCAGTCAGAATTTGGGTTATACACAACTCCAGGGGCCTCTTCCATACTATGTATCCAATTTAAATGATGGGGAGGAGAGGATTGCCTGTGCTTTTCAGCCTCCACTTCTCTATTCCCTGTGTGGCAGCTAAAGTTGCCTCTAAGTTGCAGAACAAAAATCAGCAGTCTGCAATTCACCTGGAAATAGCTGACACCTGCTCAAATACGGGTTCAAGCTCTGCCTGTGTGTACAGCTCCTCTTGGGAAATCTGCATGAGCCATGGGACAGAGCCACCAGGTGATCCCCGCATCAAGGGACACCTAGAGATTTGCATCCAGAGGAGGAAAAAGCATGGACAACACTGACAAACCAGTCTGAAGGGAAGCAGCTTCTTGAAGCAATTCCTACGGCAAGGCATATTATGCCATGTTGGGTCAGCCGTGGGAGGAGCCCATGTTTAAACTTCTTGTCAAGTGCAAATATGAGATAAATAGATACCAACTTCTCTACCTTGCAGTTACAGGCCTCCTAGGTGCAATTAGTCAGACAGATAATTAGGTGGAGAGATAACTCAACAATTAATAGCAAAATCAGATCTGTGCACCATAGACATTCTGGGTAAGCACTATGAGGATGGGAAATTTTGCATTTTACAAAGGGATGCAGTAGAGGGATTTTCCTTTTCTTTTAAAGATTCAATTACATGTCAGCATAGCTCTATGGTTAGATATGGCTTGTGAAATCCTACTGTAGTAAGAGACAATTAAATCCATGCCCTCTACCAAGAGAAATAGGACATTATCTCGTGGCTTCCATACATTATATTAATTTCTCTAGTTATTTCCTAAAGAGGGAAGAAAAAAAAAAAAAAAAGTGGCAGGTTACACAATTCTGACATTTGTCCACTTGCTGCTGCTTTTTTTTTGGCCCTTCTTTAGCTAGAAAGATGCTAGCTAGAGCTTTGAGAAGCACACGGATTTCCCTGAGGACCCTGAATTGGTGTCATGCCACAGCCAGCAACTTCAGCCACTTGGAAAAAGTGCAGTGTTGTGTCTTCCAAAAAGGCTTCATAATATTTAATGAATAGGCCAGGGTTGTTTACTGTAGGGTGGCAGTTATGCTCAGTCTAGACTTGTTTCTTTATTATACACTGTCTCAATCTGTTTGTAAAACACTTTGCACGTGGTGATAACGCCAGTAAAACACTGGCCATGGTGTAGTTCTATTTAGTAAACTATGGAAGTCTGTTTTGCTCTTTTCAGAATACTGAGCATAGATGGATTTCAACTGCCTTGAAGTTTCATAAGAAATAAAATTACTATGTATTCACTGATTACTGTTGGATTGGTCTATTATCTGACCTCAAATCTGCCCAATTATCTTATAATACTCCACCTCAGCCTTTGTTCATCACCATTCTCAGCCATCTTCTCTACCAACTGTTAGTTAGCACCTCCAAGTTTTTCCTGAAAGACATCTACCCAAGGGGCCACAGGCAGGTGCAGGAGACAGGCACAGCTGCACAGGATTGCTTTAACATCAATGCTGTGTTTTCCAGTTGTAAAGTGTTTCCAAAGTTTGTTTTCCTTAGTGAAATGAAAATAACAAAAAGTTAATCTGCTTGTGTAAATTTTGTGTAACTTTTACTCACAATTTTTGCTGTAAGTCTTAAGTTGACTAGGTTCCTTTGGTAGTTTTTTTTGCATTATTCTATAATCCTCTGTGGCTTGAGAAAACAGGGATTGAGTTTCATTTACGTAGACAAGTTATACAAGGAACATTACCACAGCAACTAAAATCCTGATTTATAAGACAAAACACAGCTCTCTCCTCTATTCAAACAAATTTACAGGTATTTTGTTAATCATACACCCACAGTTCCTTTGATTTTCAAATGAAGTGCTGCCTATATTAATAATTGTACTGTCACCTTGACTGATGCAAATTCAACTGGCTGTTTTGTGTCACTTGAAGGGTTGGCTTTTCAATTTCAGATTTTCTGGTTCTCATCTTCCTATGCCCTGATCCAAAACACTGCCCTAGAAATGATTACATTACATTTAGTATTTCCTGAAAACCACTCATTCTGTCAGCATCAGTATGACTGACCCTTTGATTTTCTTCTCTGAGTAACAGCCAGGTAGTACTCTTTCCTCAAGAAAGGATTTTGTCAGTCAGAATATAATGATCTCATTATAGGATGTGTTTTAATTACCTTTTCTTGGTTTTGTTTTTTGTTTTTGGTGGGGTTTTTTGGGTTTTTTGGGGTTGGGGGGTTTTTGTTGGGTTTTTTTTGTTTGTTTGTTTGTTTGTTGTTTTTTTAATGTCTGAAGTGTGGTATTACATGTTCTATTCAACCATGCAGGAAAAAAGCCCCCTCCAAAACACAAGGCAAGCCTGGGATGAAAGGGTGAATCCCTGCTCGTTTTCAGATTTTCTGTCATTCAGGTCAGTTGACATGGTCTCTGTCCTAGGTCTTGAACTGCAAAGCAGGGAATAATGCCCCATTCTCCTCAGCAGACCTTTTTCAGTCTATGAAATGTTCAAGTACCCTTCCCTAGTAACTGGGGCAAGGGTAGGAGTGATATCAGTTCCTGCATTGGGAGCTTATGTAGATTTCCCTGTCATGGCAGAAAAATTAGCTCACACCATCTTGATTAAGCTGTGCAAATCCAGGAGGTGTTGCATGGTTTGGGTGATGTTTCTTGTTTAAGCAGTTGTCATATCCTCCAGGGACTAGCTGGTGAGCAGACTGCTGTAGCAGTAGCACTAGTAAGTCCTGAAGATTGCAACTCCCTAGGGACAATAAAAAATACTCTTTTCTCAAAAGTACCAAATAAATTTTCAAATAAAAATTGCCTTTTTGCTTCATTTATGTGCAACCTTCCATCCCTCCTATTTCTGACCCTCAAAGACAAGGTTGAAAAGACCCTGCCTTATTCACTGGAATGTGAAATTCTAAGAGCTTATTGGATGGAACCTTTAGAAAAATTCCTTCTAGTTTGAGGCACTTCCCATTTAAAAAGCAGGAAAAAAAGTTTACAAAAGAAAACTACTCTGAAAAGTTTTGGGGAACCCCCCCAAATCTCAGTTTCAAATATATACAGTTGAAATACAAGCAGAACACAGCTGATGGCAAACACATGATGTAATTCCAGTTAGTTTGTGAGGCTGCATCAGCTGAGAGCATGCAGGATGGCTAAGAGCATGCAGGATGGCTAAGAGCAGGTAAAAATGGGCTAGTGGGGTAGGGGCCCTGTTCTTCAACTCATACAAAACTGCATTTTCTACATCTGTGGGAAAACAAGAGATTGTGCCACCCATGATCCCCCTTACCATTATAAGAGCACCTGTTGCAGCTTGACTAATGGTATAGATATAAGCATGAACCTCATCAAGTCCAGACAGCTCATGCAGGATGATGAGCATAAGCTTAGCAACAGTAAAGGGAGAGCCAGGCATCCAGAGGCCTGCAGTGTACCCAGGTCAGGGTGCTGTGTCAGCCCAGCCTTGGTCACACTGCCCACCTGCCCTTGTGCTGGTGCCATGTAGCAATGAAAACCTGATTCCTGGAACACCAGTCCTGGGTGTGCTGTCACATGGAGGGAGGGCTTTTCTGCTCTTTGTGGGATAGTGTTTATCTCTAGTCTACTCATGGCCAGCATAGTCAAAGTTTCTTTCCGGTGTCAGAATAGTTACATAGGTGATGAAACCTGGGTGAGCATTTTCTGTGGATCAGCTACATTGCCTTTGAAAATAGAGGCTGGGCCTATCTTCAAAACCTGTGGAAGTGGAGAACACCTTGTTAAGAGTAAAGCTTTTTTGAAGGGACTCAGACTGGCTTTTGTTTTCACTTTTTTTTTTTTTCTGTTTGAGCATTTACAATCCCTTCCTGGTCCTTCTGTGCAGAAAAAATAGTTTAAATAGCTCCTATGCAGCAAAAATAGAAACAAAATAGAACCAGCAATACAGAGTCTAATAAATTCAACTGAAGATATGCTTTGGTTTCATCAGCTACAGAAAATAACTGTAAAAAAAGACTAAGGTGACTACCAAGGTTAAGACTAAATAATATAATGCAAATAGTTTTTGTTTGCTTGTTCATTAGTCGTTAACTAACACATCTGTAATCCTCTGTTTGCAGATAATTTAGACTACGGTCATGTGAATTCACTAAAAACACTGGACTTAGTTAGGGAACCTTCTAATGTCCAACAACATGGTATTTCCAAGAACAGATGAATGTCTCTGTTAATTTACTGTCAGTCTACCTGGAAGAGGCCAGTCACTGATTAAACACTGAGGACTAATCAATAAAGAGCCATATCTTTGATCTATTTGGTGCTGTTTCTGACTACAAAAAGTAATGCTCTAAATGAAACGTGGTTCTCTTGCTTTTGCAGTGTAAAATCTTGTGCTTCAAATGGTTGTTTATTTAAACCCTTATGAAATAGTAACAAGAAGTTGCTTTTGTTTACTTGTTTCAAACAGTGCAATAGCAGCTTGCTCATGTTGCTCTTAACTGGTTTAAGGTTTTGTTTAGAGGTTTTTACATGTGACCCAGAAGTCATGTTTTGATCTTTGGCAATAGCAAATGGGAGGATTTCCTAAAGATACAATTTACATCTATTTTGTAATGTTAAATAGGTCAAGTGTAGTGCCCCAATGTCACAAGATCCAATTGCTGAATTCTCTAGGGATGAATCCTGTTTCAGCTGATGGAAGAGCTAGGACCAGCACTGGGCATCCATGTGCTGTCAGTCTGCTTTGACCTTGCCTCACAGATGTGTATTTTATTTTCTTGCAGTGCAATCTAGCATGTCAGTTCACTAGCACTGAACCTCTGCTGCTCTTAGCTGTCTAAATGTTTTTTAAAAATCACGAGGGACTACCCCCACTGCACCATCACTCCAAGTGCTGCCTCCCTGACAAGTATCTCACTTGCCTCTTCATAGCTCTTTGCAAATAGCAGTTGAAACAAATGGATCCTTCACTGGCTTTAAGCTATCTGCTGTAAAAGACTCTGAGGTGTCCTATTGTTTCCCGGGCAATGTCTACATAGCAAGCTGAAATGACAATGAATTTAAGCATGGAAGCAGAAATTCACTCTTCCTTGCCAGGTATGGTTTTATTTTGTGTTGACAGACTTTATAGACTTGTTAATCCCTTCCTTCTGGTGTTCCTACTGTTTGGGATCAGCCAAACTGACTCCAGTAAGAATAAAAATGATAAGGCTGCTGTCAATGCCTTTCTCTCTGCTCTCCCCTCCTGCCCAGCATATGCTGGAGATGTGAAGATTTTCTACAGATGGCTTATGTGAATTAAGGCTGTACCAACCTCTCTTATACCCTCCAGTTCTATTCTCTGGCTCACATAGATCATAGCCCTGGCTGGAGCATACCAGAACTCCTTGTTGGCTTGTGTGTCCACCAAAGAAAAATCAACCATGTGTAGGGGCAGGAGGGAGAAAGGGACAGACAGAAGCTGGTTCCTGCTTTAACTCTTGGCAATATTTTTGAGTCACTTTTTCCTAGTGACTCTCACCTATAAAATGATGCCAGAGGAGTTCTCAGGAAACGCAGAGAAGGTATTTTCCCTTCTAGTCTCTCTTAGAGCATGGTTAACCATGCTTTAGCAAGAAGGACATGGAGCAGTTTTGGTCTCTCAAGTGTATTTGCTGGCAGTACAAGCCCACTCTGCTATCTGTGGAGGGGGCTCCTAGAGGTGAAATCATCAGTGAGTCATGAAAGGTACCCAAGCTAAACTGATGGGGCAGGGAGGCAGAAGCAAGATCCTCAGGTTGATCATCTGGGAGAGAAGCTGACTTCTCAGCAGCTGAGATGCTAATTAAAATCCTCATTTGATTTTTAAAACACAGCTCAGGATCTGATCTACATACTGCTGGGAGGTTTTGATTGGTACCTCACTTTGCAAGTTAGGACTGAGTCTTGTGGTGCCCAGGTGGTTCTTCCAGTCTTTCTTAGAGTAGGGCACAACTGCTCATCAATTCACAAAATATTGAACACTTGACATGCATCTTCTAGTGCATATGTTCTTTGTGCCTCTTTATGAGTTGCTATATTTTCATCCAAGTCATCATCAGTTCTCTTCTTATGAAGGCAAATTAAATAAATCAAAGGTGAAAGACAGTGGGTAATGGCAGCAGTCAGCAGAGAAGAGTGGTTAATAAACACTAAATTCTTTATGGCAAAACTACAAAATGGTGAGTGAGGTAGCAACAAGATTTTTGGTACACAAAAACACAGTGACTGTGTTTTACAGTAGAACAAAGCATTACTGTGTTATTACAGAACTTGGGCAACTGTTTGGTCCCCAGACCAAAACACTCCTGGGCATCCACAGGAGCAGCTTCTGGGCAGAGATCCATGGGAACTTTGTGTTCTGATTTAAATGTCATAACTGATTTTAGATTTTTCTAGGGTCATCTGGTACTTGTGAGTAAGCCTCACAAAACTCAGTCACTGGAAATCTGTCAAAATATAGTTGGCAGCTCAGGCTTTCACCAGCAGAGACAAATCTTACACCAATCCCTTTCTAATTAGTAAATGAAAGATCTTCTTCCATCCTTTAAATTTTCCTCTTATGTTTCTATTTACATGATTTAGTTCATTTCATAATCATCAATGCCGGCAAATCAGGTCCCCAAATCTACAAAGAACTTAAAGATGTACTTATGATAAAAAGAAAAAGGTGAGAAATTCTGTTCTCTTGAATTAATCTGAGTAATAAGAAATCAAAGGAGTATCCTACCCATTGAAAAAAAATACAATATTTTCACTGGATCTTTGGTCAAAAATAAAGATAAAACTGACATATTTGTTTGTAGAAAGCTGATCATACTCTTTCATATGCTTACAAAGTTAGCTGTAATAAAAGAGGCCCAGATTTGTATGTATTTGTACTGATAAAAGAGTTTTACATTGAAATCAGGAAGAAAACCTAAAAACAGAGAACAGTTCAGTAAAGTGACAAGTGTGTCCTTCAACTAGAGGATTTCTAAGGAATGACTGTAAATACCTTGGGCCCTAGGTATCTACAGTGGTGAAAAGATCAAACTGAGCATCAAATGTACTGTAACACTATCTCTTTCCTGTGAATGTAATTGGTATTTTTGCAATTATGAAAACTCTTGGTATTAGTCTTATTTTGTGAATAATAAATATTCATAAAATGAATATTTTTCATTTTTGATTTGTGTCAGTCACAACTCTAAGAGGTCTACTCATCTCCAAATTGATCCAACAGGTGTCTAAAGATTGGAGACATTTAAATTTTGACAATTAGAGGATGTCTGTCTTTGAATAATTTTCCTAACAAATATTTCCTGGGCAATTAACCTCTATCAAAAGCAGAACAATAATCTGCCTGCCCTTTGTGATGTGGACCACACACTTGTATTTGAAGGAATGCCATCACAGTAAACAATGATTTACTTGTTTAGAAGGCAGAATATACTGCTTGAAGTATATTACTGGATACAGAAGCAAAAAGGAAAGAAGAATATGAAAGAAAACCTGTTAATACCTTTTACTGACTGTCCTTCAGTTTCACTATCTTGATTTTTTACCTCTTTTCCTTTGATTGTTAGCCTTGTAAATATCTGATGCAAATACTTATTCTTTATGGTAAATACAGACTGTCACATGCTTTTATAGATTAGAACTTCAGACAAAATATAGAAAACTCTGAGCTTTTAATAGAATTATTTCATAAGACTAGGCAGACATTTGATAGCTACATTGAGACGTTTTCTTCCAGACAGACAATATTCCTTGTTCTTTAATATGTTCTACTATTTGCCTATAAATAGTTATTCAACCATAGGAGGAAAGAAAGTAAAAGGTCACCCCAAATCTACCTTCATCTATGACTGAAGTAGTGAGGGAATCAGAATACAAGTGTGTATGGGACCCTCTCCTGCTGAATGAACTGTTATTCTGGATACTGATTATTTCTCTTGAGTAGAAAATAAACTCTTGAAAGAGTGATATTGAAATAATGTTTTCCTATTAGGATCTGCAACAAAGTCAATGCACTTTCACTCAAAGATATATCAAAGCTGTCAAGGGGTCTAAGGTAACAGTATTGATTCCTGCATGAAGTTCTGGTTCTACTGAGATCAACAGAAATAATCCCATTGGTCTCAATGAGGCCAAGATTTCAGTGCTTATCTTTCCTTATTAATAACAAGAGTAAATTTCAGACAGTCTCATTAAAATGACCCGACACTATATTACATAGAAGGGTTCTCTTCCCACTCATAATAAATAACGGGAATAGAAGAGTAACAGAAAAGTCAGAAGTAATATGAATGTGAACAGGGATAGGAGCTGAGATTGCAAATATTAAGAGGTTATTAGTCCTTTTCACCCTTAGAGATATTAACAATCCTCAGCTTTAGTTCTCAAAGAACACATTTTCTATCCTTGCATTATTTTCCAGAATTAAGTCCAAATTTCCATGGGAAATATAAAAGGGATCAAGAGTAATCTATATAACAATTTATAAGGCATTCATTCACCAACAGCAGTTTCCTCTTTTGCTCTCAGATATTCACACAACATCTGAATGCCTTGAAAATGTTAATGAATTTATGCTATAACCTCCTGGAGAATTAGAGGAGAAATACTATCTCTATTTTACAGCTGGAGAATGGAGACACAGGGAATTTGTGATGTGCTTGACATCTCTGACTGGATTTTACAAACTCTGTATTTAAACCACAAAACTTTCCTAGCTTCTTATTATCTTTGCTTTGAGGATTCTAGCTTATTTAAATTCTGTTCTCTTGAACACTTTTCTCTAGGCCAAATCCATGAAAAACTGATTCTTAACCTCAACAAATATCTGGAAAACCCCTTGTCCAGAAGAAAGCCAGAGCTTTTTCCTGGCTGCTGTAACTTGTGAGGCAACAAAAAGAGAGCCAAAAGCAGACTCTAAAGGATCTCAAAACTTCTTTGAAAACATAATAAATGCATACAGACTCAGACTTAACAGATTTCCTCATCTTATTTTTCCCTGTGATAGAGTTACTAGTAGTTCTTCAAACTGAAATTACGTTGTTTGCACTATTGGAGTTATTGGTATTTTGCCACTTTTTTTCCTGAAGATCTCTCCTTAATTAACCATGAGGGGGGTTTGGACTACTTTTATGTATAGCTTTCATTTTGTGAGGGCTGGATTGCATTGTCATGATGCCTTTCACTTTGCCATGAATATACACACCTCATAAATCTGTCTCGATTTAAAAATTAAGAATGTAAGTGGATGTTTTGTCTGCATTCTGTTTTGTAAGGAGAGCAGGAGCAGCCAGGTTTGCTGTGCTGCTGCAAGGAGTAAGCTCCATTGTGTGGTACCCCATGCTGCTGCTGTAGTAACACTTGCAGCTCCCAGCTGTTATGCTAAGGGTTATCTAAGTGTGCTATACTTACCTATAAGTATACAGTACTTAAAACTATCATTTAGTTAATGTTTTATTTGTTTTCTAATCAGCTGTATCAAGCTAATTTTCTTTAAACTAGAGACTTTATCTTTCCCTGGGATCTACTTTGCACAAACCTAGAATTCAGTTATGCCTTCGTATAGGTGTTTATACAAAGGTAGTTTATTCTATACGACAGAACACACTTATGAGTTTTGAAACTTCTATAATAATGAAAGCTGCATCCTAAAAGAACCAGCACACCTTCTCCCTGAATACACTGAAAGCCAGGATGCTCACAAAGTGTTATCCAGGCCTTACAAGGTGAGAGATGGAGTAATATGAGGCAAGAGGAATTAAGTTATTGGAAAGTTTCTTCCTTCAGAAAGGATCAATACACACTGCTGTGAACTCACTTCCACCACTCTTGGCTTGGAGAACTATAGAGTAGAAACTTTGGATTCTGCCTTAGGGAAGAAGACTGAGGAAAAAAAAAAAAAAACATAGAGCAGGAATCTTCCCATAAAATCACTGCTATAAATAACATCTGGCTCTGATTTTCCTTTTACTTATATCCATTTCACATTATGGAGGTACTACTGACTTATTGAATCTGTTACTGACTTCTGTAGGAATAAGGGAAGTTAGAGCTAGGTTGATGATATTTTAGTATGAAACAGTCTGTCAGTGATAAGACTGAAGGACAGAATGAAATTTTTCTGTGCTTTTCCTGGTTTATTCAATATAAAGAATCTTGGGCACCTAGAAACTGGAAAATTCTGGACACCACCAGTGTTGACTGATGCAATGCAATATTTGCCTTTCAGCAACATGAACTGTCTTCAAAATAGGCCCTGCTTTGAGAAGGTGTTTGGATCAAAAGGTTTCCAGGTACTCCTTCTAAACTGAACTGTTTGTTGATTTTGTGTTCCTACTCACTGCTCACTGTAAAGCTATAGCTACACAGAGCCATGTCTGTGGCATTCTACATGCCCATGTTTCCCAGTGCTTCCAACTCCAGAACTAAGTACAGCACCAGTTTCCAGGTCAGGCTCTGCTCTAGTCTTGCTCTACACCTGAGTTAATGCACTGAGCAACACAGTACCAGCACTGTCACCTTCTTTTGCTTCCAGCAGCATCTCTCACTTCAACACCAAATCCTTGAAGTCTGATACAAAGCATAACCATGGAATCATAGAATCCTGAGTTGGAAGGGATCCACAAGGATCACAAGTTTAACTCCTGTTAATAAATTAATAAACCAAAGCTCACTGTAGTAACTAAATCTGGAGGTCTTTTGTTGTCAGCATATGGTTTTCTTACAGACTCCTGGTTCTGGGAAAGAATATCAAGTCTGCCCATCCTTCATGAAGTCAAGTAAAGTTCTGGACAGATCATTATTTCAGACAGGTTATGATATGAAAACCATTATATTAGACCCAAGACAGCTGAAGAAGAAGCAGAGCTGTGATTTTGTTGTACTGAATCAGCCAATGTCCACTGTAGAGTTAATTTGCCCAAGGAGGTCCCTGTACATTACAAAGAAGTGGAGGTTTCATGTGCATGCTGTTCACTGACATTTGCAAGATTTGCAATTCCACTGGCAGTCACTGAATGAAAGTGAAGCAATTTGGTTTAATAATGCAGATGTCAAAATATTAAACATTCAGGACAATTATATTGGGAAAATGTCATCATCAGTTTTATTTATTTTTCTTATTTTGGAACTGTTTGAATGGTACATTTCCCTTTGTGTTGAAAGATGATAAACAGAGGAACTGAGCTGAAGCTAAATCACTCATAAATCCATCTTTCAGTAAGGTGACATGTCATTAATTCACTGGAACAAGTAAGATCATTAAATATTATGACACACTTCATCCAATTCCTCCACAAAATAATTTTATTAATGTTGTTTTTGTAAAGGAAATTAGTATCAGTCAATCAAACATGGACATGAACAATTCTAATTATGTATTTTGTGAATACCATACAAGCAATGTATTTGGTACCTTAGCTAGTATGTATCCAAATAATGCCAGAAATATCTGAGCTCACTTTTATAAGAATAACCCATTCCAATATAAGAATAACCCTTGGCCTATTTCTGTCATATATGACTCAGGGGGCTTTTTGCCCTAAAAGAAATGAAGAAGCCTGTGTAATAGAGGGTGAAGGGTGGGCAGGTAAGTCAGAGGAAGCAAATGACACCATTCCACCAAGGGCTGGACCTGGCTGCAACTACTTGTGGTTCTCCTTCAAGGCAGTGAGATCATCATGATGATATTGCTTGGGAATTGACACTGACCTGAAATTATTTTGATCTGACGCAAATGAAGACATGCAGAGCAATTCAAGCTATCATTGCTTTAATCACATATAGGATCCTGTCAGGTTCTTGAACTCGGTGGAGGATAAAATTGTGGAGCAAATAATTGAAAATGTAAGAAGAAGGAGATAATGCTACAGAATTCTTTACATAAAATAGTGTCCCTTTCCAGAAATAATGTTAGTGTCATATTTCTATGATCAATGTTTCAGATGTTGATAAGTACTAATAATGTTATTACTAAACCTGAAGAGAGGACGTTTTTCTTTGACCTGTAGATAGCCCAGATATTTCTAATGAGTATTGTGCTTTGTTACATTCTTATTACTTGAGAAGTGTGTGAACATGTTTTTTATTCATTTATCTACTTGGTCAGCTTATTAACTGCTCTACATAATTTCTCACTTACTGTTTGTGAAAGCATGGGAATGGTCCTAAATCAAACAAATTCTTAAACTGAGCAATTTTTCACATGCTTTTGTGAGGATTTATGGGATCCATCTAGGTGAAAATGAACTTTTTCTGTAACCACTGGGAGAATTGGGCTATGAATTACCAGTAAACCAGTGTGCCAGTTGAAGAACAGATTTGATCTAGCCCGCAATTATCCACACAATTTAACTGTTAACATTAGCAGGAAGTAAGCCCCATATCAGAGTTTTAGCGCAGGCCAAAGACCATTCCCTTCATGGGTAAGGCCACACAGTTTAGGATGGTAAGGGTTCCTGGCTGTATACCATGACCTGGGCTGCCTAATTTTCTCTCAGCCTGGTAACCAAAATCTCCCAGTGCATGTCTGGGCAGTGCACTGACTCACAGCCATGCTGCTGAGGCAGAAGGTCAGATTGGAAGAGTTAATTAGGAAGGTTCATCCACACCTGAAGATGAGTCAGGCAGGAGATATTTGCAATAAAAAAGAACAAATGGGCTTGATTATAATCAATCTTAGATGTTTCTGAATCATTTGGCCACTCTCCTGTACCAGCTCAATACTGGATTGCAATGCTTGTGATGGCCATGGAATGGGATTGCATGAAAAAACAATCCTTGATCCAGGAACAATGATGCAACCTCTTTCTATGGACGACTCCCAGAAACTAGAAACGGAGATAGGAGAAGCCCTTAGGTCCTGAAAATGTTTTTAGCTCTTTATCTGATCTTCTGATCCTGATCTCTGATGTTATAAAATCACAGAATGGTTTCGGTTGGAAGGGACCTTAAAAATCACATAGTTCCAAATCGTCTTCCCTTCCATGAGCAAGAACCCTTTCCACTAGACCAGGTGCTCAGAGCTCTATCCAGCTTGGTGCTGAACACTTCCAGGGATGGGGAGTCCACACCCTCTCAGGGCAATCGGGTCCAGTGTCTCACCAGTCCTATGGTAAAGAATTTCTTCCTGATATCGAATTTAAACCTACCCTCCTTCATTTTAAGGCCATTTCTCCTTGTCCAATCACTACATGACTTTCCTAGGCCCCACAAGTCCATCCTCAATCTTCTTGTAAGCCCCGTTTAGGTATGGAAGGAGGTACTTCTATGACAAGAAGAGAGTCTACCTGCACTTTATTAAAGACTTTGAAGCTGCCTCCCAAAACATTCTCCTGGAGAAACTAACTGATCATGACTTGGAGAGGTGCACTGTTTCCCTGGTGAAGAATAGTGTGTCCACGAACACCAGGGCAGTGATTGCCTCTTTGTACTCAGCACTGGTGAGGCCACACCTCAAATCCTGTGTTCAGTTCTGGTTCCCTCTCTACAAGAATCACATTGAGGTGCTGGAGCAAGTCCAGATAAGGGCACCAGAGCTAGTGAAGGATCTGGAGCATAAATCTCATGAGGAGCAGCTCAGGGAGCTGGGGGTGTTCAGCCTGGAGAAAGGAGGCTGAGAGGTGACCTTATTGCAACAACCACCCTTATCTCTAGAACTACCTGAAAGGAGGCTGTAGCCAGGTGGAGGGTGAATTTTTCTTGCATAAAATACGTGACAAGATGAGAGAAAATGGCCTCAAGTTGCACCATTGGAGGTTTAGATCAGATATTAGGAGGAATTTCTTCACTGAAAGAGTGATCAAGGGTTGGGACAGGGAAGTGTTGGAATCACTTCTCTGGGGGTATTTAAAAGATGTGTAGATGTGGCACTTGGGGACAGTGTTTAGTGGGAGACTTGACAGTGCTGGGTTAATGGCTGGTACCCAGTGTTATTAGAGGTCTTTTCTGACCTAACCAATTCTATGATAATTCTGCTCTGGGTGGAATTTCCAATGCAACAGCTCTCTGGCAGCTCCTTTTAGTTCCCAGGGGAAGAAGACATTTACCACTTCCCTGCCTAAGCCCAGGGCTAATAGCAAGTTTGTATTTTCTCCCCATTCTGACCAAAACAGAATTTTAACTTAAGGGCCCCTTTTTGTTACCACATATAAGTCTAAAAAGAGTCCATAATAATCAATGTAAGTTTTTCATGTTTAAATAAGGAGTCTGCACACAGTAAAAGAGAGAGAAGAAAAGAAGAAAGAAAGGAAGGCAAATAGGACCTTGATTCCACTTACTGCAAAACTTAACAAGAAAAATTGTCCTCACTTCACTCACATGAGAAAATAAAGTGCTCTGACACACACAATCACCCTTTTACAGCCTGCCTTTCTATTTTCCTGATGCTGTTAGAGACTTCTGTCTGTAGTCAGTCATCCTTGCTGTAAATTTCTTTAAATTGTAATTGGGCAGTCTTCCAGTTTCTGAGGGACCCCTTTGCCAGAGGAACTCCTGGGGACATAGCCCCTACATAGCCCCTATTTTTTGAAATTGAGGACTAATAAATTAATAGGGAACTGACTACCAATATGATTCTTTGTTTGTAGCAGAAATCTTGTTTTACCAGCAACTATTTTTAAGGAACCCCATTATGAAATATATGTAGTTGTACATTCATGTTCCTGTATTTAATTTTCTGTCAAAAAGGCTCCACATTTAAGGTGGTCATGGTCTGTGTTTGCATGTGTGACACTGGGAATTTGAACCTTAGCCTCTTCACCTGCTACCCACTTTCTTAAGGACCACAAACATAAGCACAGTTTGAACCAATTTCTGCAAATAAGCTTAATTTTTCACTCTCTGTGTGTCTCTTAGTCACATGCACAAAGCCCCACACATACCAGGTTGAAAGGATGGGTCAAGGTCTGTTTTATTGACAAACAGAGCTGGCCTTGGTCACTCCCCTGCAGCATCTCAGCCAGCTGGACAGTCTTCAGAAATCCTTTGGCTTATGAGCGGGTATAGAGAGGAGAAGCGGCAGGGCTGAGATTAAGGGATGGGACCTACCTGTTTTGGAGAGCAGTGGAGCTGCCTGGTAGTACTTCCAGCTGTCCTTTAGATAGCAGAAGAGTTTGTATCTAAAGTGTGTTTTGTTCTGTAGCCCACCCCCTAAGCTCAGCCTCTCTCCTTCCCATGTCAGGGGCTTGATGTGAGTGTCAGGAGATGCAGTGTTAGCCAGAAGTGATCATAGGCAAATTCAATCACCTGCTTCAGAGGGCTGACCAGGGCAGGACAGTGATGTTTGCATCCATGGACAGGGCTAGCTTTCACCCACCGTGCCACATGTCCTCAAATGTTTGGAAAACTGCTGGCTTTGAACTTTTCCTCTGGTCTTGGTGGGGTATCACGGTCAGTGGGTAATGTCTGATCTCTGTGATATCACAACCTTGTCTCTTGGGTTAAGTTTTGGCCTCTGGGTTGACAAATCATGACTGTTTTTGAACTCTTTTATTACAGCAAAGTTTCATCAGCTCACCTCTACTGGCTTCTTGCACTATAGTAGGGAAAAGTTCAGCAAGAGCTGGCACTATCTTTCCAGCCTAGGTTTGAACCTTATTTTAAACACAAATATCTCTCCTTTTCAGCACAGCCAGGAAAGATAGGGTCATCTTTATACCTGATATCTCAAGCAAAGCAGTAGGTAAATATCAAAGATGTTAAGGCAAGGCAAACATAGCCCTTTTATGTTAGTGGGCAGCACTAATGACACAGGGTGAAATTTATCCTCTTATCAAAGGTCAACACAAGCCTAGGCACTACTTCAAAGGTGCATTGATCCTGTAACTGGCTCCTGGCACTGAGCAGGGTTTCACCAAACTCTAAAATGTATGCAAACTGATAGATTTTATATATCTGTGTAAAAAATAATAAGAGCGTGTTCAGATACAGACATACTTAGCAATCCACAGGAGCTATCTTGATTTTCTAGGACAACATGCGTTTCTTTTGTCTTGTGATCACATATTTTGGGCAATCCTCCCACTTAGTCAGTTAAAACATCCATATTCTTTGCAAATACACAATATTTACTCCAGTTTTTTTGTTTACCAAGAAGAAGCTGACAGTCCACTGACTGAGTGTTTAGTACTGCAGGTATTGTTTGGTTTGAAGAGGAAAGCAAGAGTGAAGGCACTGTTAAAGACATTCTTTCAGGTCTTAGTGAATAATAAGAAGAAATAGCTAATGTTTCCTACCATGTTCAGCCATTGCTCCAACATACCAAAAACTTCTTGTAGACAGGGAAAACATGAAAGTCAAGGGAGAAAGCAGTAAAGCCAATGTAAGAGCAAGTAAAAAACTGGTGCCTTTTTGTTAGTGGTCATACACATAAATGTGTTGCTGCAGAGGAGGCATGGAATTTTTATGTGTGTTGCAATTATGATCATGCTGGGTGTGAACATATTAATTGTAAATACTTTAAGAAAAGATATGACATCTGTACTTGAAGTTTCTTTTCTTTCTTTTGTGTTTTCTTTCTGTGGTTGTATTTGAGCAGGGTGTGCCAATATTTGCACTCTGAGGAACAGCATCAGAATGTCTGGTATTTGCAACTATGAGCAAAAATAATGACAACACTTCAGCTAATTCACAGTAGCTTCATGTGCATTAGTCACTGGTCCCTGTGTGCTCTAATTATAGACTGCCTTCACATTGCAAATACAGGACATAAAGGAAAGACTTTACAAAAGTTCTTTTGGTATCTCTTTTTTACTTGCTAGGCCAATGGACAAGATATTTTAGATACAGATCCATGCTTGAAGTTGTCTTTTCCTTGGAATGTGACTGTGGCAGTTAATATGATAACAGTAGTATCAGATGAGATGGATTAGGAGGTACTTTGCTCAGGATAGGTGAACCTACCTGGTAGTGTGCTCTTCCTTTAGTTCTGAGAAAATCAGACTTTTTTTTTGATTCACAGGAGTAAGACATAAACAGTCTTTTCATAGCTGAGCTGTATTTTTTAACCTGAGTTGCCCTAAATATATAACCAAGGACAGTTAATCCCATGTACTGTGGCTCACTGTACAAGTTATAATTTATTAAACTGTTATATTCACGAGATTATGTCAGAATTCCCTTGTTCTGTCATGTACATGATTGCTCTGGGGGCTCCAGAAGGTCAAAATCTGACAGTGTCAAGCATAATTATTGTCTGAATATATTCACACCCCCTGCAAAAGCCAATGTTTGTTTGGTTTTGCCTTATTTAAGAGTGTACTCATTAGTTTACAACCTTTGATGAGGCTTTCTAAGCTTCAACTGAATGACTAAAATCTGTAAGAAACACAGACTCTCTGAAGATGATATTATGACATAAAACACATGGAATAAAAAATTTGTATTTCCATAAAAAATTCAAGACATAATGTTTATTTTTGCACATTGCTGCAGCTATTTGTATGTGTTGGGGCCCATGGTGGTAAACATGCAATAATGCACATTAACTTCTTTTTCTGAATTAATGATTTTATACATACGGAATAAACTAATAATCCCCTACTTTATAATGAATTTGAAGTTTATAAAATGTGACAGCTACTGATGTTCTCCACCAGTAGACTGAAATGGTTTGTCCCAGTATAGTGAGTACTATTTGGATGGCAGGTTTACATAGTGAAAATATTAATAGGATCACTCAAGAGGTAATACTACAATGAGTGGGACAGGTGGAAACACTGTGTCTCTAAGTGGAAGACCAGGGCTCACAGCCAAAGAGAATTGAGTTGTGATAAACTGATATGTTGTCACCCATCCATTGAATCAACATAACTGACCTTGTGTTTGTTTCAGCTTTGAAAAATTTAATGTCAAGCAATGGGAAAATCATTTAATGTCAAGTTATTTGATATCTTGTCCACCAATTTTAGAAATACTATTTCACTTTAAAATTCTAACTCTTTCTCTGTTATGACAGTAAGCTTATGTTAATAACTACACAGAATCACAGAGCTGTTAGGGTTGGAAAAGACCTTTGGAGATCATCCAGTCCAACCTCCCTGCCAAAGCAGAGTCAGCTGGAGCAGGTCACACAGGGAACACAAGGTGGATTTGGAATGCCTACAGAGAGGGAGATTTCATGATTCCTGGTCAGCTTTTTCAAGTGCTCTGCCACCCTAAATGTAAAGTTCTTTGTGTTAAGGCAAAGCCTCTCGTGTTTTAGTTTATGACCATTGCTCCTTGTCCTATCACTGGGCAGCACCAAAAATAGTCTGGCACCACTGTCTTGGCACCTGCCTTTGAGATATTATATGCATTAAAGAGATTCCCTCTCAGTTTTCTATACACTAAGCAAGCCCAGCTCCTGCAAGCTCCCCTCATAAGAGAGATACTCCGGACTCCTCTACGATCTTTGTGGCCTTTGCTGGACCTCTCCAGCAGTTCCTTGTCTTGTACTCAGGAGCCCAGGATGTGACATAGCACTCCAGCTGTGGCCTCACCAGGGCTGAGTGGAGGGGCAGGAGCATTTTCCTTGACCTGCTGGCCGCACTCTTCCCAATGCACCCCAGGATTCCATTGGCCCTCCTGCTGCAAGGGCACACTGCTGGCTCATGAAGAGATTGTCACCCTCTGAGACTCCCAGGTCCTTCTCAGCAGAGCTAATCTCCAGCAGGTCAGCCCCCAGGTGGTACTTGGGGTTATCCCTCCTCAGCTGCAGGACCCTACACCTGCCCTTGTTAAACCTCGTTTTGTCTCTGCCCAATTCTTCAGCCTATCAAGGTCGCACTGAACGGCAGCAGAGCATTCAGGTGGATCAATCAGTCTCCCCAGTCTCATACCATCATCCAGCCTGCTAAGGGTACATGCTATCCCTTCATCCAGGTCATTGCTAAACAAGTTGAATAAAATGACCCAGTATTGATCCCTGGGGACTCCCATGGACTGCAGGCCTTCAGCAGCATTCTATTCCACTGATCTCAACACTTTGAGCTCTGTCATTCAGGCAGTTCTTGATCTACTTCACTGTCTGTTCATCTAACCCATACTTCCTAAGCTTGTCTGCAAGGATGTTGTGTGAGACAGAGTCAAAAGCCTTGCTGAAGTCAAGGCAGACAACAGGCACTGCTCTCCCTTCACTGACCCATCCTGCCAAGTCATCATGGAAGGTTCTCAGATTGGTCAAGCATGCCTCTTCCTTGGTGAATCCATGCTAACTACTCCTGACCATCTTCTTTTCTTCTACATGCCTGATGATAAACTAACTAAATAACTTCTTAGTGCTGAAACATTTGCTTGCTACTGTGTAGTAGCTTGATTCTGGCAGCTGGTGATCTTAGCTCCCTTCACTGAGAGGAAAGCACAGCAAACTATTTTGAGGGAAGGCATCTTTTCAGCTCATGCTCCAGTGGCTACTGCACAAAATGTTATTTGTGGAAAACCATAGCAAACCCCCTTATTTAATTTGAACCAAAGCAGTTGTATAAGTTCTTCTCAGTGTTCCCCTCATTGTTAATTCTTTTAAATTAAAAAAATGTGATTTTAAAAATAAAGTATATTTCTCAAAAGAAAAATTCTGACTGCTGATGATCAGACAAAAAAAAATTGTTCATATACATATTGATAAAATAAAATAAATAAAATAAAATAAATATATTTTTAAATTTCATGCAATTTTCAGTAGAATGAAAAATTTATCATTATATGAAACAGTGAAATGGTACTGGTATAGAAAGAAAAGTCAGTTACAAAAGCTATATAAACCACACACTCATTTCTGGCTTCCATCTAACCACTGATATTCCCTTAGAAATGAAAAGGGAAAAAGTGAGTAAGAACCCTTTCCCTGTCAGTGAAGAGTAGTGATATCTGGGGAACACAAGTAAATGCCAATGAAAGATCAGCAGAATTAAGGAATATGGGGACTGGGCCACATGAGGATGGGGAGAGTGAAAAGAGAAGGATCAGGTCTTTCTGGAGGATGAGCAGAGTGGGCTGAGCAGGGGGGATGGAGAGCAGCCCCCTGACTGGGTGGGATGTGGTTTCTGGGAGGCCTGGTGGGAGCAGGGAGGGATGGTTTTAGTGAACCATGCAGATCTTTCTCTAGTAAAACCCCATGTAAATATATGGGATATGTTTGGCACATGGTCAAAAATCTGACTGATCATAGCTAGCTATTTGGAAAATAGAAATCCATTTGACTTAATAAAAAAGTTTGGAACATATTTGCCTCCAGAACTGGGGTAAAAAGCATGATGAACATACCTCCCTCCTCCAGTTTCCAATATCACTTATAAATTTTAAAATTTACTTCAACAAAAGGAGATTTTTAAAAGTTAAAAAAAAGAAAAAATGTTTGCAGAGAGTTTGGGCTTGTTAGTTGTCTTCCTGCCCAGAAAGTACTGCTCGCTTTCCTTTTCCTTTCCATAAGTGAAAATTTTAGTCTTCAGCTGGGATTACCAGCAGCTAAATGTGTTTTGTCCTTCTGCTTCTCCCTGCTGTTGTCCATTCAAGGAGTTCTCTTAGCTTTGCAGCTTTCCCCAAAGGCTGAAATGCAGGTGGCTATGGCATGGGTAGCTGTAGCTGTCATCAGTAACAGAAGAGAAAAATGAAGATAGCCCCTAGAAAAACTCAATTTCATGGAACAGATATTTTTCTCTTTTAATGAAAACAACCTTAATGAAAAATTGCTGGCTAGCTCACCACTCAAATATTTTCTAAATATGTCAGATATATTATTTTAGTTATTTATCTCTGGTAGAATCACTGAATCATTTAGATTGGAAAATCCCTTTAAGACCATCAAGTCCAATCATAAAGCTAACACTGCTACAATTGGTTGGAAGCTAAGTCTCTGCAAATTTTGGCTTTTTATATTAATTTATGTATTTTAATGTTAGAATACCTCACTAGTATATACTCACTAGTATAATGATATTTCAAGAGCAGCAAATTATCCAAATACAATAGTAAAGTTTTGTGACATTTGCCAGTTTATCTTTGGTTACATCAGGAAGGGAAATGATACTTGTTTTCCTCTTCTGAGTAATTACTTTTTGCATTGCATCTCATGCTTCACTCATTAAGCTCTGAGCTTACTGAGATGACAGATCAAGAGGCATCTACGTGTTTGCAATTTAAATATTCTAGATATTCAGCTGGTGTATAGATACCTACTCAGACATGTATGTATGGGTGCTTGTGTGGCTGTACTTCTATATAATAGAACAGTAAATCTTTCCATAGAGATTCCAGTTGATTAACTACTGGTCAAATACTTGACTTTCTTCCATTTTTCAAAACATTATATCTAAAATTGCTGAAGTTAGGGCTTTAGAATAATTTATTTATTAACCTTGCTGTCATATATTCATACTTACAATTTCAATCACAGTAAGAGATATTATTATAGCACTAATCAGAGATGCACCAGATATTTTCATGAAAAAAAAAAAAGCAAAAGAAAATAGAAACTCATCTAAAAAAGGGTTTATGGGTTAAGCTTCAGTATGATCATCAATATTGTCCATTTAATATCAATACTGGACATGACTATTACAGTATGTAACTCTTCACTCTTCTTTGACTTTGTATCATGCATAAATCTTCCCCAAAAGACATTTCTAGGATTAGCATAAGAAATTTTCCCTTGAAAATGTTAAATAACATGTCTCATATTTTGCTTTCTGTATCTTCTCTCTTTTCTCTCTCTGTCTCTCTAATTTTTTACTGAGTTTACCAATTTAATTTTAATAGGAAAATTTTCCAGTCAAAACTCTAGTCGATTCTATCCTCTGGGGGGTATTTTTAGAGAAAATGTTCTTAAGGACAAAAGTCAGTACTTACATTACAGAGGAGAAAAAATAAGCTGAAATGGAGGTGGGAAAATAAGAAAACAATTATCAACTAAGAAAGGCCATTGCATGAAAGGATAGCAGAGGTTCACTCCCCTTTGGGAGAAAGAAGAGTCAGAAGAGAAAAACATGGACACAAACAGGCCCATAAGAACCCAGAAAGTAATTTGTGGTTAAAAAGAGGCTATGGCTCACAGCTGAAGTATCCAAAGGCTAAAATTAGTAATAGAGCAGAGGCATGACTGTGAGCATAGTGCCAGAGATTTACTGCAGCAAAAAAGAGCAACTGAGACTCAGAAGGGCTGGAGAAGCGTTTTGCTTGAATTCTGTTTTGTCCTGGAATGAGAGAGCTTTCTTTGCTTTGAGCAAGAGAAAAATCAGAATGAATCATCAGCAAATTCCAAATCAACCTCATGAGAGAAATGGGAAATCAAGAAACAGACAGCTTGATACTAAAATAATAAGTAGTAGTATGAGACTTTCCCTACAGAATCCTCTTTATCCTCATAGCAGACTATCTTCCTTAGTTCTGTGCTTCTGAGGAAGCAGCAGTGCTGCTTTAGACTCTAATTCAAGGTCACTTCATGTATGCAGTACAAATTTGGGGAGCAACTGTTCAGTATTGTCAGTGCCTTGTATTCCCTGTCAGAAAATAGTTTTGTTAGGAAAATGATGAAGCAATCAAAGGAACATATTCATCAAATCACAGACACATATGATTTAGATAAGAAGAAAATAACTTTTTTACTTAAAACAAACACATCTGGTTACATACTGTGACTGGGCAAAGGCACGTATTATCCTATGCTTTTGAAGATAGCTAGGAAGATTTATGCTCTAATTCTGTAAATCTATGTCAGACTGCTATAAATTTAGAAGTAATTTGCTAGGATAACTAACTGGAAAATTAATGTCATTCCTAACAAGAAAGAGCTTGTTTATAATATAAACGTGCTGTGATAAAATACCCTAAGAACTAAATATCCTGGAAAGAATTTTAATTCTTATAAAGATAAGTGATTGAAGGAATGCTAATTCTCTCTTTACTAGGAGTGATGAGGAATGACTATGCACTATAGCTACATACCAAATGTCTTGAAGAGACTTATTTTTACAGAAAAGTTTATGAACCTTTTTTGTTTTCAAATGTGTTAATACACTTTAGTACTAAAGTAAAGACACATAAAGAAAATTAATACTACATTGTGAAATATGGCTCCACAATTTTATTAAGAACTGTTATGAATAAAAATCTGGAACATGCCTAGCAGTGCTGGAATCATTGCAATCAGATGTTAGGCCGGCAAAAGAACTCAGAAGAAAAAAGAGATGTCAGTAATTTTGTGGTCAGTAAGTATTTCCAGAATTACAAATGGAAATAATTCAGTCTACAATAACGATTTTTAAAAAGCAATAAAAATGAAGCATTTCTGAGGGATATAAACCAGTTTCACACTAATGATGTAGGAAAAAATATTCTCTGCATTTCAGATAAGTCCCAAAGTTTGTAACAAGTAATTAGGCAAATAAAGGGTAGAACAAAAGAGCTGCTGAACAGCTTTATCTATTTTTTTGGCTTTGCATTAAAGATGAGAGCAAAACACAGGGACAATTAGGCTAATAACCATGAAAAAAAATTAAAATTATTGCATTTGAAAAACAAGAAAAGACTGTGGGTTAGATGACATTGCCAGATATGCAACTTCTAGATGATAATTTTATCAATTGTGATAAGATGGTCATCTTCAGAGATGGTAATTTTCATGGCATTTGACGTAACATTTCTTCATTTTCCAATAGAATCCTGGCTTTGATAAAAAGGTAGTTGTGAAAATGAATATTTCTAGCATGATTGTACAAAAGATGGAAAAATTATTTTCATAAATTTAGAATTTTTTTTCCAGGACTCTCTTATTTCATTTGAATAAAAGATTTACAAGTTTCAAATACTGATTCTGTTTTGTAAATCAGTGTTATTCCAGTAATGCACACCATTAAATATAATGGTCTGTACTTTATTAGGAGTTTTCTTTTTGAAGGAGGATTTTTCTAAAAATATGACACTAATTTTTACTGAAGTACAGGGAAAAACCCCAGAATTCTGTAGTGTGCACTACCAGTATATACTGTGGATCTGATATGAACTTATGGATATTTAAATATGATACAAATATTCCAAATAAACCCATTGACATCTTTATAAACTATGGTTTATCCCTAGCTATAATTAGTTTCTTGGCCATTAGGGAAACTTTAAATCTTCATGACTGTTTTTTTCTTCTGTGTGATGAAATTTGTTTTGTGTGATTTCCTGAGAAACCAGAAAAGGGACATTTACTCATTCAGCACAAAATTATGGCAGTAGCCATATCCCTTAGCTGGAGCTCCTTGGTCTGAGAGCCTGTTCTGAGCAGCTCTCAGAGTGTTCTGAGCTCACAGCTGATGAGCTGTGGCATCCTGCAGGTTGCAGCATATTCCACCTGCTGACCTGGCCACAGTGACACAGGACAGAGCTGGGGCACTGAAGATCCCATTTGTGACATCAGCCCTGCCCTTCTTGCTCTTGGGGAGCAGTCAGGGACTGTGAATGGGAAACCTGTTCCAAAATTAGGCCCTGTGTCTGCTTTGGTGCAAGCCTCTCTATGGTGGGGGTAGGGGTGCAGCTGCCTGGTGCTGTGAGATTACAGGAAGGAAAATAGATACACATAATTGATAAATTTAAAATGCTACTGTCCAACCAGCCCATGACTACCCATCCTCAGGGACCCAGCAACAAGTAGGAAGGAACTGGAGACTGCTCTTGATATCCAGCAAGATCAGGGGAGAAGTGGTTAGTACAACAAAGAAAGACCCTAATTTTGGCAAAATAACCCCAGTTCCAAGTCTAGCAGGTTCAGTCAAAACGGCTCTCCCTCTTTGCTGAGGGCAATCAAATATCTTCTGTGCTGAGGTCCCAGAATTTTCAAGAACAGATGGCGCCTTTCTATATGAAATGTTTAATGATGTGTGCTAATGAAGAGGGCTTTTATGCTGTTTTGGGACATAGGGGCCCTTTTCAGACTCCAGGTACACTTTGTTCTCTTTTATCTGGTAGAACTCTGGTGAATAAAAAGAAGTAAAAGAACTGTTACTTTGCTTGAAGGGAAATTCACAGCAGCCAGAGTGCCAAACCTCTATGTATATGTTAATCAACTCCAAATGTGTCTGCAGGAAGAAAATTGTTTAAATGAACTGCATAATTCAACATATCCCCCAACCCTCTTTAAGATTTTCTTCCTTCTGCAGCCATTTACTATGGGAATGTGTTATTTTATCCCAAAGTGCTCAACAATAACAACTGTTACTGAGCTTTTTTCAGCAAGAGATCTTTGTGAAGCCCTTGCTAGACCAGCTTCCCACATGCCTGCTTGTAGATCTCCAGACACTGAGCTCTTCTCTATGGCAGTACCTACAGAAGCCACAAAAGTGACCATTTCCTCCTGAAGAATCCTTCCAGCCTCCTGGAAGGAGTGTGCCAGGGAAATATTTGGTAACCAGCTAATAAGGTCATCACAATCTTTGCATTGTCTCACCTGTGCAACAAGAGGACAGAGACTCCTGAAGGCTCCTGAATTCACCATGCCATGTCATGAAGGATTGTCTCAGCTGTAGGTACAAGAGGACTGAAATAAAATATCGAATGGTCTTAATTTCGTCCTTTTTTAGCTGATAGATTTTTGACTTTTCAAAAAGTGTCCTAGCTTTATTTTAATGTTGTTAGATACATCTTGGAGGTCCCTCACATGGGTTGACAATAATTCTGTTGTGTAGTTTATGTGGCAATGTTATTATCAAATGTTATCAGTGTTATCAAGGTCTGAGCATCCACAGTTAGCCTGAACCCTGAGTATCTACTGCAGCTGTCCAAAGGAATATTTTAGCAAGGGAGCATATATTTAGGCCTTGTGCTGACTTTGTGAAATATTTGAAAAATCCTTCTTTGGGTCTCTTCTCATTTGGAGATGGTGAGAAAACTTGTTCACATGGTTCCTTCAGAGCTGAGAATGAGACCCTGAGGCCATGCAACATATCTGAGGGAGACTGCAAGGAAGGGAAGGTGGTTTAGATTTCCTTCCCTGATCTTCACTAAGGGAGGTTTCCTGCACAGAGCTCCTGATGTAGCAGGTGTTTCTGGCTATTTTGTATTGTATCTGAGCATTCCTGCTCAGTTGTTATTTTGGCATGCTGCCATGGTTTTGCTGACAGATGGGAACAACACCACACGTGTACCTGGGACGTAGACAAATGGAATTTCACGAGAGACACATCTTCAGAGCTTTCTTCTCACTGAATTTCAAAGGCCTGCTGTAAGCAATGGAAGCATGGGAATGTTGAACTGAAGGTCAAATTAGTATCCTTTTTGTCTGATAAGAAATACTTGGCAAAACATACTTCTCATACCAAACTAGGTAGATATGAGTATACCTAGTTTTAATTACAGAAGTATTTTTTAGCTGTTTACTAAACTAAGGATTTCATAATAACACAGGTATCTTTTTTTTTCCCCAACATCTTTTACAGTTTTCAATGAAAACCACAGAAGGGAACAAGATCTTGTCCATGACACAGAGTATGGTGTTCTCTCCTTATGGATAAGGACAGTTGCCACTTGGTAGATTGGGAATATGAAACAGATGGATTAATTTCTGGTTTAGATTTAAAATTACTACCTCTTTCTCAAAAAAAATTTTTTTGGCTGCACATGGATCTGAGCAGAGCTTCACATGCTAGAAAACACATGGGGAAATTTATGTTTACACTGACTCCCAGTGGGATTTTGCATATGCACAGATAATCAAATTTTTCATATTTCTTGGACTGGGAGTAGAAATGTAACCTTCCATGGAGTGAAGGCAGGGAGTTTAGAATATATATCAAGCTTTACAGTATGCTTTCAGTCATCATTGCAGTGCTCTGGGGAAGCTATGGATTCACCACAGAACTTTCCTTGGAATCCTGAAGATGGAGAATTTCATTTAAACCAGAAAATTCCTACAGTTTGTTGTCTTTGTGAATATTTCCCTTTAAAGCAAGAAGTGAACAGATATCCAAAGTATATCATTTGCAGAAGACATATTACTGTCATCTTTCAGCTGTTATAAGTTCAGAGGTGGTCTGTTCAATCATGAGAAATAAGAAGTGACTGTAAAGCTAAGAGAAAGGAGCCTCATGCTGAAAAATTATCAGCATGCTTTTAAAAAGAATTCTGTAGCTGGTTAATGTGGAGGTGAGCTATCAAGTTTGTAATCTCCACAAGATGGCTAATACCTGCTCAAAAGGCAATGAAACATGTAAGTTGTTTCCCCTGCAGTCACTGTGTCTCTTTCCACTGACTCACTGTGACAAAGAAATGTACCTATTCCATTCCCTCAGCTGGCTTTAAAAAATATTTTGAACAGTGTGTCAGATTAAGTAGGCAATTTGCACTGAGGTAAACCCTTCTATTAGACTATTCATGAGGAAATTATGAAAAGTTTTTCCTGGTTCTGTTTCAGATAATTAGAACAAGAAAAAGAAAGCTGGAAGAAAAGAAAACCCAACTCAAACCACCAAAAGATACTAATGCTGATACCAGATTTCAAGACTAAGACTTAAGAATTATGCACAAAAATGTGTCACAAAAAGAACACAGGTTATTTCTTTGATTTTCGTGCTGTTTTTCAATATAAATTTATTATTTACTATCTTAGTATTACCTCCCCCCTCAAGACTTTTTCTCCCATAAAAGTTTGCATAGAAATTTTTAACAGCTCTATATTGTGTGATTGAAGTAATTTATTTCTTTCTTAATACATAAATTAAAAGAGTGATACATGGTATTAACAGAGGAAAAAATCCTAAAAATCTATTTGTTAATTAAATCATAATGGATCCCATGAGGAATAGTTGTTTATAATGAAAAAAAAAGAAGTTAACTATTCACACAAGGACAGTGATCAGGCAGTTTTCCTGTGCATTTATAACTAGATGATCTGTAGGTCAACTCTGTGAGAGTTTCAAGGGATCCAGCTAAGGCTTGGAGAGCAGAGCTCACCCTTTCTCATTTGATTGTGATCTCAGACTTTTAAAGGTTTTATGTTGGCTTGAAATCTTCCAGCATTTCCAGTTAGAGCAAGTCCTGAGAGGTGTTGTGTTAAACAGGGGCTGAACAACTGCAGGAAAGGAATAACAAATAAAATTGTCCATTTTCATGAGGGGAAGCAAGTGCCTGTGTGCTTGAGGCAAGGCCAAGACAAGGAGGGAGGCAAACAGCCACGCATTCCTCACATGGGAAAGCAGGACAGGACTGAAAGAGACAATGGAAAAGGGACAACCCAACAGAAGGAGAAGTGCAGAGACAGCCTCCCAAGGGCTGCTGTGACCCACTAGCAGGGTGCCTGTGATGCTCTTGGGTGCACCAGCTCCCATAGGTTCATTTTGGGAGTTGTGCTGGTTTTGAATTAATTAAGATTTGGTGAAGAGGGATGAAGCCACCCATGGAAATGATTTTTATATATCTGTGCTCCCCATTGCTGCAGAAGGACTCGATTGAGCAGTTCCTTTCAATGCAGGCTTTGGAACCCGGGATCACACCCTTCCACCCTCTCACTCATTGTCTATGGCATTAGTCACACCTTCTCAATAACTAATAGCAGTTTACATGCTCTGGGCTGGAAGTCACTCTGTGGATAGGTGGAGGAATTCAGCATGGGAGGACATTTTGTCCATCATTTTTCATTGAGAATCAAGCTTTATCAGCAAAGATATCAATTCCTACTAACAAAAAACCCCAAACCAAAACATTAAACCCAACCAAGCCACATGAGATGACAACTTCAATCCCAAAGCTTACCAGAGTGCTCAAGAGCCCTGGATTCCCATAAATATCCCTCCTTTCCTGTTTTGCTCAGGAGTGATGGAGTTTCCCTCAACACTGATTCAAATTGAAGGTATAACTTGTCTATTGTGGTCTCCTTCACTTCATAAAGGGGATAATGATCCAGGAATAAAGTTCTAGATGTGCCACATCGTGTTAGTAAAGTACGAACTGAGAAGTTCCACTGGTTGTGAAAAATCCTTGTCTGTGGTTTCACCATCACACCTAAACAGCATCCAGCACAACAGGATGTGAGACTAGCTGAGGGCTACAGGAGTGCTGATACAACTGCAAACAATTTCATCACCAACCTATTGCAAATTTATTTTTGAAAAGGCTGCTTTCAGAAGCATCACTGATAGCCAAAAATACTCCCTGACAGGAGAAAGGAGCAGATGTTTAGCTCTCTGCAAATTTATAAAGGCTTTCTCAGAAATGGGCAGCAATCAGTTAAGGAGACTGAAGGAGAGCAGGAACATGAGTAGCTGCATGGAGTTAAGGAAGGACCAAAGTTAACTGTCTGGATAACCTTTGTGACAGCAAAATCTGCAAGTCTGCAGAGAATTTTCCTAAAGGAAATGGTGAAAGCCTTTCTCATTGATATACATAGACTAGATTAAAGAGAATACTTAATGTGCAATTGACAAAAATCATGCTTTAGTGCAGAGGAATAGAATATTCTGACAGTTTTCTGTAGCTGTGATGTGCAGTATAGAAGCAATAGAAAATGGAAAGGTTTCTTTCCCATCACTATTTACTTTTTTCCGATTTTCTTTTCTTTTGGACAACGAACTAAAAAAACCCCCAGAGCATGCAAATAAAATCTATAAGCCTGCTGTACTGTCTGGTTATTGCACCTTCTCATGAACTCCTGAAAGAGCCATAAACTGTGTCCTGCCCCTCTTATCCTGTATTCAGAATAACACAGTAGTGAGTAGTGTACCTTAATTACAACTTGTGTTTTAACCTGGTGATACAGCAAAGTTAAGACCTTGATCAATTTACAGATCAGATTTATATTCTGTTTCATCATAGGGTATTTATCTGAGAACATTTTTTCCCCTCAAATTTCAGGTTATTCCACATGAGAGTAGTAGGTACTCCTTGCCAGCAAAATATTTTGCAGTGTTATGCATTGGTTCAATATGTTTTTGTAGAAGGTTACTTCCATAATGCGAAATTGTAAGTTTAATATTTTGCTTCTTTTTAGGCAGATGACTAAGGTCTTGGATTGAATATTTTCAGGCAAGAGTGTAGGAGAGAGGTTAATTAAAATGAACAATATTTTGTCAGTTGCAAAAGCCTACAATTATGTAGAACCTTTTTCTATTTTTAAGCTGCTCTCAGACATAGTGATTTTTGTTTATAGTCTGAAGAACAAGATGATCTGACACTTCCTGCACTTGCAAACATTCTGGAGCTCATACGCTGGTGTCATTCTTCCATAAAAGTTGGGGAATCAGGTTTAATTCTACAATGTTATTCTAGAAGTGAGTAAGTCCAGATTCCAAAAACTTTAATGTTCTGTCAGGATTCTTCACTGCAGCCCAAGTCGCATCTATACCTGGTTTCACCTCTTGTAAAGACAAAAAATATACTTGTCTACTTATCAAACTTACATCATTATAGGAGAAGGCAAAAAAAACCAAACACCTCCTATCTTATGCACCATTTTAAATATAGTTCTACCCCTTTTCAAATTCCACTCTGATGCACAGATCTTTCAGCTATTCAGGCATATGCTTGGGGGAAATAGTGAGTCTAATTTCAATAATGGTAAGAGCTCTATAAAAATCACCAGAGCAATTATATTAGGCTCAAGCTGCTTCTTTCTCATAGTAATGATCTGGAAGTAAAATAAAACCAAACAAACCCAGACACAGACATTTCTTATACTACAGTCTACTGTAGCTGTCCTTTTCTACCCAGCACACGTATTTTATGAAGACAGTTCTTTCAAGATCTTGTTTTTAAAAAAAGATTCTGTAGGAGAGAGTAGCAACAAAACACCACATCCTTAATAATATAATTAATTAAAAGTAAATTTCTGCTTGTAACTGAAAGCTCTGTCTGAAGCTAAGGATTACTGAAAATCTACCTTGGGATGCCTTTTTCATGCTGACACTTCCAGTGAAGTCATTAGCACTAAACAGTCCGGCAATGTTCATCTACCATGTAAAAGTTTTTGAGCATTTAAGAATTTTTAAGATTTTTTTTTTTTTCAAAGACCAGGAAGTTTCCAGGTATGGAAGCAGATGTGCCTTTGTAATATATAATGAGTGACATACCTCAGAGATCTAGAAGATGGCAATGTAATACCCACATTCTTCAGACTGAAAATTTTGCAGATGATCTAGTTTTTCAGTTGAATCATAAGTTCAATTTTCCTTCCACTGGACAGCCATTATGTACTGGTGGGTGGTTGTTCTAAAGAAAACAGGTAATATTGATTTTTTTGTTGTTTTGTTTTAGTATGCATTGCCATATTTACACAATTTTACTTATAAAATATATTTTTTAAATTATATGTTATAGTCAGATCACAGAATCACAGAATGTGTAGGTTGGAAGAGACCCTCAAGATCACTGGTCCAACCCAGCCCCAACACCTCAACTAGATCATGGCACCGAGTGCCACATCCAGTCTCTTTTTAAACACATTCAGGGATGGTGACTCCACCACCTCCCCAGGCATTATTCCAGTATTTAATCACTCTCTCAGTGAAAACTTCTTCCTAATATCCAACCTATATTGCCCTTGAGGCAGCTTGAAACTGTGTCCTCTCATTCTCCCAGTTGCTGCATGGAGAAAGAGACCATCCCCCAGCTGTCTACAGCCACCCTTCAGGCAGTTGTAGAGAGTGATAAGGTCACCTCTGAGTCTCCTTTTTTCCAGGCTAAACAATCCTAGCTCCCTCAGTTGTTCTTCATAGGGCTTGTTTTCCAAGCCCTTCACCAGCTTTGTTGTCCTTCTCTGGACGCCTTCAAACATCTCAACATCCTTCCTAAACTGAGGGGACAGAACTGGATACAGCACTCGAGGTGTGGCCTCACCAATGCTGAGTACAGGGGAAGAATGACCTCCCTGCTCCTGCTGGCCACACCATTCCTGATACAGGCCAGGATGCCATTGGCCCTACCACATTATCAGTTTTATTAGTATTGTAGGCATGATATAAATCAGATTTACAAGACATTTAAGCATCTTGAAATCCTAGAGAGATTACTTGCTGAGAATCAAACAATTTCTCTTATATTAGGAAGTACAACATCCACCAAAGGACATGACAGAGGAAATCCAGTCTCTCTGATGAGGGCTGGGGTAAGACAAGTTGTCTAAGAAAAACTGAAACTTGCAGATAGGAAAAAAGCCATATTTATTTCAATAACATTATAAAGACATTTTGCTTCTTTGAGATAAAATTATGGGCTTAGAGCAGGAAAAACCTCCTCACTTAGTCTTCACGAACTGACCTGTAATATAAAGGTTAGATATTTCTGAGATGGCCACTGTGCCAGTCTGATTAGTTTTGTTCCACATACCTGAGGTTTGTGGGTGCACTGCTGGCTGTGGTGGGATCTCCCTCAGAAAAGTGTCAACAAGGGCCACATTGAAAGGAGTGAAACGATCCCACTTACCTCACAATCCCCTTATGCTCACCTATAGTTTCACATTTATTCATAGTTCTAACAATCTCTGCTTCCACATTCCTTAAGGAATCCACTGATTGATAGTTGTTTTAATTTCCAGTGATGAAAATCCTCATTGATTCCCTTTAGAGAAGAAGCCTGACCACCTGCAGCCAGCTTCCCAGAACTGTGCCTAGCTGTTTTTTTGACTATTTGCAAGGTGAGGGACTTAACCTCCCTAGGCAATCTGTGCCAGTGCTTGGTTACCTGCACAGTTCACAGGTGCTCCTGTGTTCAAATGGCACCTTCTCATTTCAGTTTGTGCCCATTGCCTCTGTTCCTGTTACCAGACACCGCTGACAAGTGCCTGTATCATTCTTCCTTGGACTCTTCAGGTATTTTTCTCACTGATGGGTGAAATTAAGAATTCATAAGCAATTGGTGAGGCAAGATGTAAATTTTCATGTCAGAAGTGTAATAGAGAAAAACAGGGCAAAAGAGCAGCTACTGGAAAAATCAGTGGCCAGCTGAGACAAAATTCAGAGAGATACAGAAATCCCTGTATTCAGAAGGATGGAGGAACCACAGAAGCAGAAAATAATTCTTCACTGTAGTTACTGGACATAGCCATAGGAATAAAATGCAACAAAATGCAAACTTATTTGTCCTGTTCTGCTGCTGCACTAAGTATGTGTTTTGTTGCTGTGAAACAAGCATGATCAAATGCCCCAAAATGTGCAGATTAGGAAATTAAAATAACATTACAAGTTTAAATAAAATAAAACCTAGATTGAGGGTTCTGTAAGTCAATTGTAGGGATATGAAATTTGTGAGAACATGTTTTTGAATTCTTTCAGGAAAAAATATTGTAATATCTTCTGGAGGGGCTGGTTTAATTGCAGTTGAGTATCTGATGCTTCATTAGGTTAAGTTCAGTCCACTTGAAGAAGTGTGACGAACTGTCTGGATGAGATGAAATGCTGTAATAGTGAGATCACTAAAAACTGCACAACAGCCAGTACAGAAGTGGGATGAGATTGTACATTAAAAGGCTGTATTCTATCTGCTTAACTGCCTTACACCAGCTGAAGAAAGCATGAATATATGCATCATGTTTAGCTTTTTATAAGACTAAATCAGTTGTTAAATTATGATACATAATGTGATTTTCCAGTAAAAATATACTATGGTTAACTACATAAAAAATGAAACAAATCACTATGCTTTAAATTTATTCTATAAAAGTGCTGGTTTCTGATCCTATTAGAAAAGAAGTGACATGCAGTCACAGGACATGAAAACTTACTTTGTGTAACATGGTGCATAACAGATCTCAGGGAAGGCTGACCTCAGTTCACCCTTAGGCATGGTTACAAAGGATACTTAAATGAGCATTTCTAGTAAAAATCACAAGCATCAGATTTAGGACAAAAATTGCCATGTGATAGCACCTAATTCTCCAAGTGTGAACTGGCCAATAAAATTTGTTTTATAGTAATTTTCTTTGTACAAATAAGGTGAATGTCTAGATTTATAGTTATCCCTGTTTTGAAATTTAATATGGATTCATCACAATAATTTACACATAAACCTCAGAAGAGAAGTTAACTAGAACCAGATGTTGAGCAAGATGCCACATTTGGAGAAACTCGTTTTAAACAACCACCTTACTGTAGTGACTTGAGTCAGCTCAGTTTATGGCAAGCAGAAAGGAGCTTTTCTTAGCTGCTATAAACTGGTGCACACACTCCAGCACGTGAAACCAACACCCCCTTAAAAGGCACAGTGATTGGCTGTAGGATTTAGAGCTTTATAATTGGTATCCCGGGTGACCAACTCTGGATGATACAAAAGCAAAAGCCTGGACAATATTACGGCTTCACATGACAAGAATTGTGGTTTTGTTTTTCTTTAATCTGAATCTGAAAGATTATACCTTTGTTGTGTACATTCCAAATGAAAGTCTCTGATACTGCTAGGGAAAAAAAAAACCAAAACAAAAACAAAACCAAAAAAAACCAAAAAAAACCCCATGAGAGATGCTGCCAACTTCAAAGCTACACTTCAGCCTGAATTTTTATCTGCTGTTACTGCATGCAAACAAATTAGCTGAAAGAGACTTCAAGAGGAAAATATTTTTCCAGTTGCTTTTACTTTTTTTTTTTTTTTTAACCAAGTATCTGTGTTTCTGAGAACAGGTAGGACCCAATGCTATTTTTGTCTCATTTTTGTCTGGATGTGCTTTACACAATCCACCAGCTACCATCTTTGAGGAGGAAAGTAGAAAAGACCAAAAGAAAGAATCCAGAATGGCTACAGCAGGCTGTGGAATGGTTGTACAGAATTGGAGGCCAGAGCGTTGTTTGTCTGATGGCCTCTCTGAACTCAGCTGGGGTGTGATTCCATGAGCAGGGCAGTCCTGTCCCTCAGTCCCAGGGTGTGCAACTGTGGCACTGAGGGACAAGCTCTCAGAGTTGGCATAAGCTGCGTCCCGCACTGTGTCAGAGGGGTCTGCTGGCCCCTCACCACACTCACAGTGTTCCTGCTGCTCCCATGGATCCTTTCTGTTACAGCCTTGCAACCCTAAACTATGGAAATCAGCTCCTAGCTTGAAATATGGTGATTAGTTTGCTCTGGAGAGTGCCAGGAGGTGGCAAAACCAGACACCTGAGAGTGAACTTATTCTACTTGAATCACATCCTTTTTGGCTCTTCCTTCCTCAACTTTTCCTCTGTGGTCTGCAAGGCCAATTGCTGCTTATCCATCAAGTGGCAAAATCACAGTACCTCTAACTATCTGAGGAAACACAATTTCTCCAGGATGTTTTAGGATAGATGTATTACAGACATCTTCATACTACAGAGCTTCAGGAATGATGAGAACCTGAAAGGCAGTGCAGGTTTTGCCCCCTCCCCAAAAAGATGGACCCACAGTTTCCCATAACTAGGTATTTCAAAGCCAAATTGTTATGATCATACTGCACAAATGTTTGAATTCAAAGTCTTTAAGGATTTTCTGAAGAAACCAAGTGAAATCCATAAAAATGTTTAAAGTGTACACTTGAAGACACGGTGAGATCACCACTTCTCATAATGAGCAGGTTACAAGTCAAATTAAAAGACATTTTGCTTGTTTTTGACTTTTTAGGCATATGATCGAGATTATTCTTTTTCAGTGATTTGTCTCCCCAGTTATATATTACCCTTTCAAATACTGTATCTTCTAGATAGGCCAGAACAGGCAACTGATCCCTGTTTACATCACTGGTAAAAAAGCACAGGACCAAGAAGTAATATCTGAGGGACTTTGCTAGAAAATGTCCTATTCATCAATGACTTCACACTGACTATGTTCTAAGATTTCTCAGTTAGCCAATGCTTTTAGTCTGTCAAACACAGTCTTTGCCAGTACCATGTACAGCAAATGTTTTTTAAGTCAAATGTCCAGGTACTATGTCAATTAACTCAGAAAAATCCAGGATTGCAATAAGAACTTAGTTACATTTTCTAGCTAGATTTAAAATGTTTCCAGAAAATACAACGAGATTTTTGTGTCAGGCAGACACAGAAGTAGATATACTAACTGTTCTTTCTTATATAGATAACCTTAAATTCTTTGCTGAATCTCCAACTAATCACTTAACAATTTCACATAGAATCAATCCACAGCTAATAATTACCCCTTATTCTTTTCAAATATTGGAAGAACATTATTGATTTCTGACTCTGTCAAAATTTGCTGGAATTTGTTTAAGCCAGTTTGTAGTGGTTCTCAGATATTTTGCTGAATATTTGGTCGAAGTACAAATACAACATTCCAAACCTCCTTAAAAGTTTGTTCACAGCCTGTTATTTTTCAAAGACAAACTTTCTGTTCCATTGAGATGGTGTTTTTATTATCTCTTGTTTTCAGAAATAGTAGAGTTTTTTTTCCTACTGGCTGCGTGAAGTTTGAAATATCCATGACATTATGGCTATTCGTAACAGCTTTTCCTTTTCCTACAGGTTATGGGTAAATATTTGTTGAAACATTCATATGAGTGTTTCCTGAGTTTTAAGTAATATGTCTGGCAGTACTGTGTATTATTGCTCTGTAGGAGCTGACACATGAAGCTTCATCCTGGGGATCTTGGGCTGCCTTTACACTTCTGCCACATCGACCTCACAAGGTGTGCCACTTTCAAGGAGGGATTTAGAGTGAAAGCCAGTATGGCAGATATTATCTTGTAGGAAATTTGGGCCATGGCGAACAACATGTACAAATAATCAATAAAAAAATTGATAGCAATTAAGAATGGAGATCAGATCATGTAACTTCCAGCTTTATTATCCACCCTAGAAATCTCTTCATTGTTATTTGGAGAAAAAAGAGGAAGAGAATGAAAAAAAAGACTTGTTGGACAATAAAAAGCATTTCTTTCTTATCTCTCTCATTCATAGCAGAGTATTATCATGCAATATCCACACACATACATCATGATCTATACCAAATTTTGAGAGTTTTCATAGTTTATGCAGTGTCTGAAGAAAATTCACAAATCAAAACCCTAAAATTGAAACTCATATGAAGTTTTAGACAAGTATAAATTGTTTACAGAATGCACTTCTCACTTCAAATTAATTTATTCTATATTTTGCTTGAATAATACTTGACACTCCCAATTCTGAGGCTTACCTGCAGCAATGCCCTGAGAATGACATGAGAAAGCTACCTCTGTTCTTGCAGATTTCAGTATTACATACTTACCCACATGTACAATTGTCAGTCATTTTAATCACCTATAATCTAGGTACTGCTGGGTGGTTGATTAAGAAACTGTGTTTAACCCATCAGTTTTAAAGGATATATCTAACAGGCAAAACTGATTATGTATCAAACAGCGACAAATAGAAAAAAAAGTAATTTGTTTAGTAGGCAAAAACTCATATTTTTTTCTGTGTTTTCCAAAATCAGCACTCATCAACTACCATCTGTTCTTGCTTTCTGCGTGGATCTTCTTGATTTGATTGACGTCCTTCCCAATGGCAGAACTTTCAGTGCATGTTAAGTTACACAAGAGAACCAATTTAAGCATCTCTTGTGTATAAATTAGCTAGAGAGTCTTAGAGATATACTGCTTATCTGATGGCATAATTGAGCCCAAAGCTCTATCATTGATCTTTCACAACTTGGCTGTCAAAAATAAAAAAGTTTAAAGAAAGGTAAGAGAGGGAAATCTTTTCATCAGAATTATAACTTTCTCAGCTTCTCATAGAATTGCATTTCTTTTGCAGAGAAATTGAGAGAAATTTAAATGTATGAATAAAGCTCATGGTATATTTCTGACAGAAAAAAAATGGGCCATTGAAGTAAATGCTAGGGAACTCTGTATGTGGAAATATTGGTGTGTTACCCACAGTCATCAAATGTCACTAGTATTTTCTTTTTCCACGTTTTGGTATTGCAAACTTACGTTTGTGACAAAACTGACTCTTATTCCAAACTCTTAGCTAAACAGTTAGGAGGACACTTCTAAGTGCATCCTCAGGCAAACAACCCACAAAATTTCCCAATTTTGAAAGCAGATTTGAGATACAGCCATATTAACCCTTGACTGTATTGCCAGAAGATCAGTGTGGCAAAATACCTGGAAAAAAATTGGTGGTCATATTCCTTTGTCCTCATCCTGTCACATAATTCAATATTTTTGAATGCTTCACTGTGTCCATTGTAAATGGTTTGCCCGCCAAATGTTTCCATAATTTAAAATTGATGTTCTTGTCAGGACTTCTGACAATATTGTATTGTTTATATTATTTCAAATGCACACAATAAATCAGGGGATAATCCAGTAACAGACCTGCTATAAAACCACTGCAGCCCAAGTTCCTTCTGAACGTGTAGTGAATATGAAAATAATAATAAAAACGTATAAATACACACACACACACATACATACATATATCTATATATGTAGATATAATTTTTGTTGTCCACAGTACAGAATCTTTACCCAAAGGATCAGCTAGAGAGCAAGCACGTGACCCTTTTACAGGAAGTTAAAGTAATAAATGATGAGACAATGGTGCTGCTGTTGCATAAATGTACCTCATCTTGCAAGGCAGTAATTTTCTGTGGGATTTGAACCTATAATGGGGCTCAGAACTGTGTGACCACTCCTGTTTTCCTACAAACTGACCTCAAATTAACAATAAAATGTAGATATACACAGAGGAAAACATGCACATGCAAGGGCATTGAAATCTTACAAATAAAAGAAATTTGTCACTGCAAAATATAACAGAAAATGAGATGATAGAAAAATTCAGACAAAGATATAAGATACGTTAGTACTATATTGCTACCACTTGTGACATTTACCAGCAAACTTCCAGCACTTAATTCTTCTGACTCCACACACCTATCCTCTAGGTCTGAATTTTCCCAGCACTCTGAGTAAATAATTGGATTCCAGAAGTGGATGACTAAGGAGTTACATGTAATATATAGGGCATATCTTGAGGTAATAACCTTTACAGATCACTGCAGAATTTGTATTTAATGAATTATGGTGTCATTGACCTTATGCATGTCGTATTTAAAGGAAATCTAACATCCAGTTTTATCTTCTTTCATTGCATCCTCTTTCTATTACATCAGAAAAAAAATCTAAGAGCTATATATTCTAGCTGTGGCTGGGACAGATGGAGAAAGCCACCCCTGAACTCTGCTAGCTGGGTGTATCTACTGTCTTTGGCCACTGGAATACAGGAATATATGCAGGCCATGTCATCTGTGTAGCAGATGAACTCTGCTGCACGGGATAGTGTGCAGCAGAATAAAATAGAAGGCAACTCCTGCTCTCAGCAGCTTTGGGTATGTACTACCCTCTCTCCCCATTCCTCTTCAATAATTCTGCCAAAATTACCTTCTGTTGGTGAATTTACGATTTAATGTAGTTGTGCTTAGTTCCCCATGTAAAAAGAATTATCTTTTTCAGTCTTTCTGCAGGACAGATCCTCATTTTTCAAATGTTATTAATTGATGTTTGGTTTTTATTTTGGTGACTCCAAAACCCCTGCATTGTTTATTTTGAACTAAATTAATTTTAGGTAGTAGCAAATTTTTTCAGCCAGTGTTTGAATAATCTTGACACCAGAGAAAGATTATTTTTTAACGTTCAAATTGATCACCTTGACAGCCAACCAATTCAAAGTGTTCTTCAGAATATATAATATAATTCTTTGATATTTTTACCTGATCTAGTTAGTGTAAGGTGCCCCTGTCCATGGCAGGAGGATTAAAACTTGATGATCTGTAAGGTCTCTTCCAACCCAAACCTCTCTAAGGTCACTTTGTTTTTCCATGCACCGTGTTCACCATACTTTGTATAGCAGTGCAGAATGACTTCTTTCTGCAGATCTAGACTGGGTTTTCATCTAGGACCCTTCTCAGGTCTGTAACAAGACAGATCTGATTTCACCTTAAAAAATCAAACAGCTTAAGTTAAGTGTTACAAAAAAAAAAGATATGTAGGGAGACAGAGTACACAGCACCAAGGCTGAGACTAGGTTTGGTCAGAGGATGGAATTTCGGAAAGTGATGCATTTCCAGAGGACAGCAAAACAACCTGAGTGCTGGCTACATGCTGCGCTGGCAGCCAAACCTCAAAATCCTCATTGACTCACACCGGTCTTAGAAGGTGCAGGTTTTTGTTAGCTATGGGCTGGTGATGGGAAATAGGGGTGTCTGTCCTGTTTGGAGGCAGTAAGCCCCACATCTGTTGATGTCCTGACAGCTTTATATCTGTTCTGCTTTGTCTTTTCCTCCCCCAGCCAGAGCTCGTGGCTGTCAAAATGTCAGGATATTATCTCAAGATACTTAGCCTGGAACTGGCCCCGCACCTATTCTGGAGAGAATTTCTATATGATCTGTAAATCTGTTGGCATTATTAGTTACAGGCAGGTAAGGTCCTATTTCACAGAAGAATCTTTTGACTGAAGTTCCCAGCTTTCCTTCAATCTCTTTGTCAGTCATTCCTTAAATGAGGTCTTGTCTTTGCATCTCTCTGGCTTTGCCTCCCTATCTCAGTCTGAGTTCAACAGTTACTCCCCTTGAAAGCGGCAGAAAAATCTTTAAGCTCCACTGGCATTCATAATATCAAGCACAGCCAGCTTTACAGTGTGGCCTTGTACAATTTTGGAAGAAACAGGATTGTTCAGAAACCTTCATTCTCCATCATTCTTTAAAGAGAGCTGATAGCTGCATCCACTCTGAGGCCACTCTTGGACATATTTGGATATGAAGAAGAATGAAGACCATTTGTAGCAGATCCAGCCAGATATGGAATGGGATGGGAGAATGTGCTGCAACCATTTGAAGTATGAGTTATATGAGTTTCCAAGAGGCCTGGGCAGAGTTCATCACTGTCTCCTCCTGGAAAAACTAGCTTTTATACAGTCCTTTGCACCAGAAAGCCTGGGCAGGCACACAAAAAGGCAAACTCAGCTGAGACCCTTTGATGTGCATGATACCACTAGCCAATATATCTTTTTATTGTAGCTGAGTCTCCAGGCAAATTGTGAGAAAGAAGTTGAGTATGGAAGGATACTGTTAATGGGAAAACTCATCTGAGACTCCTCAGTGAATCTAAACACATTTTACACCCTTCCTTAAAATCTTGATGACAAAATCTTGTGACAATCTGCTGGAGTCAGAATGCAATCCATGTAATTTGGATATTTGGGCACAGTTACATCTCAATACATCTGGGTACAGCATGGGACATAAAATTTGAGGCAGAGTCACCTTGGCTCCCTCAACAGCAGGTGGGAAGAGAGGCACACAATGAAAACATTTGCTCCCTTATATCATCTGGCTTTCACTGACTCATCCATTAAATCAGATCAGGTGAATCCAGGTGAATTGGGCTGATTTTCAAAGCAGGTGTCTACCAACAGCTAGATATACCATGAAGTATCTGTTGATGCAGCTATCATAAAGGATTCAGATCTGAGCACAGAATCGTGATCAACCATATGTTCTTGGGACAGGGACTTTTGTTCCCCATATTAATACACCACATTTTTATCAAGGACACAAACTTCTTTTGGTTTCAGCTTAACCCTCCGGTTTGAAAAAAATCTTCATATTATGGAACATATTTAAGAAATAAGGAAAAACTGATAAAGTCAACTGGATGGAGAGGTAAATCTGAAACTTGTATGCTCTCCTGGGCTCACAGAACATGAATCTTCTTGAGCTAGTTGAAAACCTCATTCTGGTCTTATCTACAGGATGTTTTTCTACTTTCATATTTGTCTTGGAAAAACGAAAATTTTTCATTGTACACCATTAGCTAAGGAAAAAACCACATGGGCATAGGTATTCATGCTTTTTTCTGCTATCTTTAACTGTTATTTATCAAAGATTTCCATACTGTAAGGTGATAAATAGATGGAGTATGCCTCAGGACTATGGACACGTGGGAGTCTGCCACTGGTCCTGACAGATGTGTTTCCTTGGGAGGTCACTTTGCGTTTTTGTGCTCCACTGCTTCCATGCGTAACAAGGCTCAATTTCCTGAGAAGATTATAATGAGGTGAATGAAGTAGAAGTTTTGTGTCACAACAGATTTGTATTTATCACTCTGTGGCAAAAGAATTGTGCTTATTATGCAAATTCATTGTAAAAGGAGAGACATTTTCCTTACAGGTTTGAAAAGCAATCTGCATAACTCTTTCACTAAATGGTGTGTGTCCTCTTTTCTTGAAACAGAGGAAGACTAACGTTATGTGTTTATCTGATAATAAACAACATGCTGTTCCTAGCAACTACCAAGGACCTGCTCCTGCAACAGCAGCATTATTGGGAATGAGCTCACTCATTTACCATCCTGAGCCTATTCTGACAACAAATCCCATCTGCATGTGTTTGTTTGCTAAAGAATGGTATTAGCCTAGAGTGAGATGTTTGGATTGAAGCAGCTCACCAATATTCACTGGTGTTATATTTACAGGACTGAAATTGTAGTACTTGATGACTCTATTGTTTGTTAGTTGGGAAGTGAGTTCATTGCCATCAGGATCTCAAATGTTTACAACTAGTTGCTACTAGAAACTATTTTGATTCTGTATTGGAAACCACAATCACATAGACAACCGTTAAGTCAGTGGCCCAGGGAGATCTGGACTTTCCTTTTCTCTCTTGTAATCCCTCTGTTCAGTCTGCTGCAGGCTGGGGGTGGGGTGGGAGGTGGGACTGTTTACTACTTCAGTCCTTATTTTCTGCCCTCACCATGCAAAGGAGGTTAAGAAGTGCTAATTGTTTCTGGAACTGTTGAATTTTTTTCTCATGTTAGCAACTACTTTACAGGTGACAAAGTCTGGTTTGTTCCCATATGGGACCAAGACTGTCATCCATGTACTTTTTCTGCCTCTGGACAGCCTTCACCCCTGTCACAGAGCACATAGGAATGCACGGAATCACTTGTTTATGTTACTTCCTATAATTTATCTTGGAGGCACTAAAGCTGCCATAAATTGCTATAAACCTGGTGGTCTGAAGCCATAAAGAGGATGAGCTTACTCTTAATACCTGACATTGAAGCAGGAGAAAAGCAGTCCAGAATGCCTGGAGAGGTACAGAAGTTCCTGCCAAACTGCTTCTGTTTTTGAAAAAGAGGGAATTACTAGATGGGCCAGGCCTCTGTTGCATGTCAGTTACGTAACAGTTTATAAATTTTCTGTTTAAAAATAAGCTATGAAATGTCACTGTTGAAGTGAATATAAAGTTGGCATTCATGTTTAAAAATGTACAGGCAAATATGCACAGGGTATGGGAGGCCCTGGGTGTGCTGGAGATGGCTTATGAGTAAAAAAAATTACATTTGACTAGGAAAGTGGTTTTGTTGTAGGCAGAGGGCTAACTAAGGACCTTTAATTCTATTCTGAAATACATCTGAAACCTTGGAGGGTGTGTGGGGGATGTGTCCAGCAGTTCAGGGTCTGAATGAGAGCACCAGCAGGCCAGAGCAGAGCAGAGCAGGGAATCTGTGATGCAGCCACTGTACCAGATGTATCACTGAATTTGCGTCACTTAGCTGAAATCAGCCCCAGAGCCCTATAAAATGATCCATGGGGAATCCTGTCAATCTAGATGCTGAATGAGAGGAAGACAGCAGTTGGCTACCTTGGCTGTGGGGAGAGGGCTGGGAAATTGGGGTAGAAAATGGTAATCTTGTAAGCTGTCATCATTCTTTCCTGGAGCCATTATGTTATCATGTTTTCCTTTTGTCCCCAACAAACTGTGTTGCTTTAAATCATTACTAAATGTAGGGGAATGTCAATTGCTGAATTATGGGTGTAAGACAGCTACTCAAGTTTTTAACAATGTTTGCAAGAGCCGTGCTAGAATGCTTGTAGAAACCTTAAAAATTGAATGCACCACCATGGCACAAAGCTTGCACCATTTTTTCCATTGAGAATTACTCAATTCCTTTTATTTTTATTCAGGAGAGTGTGGCACTGTAAACATGAACCTCTCTCATGTTAAATGGTGTTTTTCTCCCTGACTTTCCAGACAAGTTTTGGGATGCCAAAATAAAAAATTTAAAAAAATTTAAAAGAAAGGGAAAAAAAAAGGGGGGGGGGGGGGGAAGAAAAAGGAGGTTACCTAGAAGGTAGAAACAGCACAAGCTGTTAGCCATGTTTTGGACTGAAAACCGTTTTGCCAATTAAAAGTGCCTTTTGAGGTTTCTAGTTAACATCGTCACCCCAATAATCAAATGAATTTCTATGCAACCACTTAATGGACTGTTCAAGCACCTTGTGCAGCCTCCCCTTGCTCGTGCCAGTAAAGTCTGCTGTGTTGGCTCTGATATCTCATCTGAACAGCACTGGAATTTGTTCTGCAAAATAGTGATTCTACAGCCTTTTATGGGAGGCAGCTGCTTCTTCCCTTAATTTTTTTGCTTCTCCCACACTGAGAGAGGTATAGTATATTTCTCTTCACTAATAAAGATTGCGTTAAGGAGTACATGGATGTAGCAAAAAAAAAAAAAAAAAATTAGTTGGTTTTCAGACAATGTTTTGGAAAACCCTTTTCTAGAACTTTTGCAACATAAACCAACTACTAGGAAAATTATTGTCATCTGTGCCTTGTAATTTTTGTATTGTAGGCAATCTGAACATGAATGGGTGCATATTCATAAATGTCCATCCATACTGTGACTGTTATCAGTAATTTAATTTCCAAACTGAACTGTGTGTTGTATTTGAGCTTGCTATTGTTCCAGCTGGTGTTGAAATACAAGTCTTTAAGCTAGAGGTTTCCAAGGGGGAAAAAGTCCATTTGAAGCCCAAACCAGATGTTAGATATACGTCTTTATGAAACTTGAACAGGTCAGAGGAATTACATTATGATATTGTAAGTGAAATACATATCTTTTCTCTCACATTCTGTTTTTGATCCTCAAAATATGTGTATCAATAGGAAAAATCTGATGGGTATATTGTTAAAAGCTGCGGAGCTAGTTTACTCCCTCTCATGGAAAAGTATGCTGGAGGAAAGAGACTTGTGCATCCAGATAGATTCCTGATATTTTCACACAGGGTGGAATTGCCATATTTTTATGGGAAATGAGTTTGCATACTTCCCACCCTGGAACAAACCTTGTGATAGAACCATCTGGAGTGAGCTGAGACCTGACAATCCTCACTGGGTTTCTCAGAACACTGGTTTAGCTGTAATTTGATTAATAGGGACACCAGAATTAGAGAAAAATAGTGGTAGTTGAACTCAGTCTGCCTGTGTGAATGTTTTCTTTTCTTGTTTCTGGTTTTTGACTACTTATTTGTTATTTTTGATGCTGATAATTGCTGGTCTTCTGTTTCTGTCTGACAGTTTGTTGCTTTGTCCTGTTTGGTTAGATTTGACATTTTTCCTGTAGCTTTTTAAACTTTTATCCATCTAGTCTCCTTCAAGTCTCAACTAAGTCCTCCTTTCCCATTGAGACACTGAATAAGCAAAGCATCTTGAACTTTAAAAGGCTCCATTGCCTAAATATTTGTTTACTTCTGAATCCTCCCTCTCTTTCCATGTGTGACATTGGTTGACGCTGAGGATTGCTCATGCCAATGCCACACTGACTCATTCCAGCAGAAAACACAAGTAGTGAAGGCCTGCTCAGGTTACATAAGGTCAGTGCTGCCATTCCTGCTCCTGAAGTCCACTGCCCATGCAGCTGTTCTCGGTCAGATGTGCCATTCAAAACTTGCCCCAAATTGGACATGGGCTCCGTTGGGATGGTGTACAGCAATTGTTAATTGTGAGAAAAAACAGAGACAGCTTCATGGAATCACAAAATCACACAAAATCACAGAATCATCTAGTTTAGAAAAGTTCTCCAAGATCATTGAGTCCAAGCTTTGATCGATCACCACCCTGACAACTGGACCAGAGCTCTAAGTGCCAGTGTTTGACCACATTTTCAGTGAAGAAATTCTTTCTCATGTGCAACATTAAATTCCCCTGATGCAGTTTGAGGCCATTTCCCCTCACCATATCACACTTGTTTCTTGGGAGAAGAGACCAACCACCATCTGGCAACAACCTCCTTTCAGGTACTTGTAGAGAGTGATAAAATCTCACCTGAGCCTCCTTTCCTCCAGACTAATCAGTCCCAGCTTTCTCAGCCACTTCTATTCACACTTGTACTCCAGACCCTTCACCAGCTTTGTTGTCCTTCTCTGGACTTGCTCCAGCACCTCAATTTCCTTCCTGAATTGAGGGTCCTGAAACCAAACATTAGCATTTGAAGCACAGCCTCACTGGTGCTGAGTACTGGGAGCCAACCATTTCCCTGGTTCTGCTCACCACACTATTTTTGTAAAAAGCCAGGATGCCATTGGCCTTCTTGGCCACCTGGGCACACACTGGCTCATGTTCAGCTACTGTCAACCAGCACTTCCAGGTCCTTTTCCAGTGGGAAGCTTTCCAGCCACTCTTCCCCCCGCCTGCAGCTCTGCATGCAGTTATTGTGACTTCAGTGCAGAACCTGGCACTTGTCCTTGTTGAACCTCACACCATTGGCCTTGACTCACCAATCCACCCTATTCAAATCCTTCTGAAGTGCAGACCCTCCAACCCTCCAGCAGATCAATGCTCAATTTAGTGTCATCTGCAAACTTACCAAGAGTGCACTTAGTGGATGGAGATCAGCACACCTACGTCCCTGCGGCACAGCTGGAGGCTGTGAACCCCTTCCACCCATTAGAGGGGAAAGAGTTGCATGTGCTTTGATATGGTGATACAGGACACAGAAAATAAGTATACATGTCTGTCCTTCCAGTTTTTTAAACTTTGCTTCAGTTAAGCCCTTTGTAGGAAGTAATTTTTTTCTTACCGTTCTTGGATGATAGCTCTTGTAGATCAAGGCCTTCTTCCTGTGCTTGTGTAGGACATAATGTGGTGGGATCCTCTAGCCCTGGCTAGATTACTACAAATTCTATAAAAGTTCTCTACCTCCTAACATCATCAAAAGATTGCCAGTTTTGGGGGCTATGCTGGAAGCTGTTGAAACTGGTGCTTCAAGGCATCTGGGAGACATTGATGTGGGAATAGAAGAATGTGTGCTGACTCGATAAGGTTTTCTAAGAAGGTTTTTCTGCCTCTTGATTCAGTGGCTGGAAGAATGCCCACTCCGGAAAGTAAGGATAAAACTGAAGCTTTTCCAAATGTTTTCTTGGTAGCTGGCACACACTTTAGAAAGAGTTTTTAACTTAATTAAATAAACCAGTTAACCCTCTTCCTTAATTATGTGCTTTGGAGAGTTTAGAAGAAAAAATACCCAAAGCAGAATGTTAAAATGAACATCAGACAAATACCTCCCCAAACAGGAAACCATGTGAGCACCCTGGTGTACACCTACTCACTCCCATTTCAGAACAACACAGAGATTATGCGCTGTCTGCCGTGAAAACACCGAGGACATTTTGTTCAGCTGCCTGGGATTTGAGCACAATGATACTTTCTAAAGCAGAAGTATTCACCTGGGACATCTTTGCACATAAGAGCAGGCATTCATTTAAAGCCACTGTAGTTACAGTTGCAAAACAGTTTCCACTATTACCTTCTGCTTTCTCGTGCTCATAGCTTTCCAAAGCAAGAGAAATTTGGACTGATTTTTGCTATGATGAGTGCTTTCTGGACCAGAGTTTTTCTTAGGAAAGGCAACAAAATTAGGCAACTTAGTTTCACAAAGAAAAAAAAAATCCCATGATGGAACAAGGCAAATATAGTTCTCGCTTTTCTAGTCAATTAATTATTAAAAGTATGCATTAAAAGTCATAGGATGTAAGAAAACTGTAATTCCAATAATCACATTGGACATGTACTTTTTTGTTTTTCTATTCTGGTTATGAGTGTAATTTTGCTATTGATCTGGAAACCTTTTTCTTTCCTCTTTGTGTCTCCAGAATGCTGTATTTTTTTATACTTAAATGATGTATTTTTTATACTTAGTAGTAATTCCTTTATTACTGAAGACTAATATCAGAAGAAATTATTTGAATGAATGTGTCACTAGCACCCTAGTCCTGATTCAATCAGTGTCTTTTATTGTTTACTATTCTTGTACTACATTGCTGTTCTCTATGATTGCAAAGGGTTGACCTTGAATGATGGTCAGACACCCACTCATCCACTCTCTTAATTCTATCTGCAACAGAACCAGAGGAGAGAATAGGATGAAAAGCATGTGGATCAAGGCAAGGACAAGAACACCAGTTGGCAGCTATCATCATGGACAAAATAAAATCAACCTGGGGAAAATTAATTTAATTTGGTTCAAATTATAATAGGTTTGGATAGTCAGAAACAAAAGCAAAGTGAAAATTTCCTTCCACCTCTCCATGTTTTCTCAAGCTTTGCTTCTTCCCTGTTGGCTTCTCTTAGAGGAGAAGAAGCTAAACCACTTCTTGTCTCCTCTCTTCTTGTGTTTTGTCAGCTGTAGACAATATAAGAGAGAGAAGATCTTAATTGATGACTATCTATTCAGCATGATGCTCTCTAGCCTCACTAGTTTTCCAGCCATGCTTACCACAACAGAGATATTCTTTGCATAGTCTTTTCTGCTGGCTAATATGCTCTTCCTCATACGTCTATGTTTATTTCAAACTGAGAAATGGAGAACCATGTAATCTTTCAGCTACAGATGACAGAAAAGCAGATGCTGAGTTTTAGCTACAAAGAAGGCTGATACTGAATCTAAGCATTTTGGATATGGTATGCTAATAAATATTTCATATTCTAATGCTTAAGAGAGTCACTAAGAACTGTCTTAATATTTTCTGATTTTTCATTATTTTCAAATAAATGCATTTTGATTTTTCTTTAAAATTGTTCATTAAAATTTTGTATATTATTATCCATAATTATGCTATTATTTATTTGAATTTTTCTCATTCATTGATATTTCTTAATTAGAAGAGTTATTTTATTCCCTTAATAGGTGTTTCAAGATGTAAAATTTATTTCCCATTTCAGCCAAAATTTTTCTTATTAACTATAGAATTGATTCTAATTCTGGTATCTCAGCATCCGTTTTTTTTCTGACAATATGCTTAAAAAGCTTTGCAGTATACAAAAATTTTTAGAAATAAGTATAAAGTTAAATGAGTAAATAAATGGAACTGTGACTGAGGATTTTCTCAACTGTAGTTAAATACTGTGGCAATAAACATTGCGTAAAAAATCTAGTCATTATTCCCTTGAATAAACAGAAACACCTGTTCTTATAAGCAAAGAAAATCAAGCTATTTTTAGTAGTTGCATTTATTTATCCTTTAATACTGGACTGTGCCACTTCCTAGAATTTGAGTCTCACAATTATATTCTATACTTTTAAAGGGTTTCCATTTGTTTTCAAGTTTCATATAAACTCTGTCCAAGAATGCTTTTTTGACGCCTCAGGTGTTCTTTCCAAAGCCACAGAAGAGAAATTATTAAAGAAAAAAAAAATCCAAACAAACCAAACAAATTAAAAAAAAAATCCCACAACCCTCAAATCCCCAAACCTCAACAGTTATTTGGGAGAATATTTATTTCTGAGTTGTACTCACTATGGATACTATGCCAAAATTCACCATCTTATTTACTCAAAGTTAAGGTAACATCCAAGTAAAAGTTGTAATATGTAACATATTGTATGTCTTAGCTTCATAATGAATAGATTATTAAAAATGTCACTTTAAAAGGAGTTTTTTTCTGTAGCTTTTTTCTGTAGCCACTAAAAAAACCCTGCATATTTTCTCTTTTCTAGACAGGAGAACATACATATAAAACTTTGAATTTTGGTGAAACAACCTGACAGAAAAAGTAGCAAAGAGCCCTCTGTCTTATGACCAGCACTGCACGTTTGCAGTCAATCTTTTTTGGTACCTCACAGCACCATTCTTGTCTGAGGTAGGGAAGGGCTTAAGCTATGAAGCAAACCCAAGATCCACAAGGTAGAACGACATGGTCCACATGCCCATGAAAATACACCCCAGTCACAGAAAAATGTAAGTTGGCAAGGACCTCTGGAAGCCGTCTGGTCTAACTTTGAAAGGCAGAAGGGCTAACACCAAAACTAGACCAGATTGTGTGGGGCGTTGTCCAACCAGGTCCTTCAGCTTTTCATCATACACCATGCTCTGTGCCTCTAACTGTCTTGGTAAACCTCTGCTGTACTCTTTGCAGTTTATCCATGCCTCTCTTCTACTAATACAATGATTTAAGAAGGTATCAAGTAAGATGCCAGACACAGCATATATAATCCTCCCTATTCCAAAAACATATGCATAGCTTTTTGCTTTCCAGTTATCCTTCATGCACTGCTCTCTCAGATGTAAGCAATTCTGGCTGAAAGCAATCATTATGTAAAATTACCTTTCACATTTAATGTGTGCAGATATAAGTGTTTACTTTGTGCCCTGCATTTCGTGCCTTTTAGATGTTATATAATTTGACATTCACACAGGTACAAAGCTTATGTTTTCACAGATGAGCTTTTGGTGGGAAGGTAGGTCAGGATGACAAAATATATCTCCCAATACACGGTAAACAGTTTCAACAGCAGCAGTGGCTATTCTTGTAGGTGGATTAGTGTTCAAATTGTCTGTGTACTTGGGCAGTTTTGTTTTAGGATTTTGTCATTCCCACTTCTGTGACTCCTCAATAAATACCTATTTTGTTGTGCTGGTTTGGGCTGGGGTAGAGTTAATTTTCCTCATACTAGCTAGGGTGGGGATGTATTTTGGATTTGTGCTGAAAATGGGACTGATAACACAGGGATATTTTTGCTGTTGCTGAACAGAGCTTACACAGAGCCAAGACCTTCTCTGCTTCTTATATTGCCTCACCAGTGGGGGGCCCCAGAGTAGTCTGGGAATGCACAAGAATTTGAGAGGGGACATAGCTGACCCCAACTGACTCAAGGGATGTTCCAGACCATATAGCATCACGTTCAGTGTATAAAACTGAGGGAAGAAGAAGACAGGAGGACGTTCAGAGTGATGGTGTTTGTCTTCCCAAGCAACTGCTACACGTGATAGAGCTCTGCTGTCCTGGGAATGGCTGAACACCTGCCTGCCCACGGGAAGTGGCGAATGAAGTCCTTGGTTTTTTTATCTACTAAACTGTCTTTATCTCAACCCACCAGTTCTCTCATAGTTTACTCTTCTGATTCTCTCCCACATCCTGCACAGGGATAGTGAGCAAATGGCTGCTTGACACTTCATTGCTGGCCGGAGTCAAAGCATGACATCTATATACAGCCTTAGCTTCCTTTATCAGGCACAGGATAACACCATTTCTCAATTCTGATTCCTCTGGGACACTCACAGAATCTGATATAGGGTTTTGCCTTGAGCTGAATTATCTCTCTGCTACACATCCCCAAATCAGCTTTTAAAAAAATCTTTCTCATACAGCAATAGATGACAAATATCCAGGAAGAGTTACTGAAGAACCTACAAGATTCAAGTCAAAGCGTGGCAGTAACAATGCATTTCCACTGTGCTGTGCTCAGGCTCAAAGCTCAGCTCTCGGTTGAAGGGCAGGGTTTTATCCACAGGGCTGTCAGAGGGTGGCAATGTAAGAACACTAAACAAGCCCAGGGCTAATTAGCGGTGGCTGCTGCAGGCCGGGAGCAGCCGGCTTTCCCGACACTGCCACAGCCATCCCTTTGTCTGCCAGCGCCACACGCGGGTTCCCGCCAGCACCGCGCAAAACCAGGCAGGGTGGGCCCAGGGAAACACCGCTCTTCATGTGGGGCTGCTCCGCATGCAGGAACCCTTCCAGACAGACGGACACGCTCCTCTCAGTCACAGTTCAGCCGTGCCTTGAGCCGGTCTGAATTCCTTGCAGACACGCCTGAGGAAATGGAGCGGGCAGGCCCGTGAGGCGCTGCCGGAGCCGCTCGGCTGCCGCCCGCTCTGCGCCCTCAGGGCCCGCCATCTCTGCTGGGAGCTCCTTATGGCTCTGCGGAGAGGGGCAGGGCTTGCAGGAAGATGTCTATTAGAACAAAACAAGGCAGAAACTGTCCAAGAGTGCTGGTGACGCCTTTTAATGGCGCCCTATCTTCCTTTGCTCATATCTAAACAACACTCTCTCCTCTACGTGTGCGGTCATGTATGCTCCCGGTGCTCCCAGCCTCCAGGTGTTCCCGGGAAGTGGCTTCCTCCTGACCCTCACTGCCACTGGGCTTGGGCACCTTCTTGCTTGTTTTCAACAAAATATTCCCGGGGCATGCAGTGTGACAACTCAGGTGACAAGGACTGAAATACTCTGCTTTGTGCTAATTTGACTGGAAGGATTAAACTACACCTTACTTTACCATGACAAAGCATACTTAGGAAAAATAAGTGCTTTCTGTTGTCCATTATGACAGATGTACAAGATATTAACAGTGTACAGTCTGGACAGTCAAAACTGCCATTTCCCCCAGTAAATAATTGCTAGATTTGCCTTTCAAAGTAAAAGTTACCTTTCCTTGTCCTGACTTCTGCTGGTAAGGTTGGTATCAGTAGATGCATCTGCGGTACTGGGGTGGCTGAGGGGAACATCCACAGGGACCATCTGTAGGGCTAGAATATGTTTTCTGTCAGATCCCTGTGCCCTGGTGCAGAGGGAGGATGCTCTTTCACAGACTTAAGCAAGAAAAATGTTCACTTATGTTTTTGGAGTACCAATAATTGTGTAAAAATATTTGTTTCAGACCTGTATCATTATTACTGTTATTCTTCTCCCACTAGGGCTGAAGTTCAGTGTCTAGTGAGATGAGTAATTTTTCATTTTAGTATCTCTTTTGATGGGTAAGAAAAATTTCGTAGACAAACTGCTACAGGACCCTCTTAACAAGTTCAGTCTTTTCTGCACTTACAGAAGAGCTTGCAAGAGGAATGGGTCTAGTCCCATTTTGACCATAGCACCTTATCTTTTGTCTTTGAATAGTATATGTTGGACAAAAAAAGATACAAATAAAAAGGGAATTTTTCACAGAACCTTTCAATAAATTCATATATTAAAATGTATTCCTTCCTCAGTCATTTTACTGTCGTCATTCCACGTGCTGCATCTAATTTGTAGGGTGAGATCTCTTGGAACAGTGACTCATCTTTTCCTTACAAAGCACCCATGCACGCAGAACTGTTTTAATAAAGGAATAATGATGGGATCTGCTCATCTCTTAGAGACTGGGGCAGATATAACTGATTCTGTGTCAGATGCCAATAAGGTTCCAATATAGTTCATGTTGTATCTTGGATAAAGCTGAGACTTGATAATGCAAGGACTATAAAGTACAGAGGCCCATGGATGCAGACTCAAAGCAACTGGGTCTTAAAATAGAAATCAAGGGTCAGGACCCCAAAGATATACCATCAATGCAAGCAGTTTGCATTATATTCAGCTGAGATTCTCAATATGACTGGCAAGCAATCATGGCCTAAAACATGGTAGATCTCATGAGATAATGCAATAGTGCTATTCCCCTGAATAGGGAGAGCACATAAAAACAGTTATCTGTCAAAGAAATTAATTTCACTCCTGAATGTGGAAATGAATTTCTTTGCTACTGAGAGACCATTCTACATGAATAGTTAACCTTGGATAAAATGTGGTAAGTTTGCAATTCTTATTTCCTAAACCTTCTGTTCATTATCTGAGCCATGAAGTTATAAATTTATTGAGAAGGGTATGGCAAAAGACACAGTCTGGTGCTTCTCAATAATAAAACAGAGTTTGAATACTAACTGTAAGCTGCTTAAACCACAGTCTCTACCTACTCTTACATATACACTACTACAGTATGGTGCTACTGGCATAGTATGTCAGTACTTAATGTTTGAAGCCATAAATACAGAGTGCTTTTAAATAATTGATATGAACAGATTCCAGACAAACTAGTTAGCACATTTTCATTCTTGAACAATATAATCCTTAGCAGATGCTCAGAATTAGAGATATAGGTATTTTTAAAAAATAGAGTAAAATGCTTATATTCATTCTCAGATCTATCATATTAACATAATTATCCGCTTTAGCTTAGAAGGATCCTGAAAAACTTCACAATTTCTTTAGTTAATATAAGATATTTATATCTTAAGCAAAATAGAAAATGACAGAAGAGTGGACAAGCTGTTTATATTGACTAAAGAAATAATTATCAGATTATTCATGGCACTGTAAAGAGTAGGAAGGATAAGCCCAGCCATTTTAATGTGATTAGCTAATGTTAGTTAAGCATTGCGGAGACAGAAAGAACTCCACAAAGGTTAAGCATTATTATTATCACTGTTAATTCAAAGTGATGGAAGGCACAGTGAAACCTCTTGCCATGTGCTCTGTAAAGTCTGCAAAAACTGAAATTTAGAACTGAGGGATGGGATAAAGAGCATTACCAGCTGGTGAGCTCTTTCTTTGTTCTTTGCTGAGGTCTGAGTAGCTGATCATACCTCATAGACAGTGACAAAGACACAGAGTCCATCCCAGTGGGAGGGATTGATGTGGGTCAAACTGTGTGCCAGGCTCCCTCCAGCCCTGTGGGCTGTCAAATGCTGTACAAGGAGCAGCAATACTGATAGCTGCAGGTTGCCACTCACAGCAATCCTTGGTCCTGGTAGGCCTTTGGACATAATCCATATGGGCAGAACCATCCTGGAAACATTAACTTTCTTTGGCTGCAGCCTTGTATTTCTGAGCAATTCTGCATTTATGTCATAGATTGTTGCCTTAGGCAAGATTTCTTTTATGTTTTGCATGAAACAAAGGTGCTTCCTTAGGATGTTTGTTCCACCATTTTTTTTTTCATGTAGAACTAGTTGAAAATAAACATTTTTTTAATCCTAAAGGAAATTCTGTTGTTCTAAAAGTAATACTGTTCCACCTTGGAAACTGAAAGAGCCACAAACTGTTGCTATACTAAATATTAATTCTAATACTAATATCACTAATTAATCACTTCACATTATTGATATATTTTTCTGTTCATATTAAAAATATTGAATAAATTTATTTTACATATATGACTGTAGGAAGAATACATAATTTGATAGAAATTAATTCTGTCAAGTACTTAATCTTGTTCTTCAGTGCTAAATGTCTCTCCTATGAACAGCATTGAACAGAGGTCCAGTCTTTCAGAAAAATCTAGTAAGAAATCAATGCTGGTGAATGCAGACACAGTTAGGAATCAGAGATGATCTTAAAACATGACTGCAAGTTCAGATGAAGATGCTTCTTGACCAGTTTCTATTCAACTGGTAAACGTCTATATTTTAATCTTTCTGAGATATATTTTCAAAGAACCTGAAGGTGCCTGGTCCAGCTGGGATACGAAGCTGCATTTGCTCTTCAGACTTATTGCAATATGTGTGCTATAGTGAGCATTTACACTGTTTTGCAGATTCACTAACTAGAGATATTGGCCATCCCACATATTAAGAATCTGACATTCTGGGGAGGAGAAGCAAAGAGCTGAACTCACAGAGGGGGAAGAAAGCAATAAAAAGGGGACTGTTGGAAATCTGATTTACTGTGTGATATTTGAAGCCTGTTCCAGCTGTTGGTGAGTCTTACCACTGACTTCAGACTTTTTGGTTCACTGAGAACTAACATTCAGAATAACAGTATTATAAAGGCTCTTAAAAGATCTCTGAGAGAAAATCTGAAGTGATTCAGAGGATGATTCACTTATATTGATAGCAAAACATTAGCAGTAGCTAAACACGACAGATACAGTGAGTACAGAGACAGCCAAGTCAAGTCTAAATTGGAGTTTTGAGCATGCATTTGTGATTTAGTCATCTAAATAACAGGATAACAGGCTATGAGCTGTGAGAAACAACTCTTAAATAAAGGGCATTGCATTATCTCCACTGTGCATATTCCCAAAGGTACAGAATGTTTCTCCTCTTAAAATTAACTGTTGTCAGTTTTGGGGTGTGATTCAGACGAATATTTAAAAGATTATCTCTGTCATTGTTTTCCAGATAATTTTTATTATGAGAACTGAATTTAATTTAACTCAAGCTTCCTCTGTGTTACAGAATTTGGCGCACGTTTCTGCTGATTCATCACCTGCGATAACAAAATTGAGCTGCAAGAGCACCACAGGTCAAAGAGTCTGTATCAGCACTGCATGTCCTCACAATTTGCACTTTTGCTGGTAAAAGACTGTCTAGGTCTTTTGATGCAATGCACTATGGGATGTGAAGTAATGTATCACAAGAAAAGCAGGTCACACCACAGGCACAGTGGGTAGAGTTTTCAGTTTTTCTGTGTGGCACAAATGAGGAATTTAGGACATAAAACATGGGGGAAATTGTGAGAAATGGGCAATCTACTTCCCAGTGTGTCATTCTGACACATTCTGTTCTATTAGGTTTGTCACATCTGTGGGTCCAAGTGTCCTCAGGCTTTGGTGGTACCTGTGTCAATGGACATGCCACTAGCTTGGATTTCAAAGAGCTGTCCAGTAAAAGAATATTGGTCCTGGTGGTGAACCATGCCATCAATTTTTAGTTCTGTCCTGGCCTGATGAAATAATGAAACTTATGGAGGAATAATTGCCTGGCAAGGAAGAGAAAGGGATGCTGCAACAAAAATCTGAGCCTTTAAGTCATTTGTGAAGCTGTTCATTCACCACCTGAACTTTATTAATTGATTTGGCTTGCCTGACGAAATTTTCATGTATTTGAGGATCTAAAGCAAACAACAGAAGCTGCAAAATCTTCCCATATAAAAGGCAACTTTTCCAAGAACAGACAAAAAGCTAAGAAGAACACTCCCAGTGAGCCACCCAGAAAATTTCTGTCAGACTCTATGACTTTGGACAGTGGTGGAATGGGTGGTTGTGGAATGGGGAAAGCGGGAGAGCAGCAGGGTCCTAAGTGACAGTGGGATAGTGGGAGGTGGAAGAATTGTCCACCAGCTTTGGAAGCTCAACATTGGACCATAAGCAGAGCTTACTGTGATGTTGGATAATGGCAGAGTGCATTTCCAGTAAACTGTCAACACATTATTCCTGAAGCTGATCACAGGGACCTGGTGTGTTGGGATGCCTGAGTTAAGTTTCTTGCATATTTAGATAGACATGACCATTTTGGTAACTCTCCTGGAAGCTATTTATTTCTTAATTAGAAATTATATAAAAGTGTTCAAGAGTACTACGACTCTTGAGAGTCTAGACAAATAAAACAATTGTATGGAATGAAAGAGGACAAACTGAATTATTAAAATACAGTATACAAACTGTTGTTAAGATATAGACAGGACATTAATTGATAATATGTTGCCTTTTCTTCACAGGAACATCCATCTATCCCACAATGCAAATAGATCTTTGCATTATCTCTTCCAGTGGAAGCTTTACAAGGCCACCCTCACAGGGAACAAGAGAGACAATCAATGAGAACACTAGTTTAACTTGTGTTTTTTATTAATACTAAGTTGCTATTGAAAAATGAGGTGAAGATCAATCTGTTTATAAGAGGAACTTGCAAATGGACATCTGGCATGTCATATTAAAGAAGCCTGCTTCTTCATTATGATATTGAGGGGGGTTTGGGAAGGCACTCAGGACCCTCAAAAGGAAAGACTACATGTATACCAATAAAATGATAAATTCTGGTGTTCTTAGACTCTGCAGCCAGAGTAAACAGTATATAGCAATATATAACATTCTTAAAATAAACAGCTCCATCCAAACCACCTGCTAGAAAGGCCACTCCTGTGCCAGGAGAGCCTGATGTTTGGTAGAGGTGCCATCCCAGGGACAGTACTGGTAGCATAGCAAGACGCAGAGGAGCAAATTCCTGCGCTTGGAACTTTTCTTTAAACTCTTTACTCTGCTGGAGAGATACTATCAAAGGTACAGAAACCTCTGAAGGTTGATTCCACTGCTATTTCCTCGATGTAGGTACGGCAGGATGATTTTGGGTCCAAACACTTGTCCTTTGTTGTTCTGTTAGAGTGGGTCAAGTTGCCCTCCTCACAGGAAGTTTTTTCCTGAATCCTTTTTTCTTCTATGGAAAAGAAGATCTATTTTTCCTGGATCTATTTTTCTTCTTCTTTCTTTGTTGTACTGTGTTCTCAGTAAAAAGAACCCCTCTGATACAAAAGACAGCTTCTCTGTTCTTTGGTTGGTGATTTTCCTATTGTATGTGTGTGTACCTCCCCAGAGAAAAAACAGATTTTCCATTGGGCATTCTCTTTAGTTTAAGCACTGTTCATCCACTGCTAATGACATTTTTGTTTGTGCTATAACATGTTCCAAAAGGATGGGGAGATGTGTTTGAAAATCTTCTGATGGCTAGCTGTGTATTGAAGTGTTGAACGACACAGCAATTTCATAACAAGGATTGGGATTATTTACACTACCTAACAAATTCCCCAAAATACAAGCCTACACTCAAATGTCCTAATCCTGGCTTAAAGAGCAGCTCTTCACTCTCTGTTCACCAAAATGTTCTTTCGTTGTTTAATTTGAAAGTTAACTATCTTGTTTTAAATAAATATATTCAAGTGGCATTTCACTGGGAAATATATAGCCAGTACATCTTGGATTTGCCATATTTTGGTAGCAGGGCAGCTATAGGAGGAAGATTCCAGAAGCTTCCCATTTGTCCAATGGGGCCAATGTCAGCCAGAAACAAGACAGACCTGCTGCTGGCCAAAGCTGAACTCTTCCACTGGATAGGAAGAGGTGGAGAAACTGGTAATGAATTTGAGCTCAGGAAGAAGGGAAGCACAGAGGAAGATGTTTTAAGATGTATTTTTCATTCTCACTATATTGCTCTGATTTGATTGTTAATAAATTATCTAGTTTCCCCGAGTCAAGTTTGTTTCACCCATGACAGTAACTGGTGCGGGATCTCTCCCTGTCCTCATTTTGACTCATGAACCTTTCACTATGTTTTCTCTCCTCTGTCCAGCTGAGGAAGGGAGTGACACAGTGGTTTTGGTGAACACCTGGCATCTAGTCAAGGTCAATGCACCACACAAAGAATACCAGCAGAATTGCTTCTACCAGCTAACAGACAGTTTCCAGAAGCATGAAAGATTTATTTTCTTTAATATGAAACAAGAAATTTCTTGTGCAAATTGATTTCCCACAAATGAGGATCTTGATGCTGACACATAACTCTGATGGGCAATCAGATAAATAAGCTTTTTTATTTAGTACAGACATGATGTTACAGCATTCAAGTAATAGTCTCAATGAACAGACGTGTAGTTTTGCAAGAAAATGGGATGAAAAATCTCAAATGTCACCTTAAACTAGCAAAAATCTAAATTATATAATTAAATCCTGGGTCTTCATCTTCTGTGAAAAAAATATGAGTGGCCCAGGTTAGGAATATGAGCAAAAATGCAGAATTTGTGTTCTTGGGATTCCTTTCCCACCAATATTGAGTGAATTCCATGCTGCTCTTCAGCTCCCTTTCCATTTCCTTTCTGTGAGGAGTGCCTTTGCAGCAGCTGGATGCAAATCTAATCCTCTGAGGTTCTCTGGGCTGGAACCACTGCTGTGCAGCATTACACATCCAGTGAGCTGCCAATGTGGGGTCTGCAGACTCTGAAGAAAAGCATGTGTGGAACTCCTTGTGATGCTTACACACATTGTTTTTTTTTACTAACCCATAATGTTGAATAAGTTTTCTTTAAACACAAAAGTTTGGTCTAGGCCCTGTGGGTTTGGTTTTGATGGTTTTTTGGTTTTTTTTTCCCCCCTCCTTGAGTGATTTATTATTGAAATCAGTGGTTTACATTCAGTTTAAAATCATGCAGTGGAATAGGTCACAATCTCTTTTCTGCATAGCAGCAGTCTTGCAGACTTTTTTTCACTATATAAGGAAAATAGTCTAACTGATCATTTCCAGAAGGAAGGTAGGTAATTGTTTTACTTCCAACCCGATCTCCATTTCTTCTGTGCAAAATATGATATAGGGTAAATAATGAAGGGTAATAAGTTTTTGCCTATCTCTGGCAGAACAGTCAATGATTAATGCAAAATAATTTTAAATTATGCTGAGTGTCATGAAACAGTAGACCCAGTACTTCACAATTTTTGGTTGTTTATAAAAAACAAAAACAATCCAGTTTAAAAAACCCTCATAAGGTCAGTTTCTTAGCATGCAGATAATGGATTTATGCTCATTATAGCAAGAATTTCTGTTTCAATTCTAAATCTAGCTGAAATTCTCAAAGCACATCATGATGTATGTTTTCAGCCTGGAAAGCTGAGGAACAAGTAAAATAGTTATTCATTACAAAAAGATTTTATAGAATTGAAGATTAAATATATAGAAGGCAAGAAATCTAAAAAGCCTTACTGATAAAGTAATGGACTACAATACTCAACATCTACAATTTTTCATTTTAAAGAAATTTTATATTGGTTTGTTCATTTATGTATTTCTTAATTCCAAAATATCTCTCAAAGGATTCATATTAAAAACCTTTTAAAAGCAATAATAATAATAATAATAATAAGGTTGAGGCAACACAGGAAAAATATTGCAAAGGTGACAGTTATTAAGATGTTTCACAGATTCATGTCATCTTCAGATAATTTTCTCCAGCACTTCAGAGAAGTAAAACAGAAGCCCAAATGAAGTGACAAATAACAAACAGTAAGATGGTCTATCTGTACTCGCAGATCTGTTCTGCAAGAAATCATTTTCAGGTTTAACTTTTCTCCAACAAAACAGGAAATCAGAAAAATAAATAGGATTCAACTTTCTGTGCAAAATAGCAGCATTAAGGCACTGGCCTGCACGGGTTTACAGCCTCCCTTGAGAGCCTGTGTAATCTGCCTCCTGTGACTTCTTCCCATACTCAGCCTTTCAGGAGGAAATATTACTCCCCACTTCCTCGTGTACTGTGGCCTGCAGCTGAGGGTCCCTGCAGTTGTATCAAACAGAGACCCATGGGTAGCAGCTTGTACAAGACACTCATTTTTTGATGGGTACAAATAGTTTTTAAAAGTTCACTGTTTCCTTGTGGGGACTGAAATATCCCAGAGAACAGATCATACACTGTTTGTTATAAAGCTTTTAAGGAAAACAGAGGAAGTCTTGAAAAGCTCTAGTGGCAAAAATTCAAACAATTCTACTGGAATTCGAGTAGCAAAACCTCTGTGCTTTGCTTTGAAATTGCACTGGGAGCACAGATAAATTCTCACCTAAAATAGAAATGAATCTATGTTAAATATGACTATACTTCTTTTTTTAATCTATTATTTCCCTCATTGACATGATGGCAACTTAAGCAAAAAGTTTTCTTAGGCTATGTATTAGTTGGCTCTGTAAATACAACTTGCATTGAGGTGCTAAGATGGACTCACACTCCACAGGCAGCATCAGGGTTAGGAAGGTTACTCCTGTGTGCCCATTGCCTGTGTGAAAATCTGGCTGCCAAGGAATTCTGCTGGGAAAAGCAATTACTGTGCTCAGAAAAATGATCGAGTCTTGGAAGTGCTCTGAAAGCTGCTGAAAAATAAATTTTAAAAAGGGTTTATAATCAATTGTCTCTTAAACTGTGGGTGGCAGCAGTGTCCAGGCAGAGGGAATTTTTGGAAGCCTTCCCAAGGGCTTTGACCTTCACTATGTGTTTCAGGAAGAGGCAGCATTAATTGCTGCCCCAAGACTGTGAGGCTGAGCTCACAATAGTCAAACACATTACTTTGTAAATGAAGGATTAAGTCAGAAAACCTTGCTAATAACCTGCTTCAGAAACTCCATAATCACCACAGTGTGATGGTGAGTAATTTGCAGTGTTTGTAAGCATAGGTTCAGTGGCCCTAATTGACTCAGTTTCCTACTCTTATAGCTGGGCTGATGCTTGGAATCATTCTGTAATATGATCTTTAGGTGCTGCTCCATGTGTCATGGCACATGTGGCATTCCTGACTTCCACTTCTAGTTTTCCTTGTTTGGACGATTCATGGGCTTGTGTAAATCAGTCTCAAATGTAAGTGGGTGCCTGTCCTTTGCTGATTCATACTCCCTCCATTGTAAGTAAAGTTATTTCCTCGGACAGTCTCCATTATTCACAGGCTTTGCCTGCCTTGAATTTGAATATGAAGGGAGCAGTGTGGTTTTGCAGGGATTTCCAGCTCCAGCCAATACTTTTATATTTTGTCTGCCTGTAAAGCACTCTGAATATTTTATGAATTAGCAGATGAACAAAGCACAGCTTCTGGGACAGAATCAGCATCCCTATTTGTCCTCCTGATAATAATTGCAGAACAACTAGGGAAAGATGAAATGAGCTGAAAGTGAAGATGTCCCTGATTCACCCACTCCAACACAACATATGCAAAAGTACTTGAAGGTCACCTTTAAAGATTCAAGTTTTGTTTAACTGTGCTTTCACATGCTGGTTTCTAATAATGATTAAAACACATTGACAATGACATTTTTACAAGGTCACTATGGAAGGACAAGGCAGTATATGAAACAAGTATTTTATAGTGAACACCAAATTCCTGCACTTGTAATGAACACTGCATGCAACAAACGATCCACAGAGTACTCTATGCTTTCTAGATATAAAATGTAAATAGATCTTTTAAAAGTGCTTGAGGTTTTCAAACTCATTGAGGGGATTTCCCTCATTAGCTTTGGAAATTTCAACCACTGTGTTTGAATCGTGTAGTTTAATCCAAAGTCATGCTTCATAACATTTCTCCCCAGACTCAGTGGTGCTGGCTGTGACACTGGAGGGTAAGATGGTTTAGTCATGGTTTTTCATTGCATCAACCCATCTCTGGTACTGGAACTTTGACCTTTTACTTCTAAGACTTGCTGAAATCACCAGACCTCATAGTCTTCTCAGAAGAGCACAAGAATGAATAATAGTGTAGAATCAGCTTAACGAACTTGAGTAACAGGAATAGTTTGCAAAAGCCCTGTTACCTAAAAATGAGAAACCTAGTGTCAACTGCAAACTAGGTTGTGAAAGTTTCTTCCTCTGCTGAAAGCAATTAAAATGAACAGGACAGGAAAAAGGAACAGTCTAAACTGGACTTGCTGCTGCTCATGTTTGGAGGGTTGAGAGAAATGTACTATGTGACTCATACTCTTCTCACAAAGAGTTGAGTGTAAAATGCCCATTGACAGCAGTGGGAACAGTGTGAAATTCTACACTACAATTTATTGATATGATCTCCCTGCAAAGAACAGAACAAAGACCCAGCTCCCACGCTAGACAATTCACAGCCTTAACACAGCAAACGAAGGGTGAGGATTGCAAAGGAGAATGATGAGGCAGTGCAAAAACTGTAGCAGTAAAATATTAGTGTCCCACTTGTGCTGTATTCACACATTGTGAGGTTTCCAAGTGTTTTGATTTTCATTTCATTTTACTTGTTTACTCTGGATGTGTAGTTTTGCATCATTATTTTGAGAAAAATTCTAGTTTCTACATAGTGAAATAATTTGAGTTAATATTTGATTAATGAGGAATTCAGCCGTGAATTAACAGTGCATCTCAAATCCCATAGCCCTACTCTAACCTTAATTTATGGAAGAGTGAATTTCAAACCATTGTATCTACACTCCATAATTTATCCAGAAGTCCTTGCTAAAGTGTTGCAAAACAGAATTTATCACATAATATCTATTCAGAGAGAAGTAATACAAAGGAAAGAAAATTAAATATTTAAAACTATCGAAGAACACAAAAAGGTTTTAAATACTTTCCTATTGCTATTGAATACTAAAATTTTAAAGGAGACACAGGGAAGTTTCTATCAGGCACATTATGTGAAGGTATGTGGCAAATGTCTTCCCACTTAGGAGTCAGTCAGTGAGCACTAAACCCATGTTCGAAGGAGATGCTGTAATTCAGTACTTCCTATCCTGTCCTGTCCTGTCCTGTCCTGACATATGCCACTTTAAGGGAGGCTCTGGGCAGCTCTTGACAGCTCTTTACAGAACTGTATGTGAGCATCTGTTTTAGCTGATTTACAAGTGATTTATTTCAGCTCTTCAGCTATTCTTTTTAGGGGTCAAATGTTTAATTGTGTTCAGAGAGCTTCATTCATTTTCATGAATGTAAGGTGCCTTGCATTAACTGAGAACTGGGCCTGACCATAGAGTTCCAAACCAGCTCTTAACTGTCCCAGCTACAAACCATAGCAGGTTTAGACTTGTCATGGAGAGACAACTAAAATCTCGACAAGGGAGACCCTCCAGTAAACAGAGCCTGATGATTATGGCACTACTTTGTTTCTATCTTTCCTATTCTGAAAACAGGACAGTTGTTTTTACCTACATGCAGGGAAATCTGATAAATAACAAGTTAAACTGGAATTTTCAGTCAGTTATGAAGATACATGGATTAGTCTTAACCCAACTCAAAACTTGAAAATTTGTGATGGAAACATGATGTTAATTTTCCTGCTTATTTAAGAGATTTGCAGTATCTATGGTGATAGAAGGTCAGAGAAGAAAACCCTGTTAATTGATAGTTTTATCAATAGAATAGTGCATCTGTGAGCCAGATGCAAGCTAACCGGAAGAGAAATTTTGGAAAATGTTTCTGCCTTTTTGATTTATTTCTGAAGTGACAAATGAAGAAAGTAAATTCTCACTGTATTTCTCTCTCCCTCTATCCTTTTTTTTTTCCTCATTACACTCTTCTTGTAGATATTTCTTGTGGACAGCCTAAACAAACCTGCAGTTGTCTTTTTTCATATGCCTAAATAAAAAGTGTAATGTGTAAATATTTGTACGTATTATTGGGTGCCTTTGGTCTGTGAAGAGTTACATGTGTGGGAGTGCAGTGTTTAAAGGCCTTGCCAACATCTCATCACTCCCAATTAGTCAGAAAAATTGGCATAACTACAGCTCAATTAAATTTATGAACCAAAGAAACTTCCTCATGCCTTTACTTCTTCTCTTTGTGGAAGCAAAGTGCCAGTTTAAGGATAGATTGTAAAACATATTTGTAAAAAGTAGCCTTTTTTTATTTTCTATTTTCTGTTTCATCACCTTCAAGCTGAGCTCTAATCATAAACATTAAGAGATGTGACAGAAGAAATGCCCAGAAGTCTGCACTCTTGCTAGAGTCACCTGATACTGGTCATGGGGACATGCCCTCTTCATGGAGCAAATGATGCCTGACTCACTGTGCCCAAGGAAGACAACAAAAAATATTTAGATCTCATATAACATGTTTGGGGAGGTGGGGAAGACTGCCTTCCTGATCACAGATTTGGCAGTCAGATCACTTTGTATATGTGAGTAAAGAACTGTTATATTTACAGGCAAGTCATTTATACCCCAAAGTATTGTTTGTGTCCTGGTAATTTTCCATTGCCATTTCCCCCTTTTTCGTTAATTTTAGTGGTTCAGCCCATTTGATTCCATTGGCACAGAATTTGAAGCCTAGTCTTTAAGGACTTGATATCCTTAAGCACCCAGGCAGTAGCATTTGCACGTGGGACTTGGCTTTCCTAAGCATAGCCATTTAAAAAGGAGATCTTGTCACAAACTCAGATTATTCTCAGTGAAGAAAATCTAAAAAAAAAAAAAAAANCAACCAACCAAACAAAACAAACATCCAAAGGGAATCTCACTCCTTTCTAAGATTTTAAGAGAGATACAACAACCTTCCCTGCTCAAGATCCTTGTCCCTCACTTCTGGCTGTGTTGCAGTTACTTATCAGAGCAGATGCTTGATTTTCTGATGGCTAATGATGGCTGGATGAGCCCCATCCTCTTCTGTATATTCTTAGTGCTGGTGGAGTCAATGTGCCTAATTAGAGTGACTGATGAGCCGTCCTGACTGAGCAGTGAGTTAACTTATTTACTCATTTCTCTCTCATGCGACACAGAAACTATTAAACATTCAAATGCCAGCCTGTGGAAACAGTGCCTGATATTCAGAAAGGACAGCATCTGATCCAAAGATAAAACTGATCTTTGAATGGAACAAATTCTGCTCCTTGGTGCACTAGTGTAAACCCGGAATAACTACATTAACAGCAGTGTAAACCAGAAAGGACTTTGGATCAATGTACCAGTACTTTGCTGATACTGTTTACGTTGCCAGGAGTGACCATGTTTTACTGTTCTTTGTTTGTTTGTCATACAATAAAACTCTTTTTGCTTCCTAACTCTTTGTGTTTTCCAACGTAGGTGAGGGAATGAAAGACCTATATTTATTTAGATGGAGTTTTAGAAAAAAAATGTGAGAAAAAAAGCCATCATGAAGAACAAAACCCAAGAATTAGTGTATTTCTCCTCAATGACTTAAGGAGATAAGTAATTTATAAGAAAGTGGGAGTATTTACTTCTATTAATTTATAGGTAATTGCACATTAGAATTATGTTTACAGTAATAAAACATACATTTCTGGATTTTTGTTGCTTTATAGCCTTTGTTTCTTGCATGTATTTTTTTTTTTGAAGGGGCTTACTCTGTTCTTAGGAAAGTATGTGTTAAGCTTTTCAGCTTCCACAGCCAGACAATTAAAAGTACCGTCCACATAAGAAAAAATCTTCCACCCTCATCTGAACATACTTAAATTATGCTGCTGATGGTATTTACAAAATATCTGTGGCAAGTACAGTGTGTCTGTGCTAAAGTCAATGAAGCATACAATGAACAGGACATAGTCACATGAGGCTGGAATTCATTCCAGTTTGTACTCTGGGTTTTTTGTTGTTTTTTCTTTTTTTTTTTTACTCAGATGATTGCAGTGACCAGCATGTGATTTGGAGCAAGGATCACTGGGGTCAGGCCTGCAGAAGCAAGTGGCAGAATGCCTGAAAGCAGTTCAGACCAGGAGAGCTTGTGTGTGGTAGCTCAGAGGGCATCACATGAAGATAGATACAATTTTTGAGAGAGTGCCAGTGGGTCTGTTTCATGCCAACACACTAACAAGGTGTTCTGTTGAGTGGTAGGCACCCCGAGATAAGACCTGAAATCTGGTTACCCTTTTCCACTGAAGGGAGGGTAACTGTTCCCTTCTCTTAGCTGTTGCAAGGGCATTGTCCTGGGTGTGGGTCTGTCCTGTGCACCTCTCAGAGCAGGACCCAGTTTCACAATGACCAATCAATTTGCACAGAATTTCCTTGTGCTACTTAAATACATTATGTGTGTACATGCATTTACAAATGCATTATACTAATGTCCATAACTATTCAAATAAATAACATAGCTTAAAATAGAGTCACAATACTGTCACAATTATGGAGAGAGAGGGCCTTAGGAGCTCTGCTCTTAGGCTGTGTGCATGTATTAGACTACAACTGACTTTAAGCCCTGTTCCATCTATATGTGAATTGTTCTGCCTGGGTTCTGTACACCACTGCTAATCCACTGCTCTGTCATTCCATGTGTTGCACAGACCACTGAAGCTTTAACACAGCTTTCTAGGGAAGAGTGCTGAAGTATTTATCAGAAAGGAGTCACTGATCATGTCTCCAGACACACAGAAACTGCACAAACAGTAATACAGTAACCTAGGAACAACTTTGCTGTTTGGATGCACCCAGCTCAATTGGCAATAGAAATGTCTTAAATTACTTCTGTCTTTCTGACTCGTCTTGTCCAAACTATTCTGGGTGCTTCCTGAAGATAAAATTTGAAAGCCATTGAAAATATTTCTCTAACAACAGTGGCTTTTTTTCTTCTCCTTTCCTTTCAGAGGCAAAATCTGCTGTCCCATCAAACGTCAATGGTGAAGAATCCTCACCCACATATATGGTAGAAAGAGCACTCAAGTCTAGCATTTAGTATAATTATTTAATAGCTCTCCCACATTAGTCAGACCAGATTGTCAGTATTTAAAATTAAGTTGCAGCATCCTTGTCATTAAGTTGTCCTTCTGAAGGAAGACACACTGGAGGTATGGAACTTATAAACAAACATAATTTAAGGTGGAGTATTTAGGGAAGTGAAACTACAAGCACAAGTGTACTGATGCCTTCCCCTTTCTGTCAAATACTTGTAGAAAACAAATCATCATGAGCAAAGGCCATGGTAATATGAAGGTAAAGACAGATCTTTGAGCCCCACAAAATTGTTAAGTGCACTAACACTGCATGTCAGTCAAATTAACTGTGAGATGGGCTGCCTGCTCCTGCTGAGGCATGGGGGAGAACAGAGCCATGACACCAATAAATGATAGTATAAGCAGTTAACATTAGATCTTATTATTTAAATGGGACTAAATTTATAGAAACCTAAAATCATTTGGCAAGCAGTTACAGTGAATGGCAGTGTGCCTTTGTGTAAGGCTGACAGACATGTCTGACAGTGCACTCCACAGAACCACAGAATCATAGAATCAGAGTCACAGAATGGGTGAGGTTGGAAAGCACCACCTTAGTGGGTCATCTTGTCCAACCTCTCTACTCAAGCAGGGTCATCCCAAAGCACTTGGCACAGGACTGTGTCCAGACTGTTCTCGAGTATCTCCAGTGAGACAGACGTCACAAACTCTATGGGCAATCTGTTCCAGTGTGCAGTCACTCAAACAGTAAGGAAGTCCTTCCTCATATTCAGGTGGAGAATAACTTACTTAAGTAATATTAATAACTTACTTAAGTAAGTTATTTTTTATAATGACCCTTATGTGCACTACTACTCCACTTAGGTAACTCATGTACTAGGATGATCTTGTGACTCAGAGCTAAGTACTCTAATTTAGGGGATAGGTCATTTTTGGAAGTCTGGCAGCAGTCTCTAATATTGTGCTGCAACTTTTCTCTCCCAGCATTCACTTTCAACTCATGCAATGAGATATGAATTCTGTGAGGTGCATTCAGATTCCACGGAAATACTAAGGGCTTAGATTCCTCTACTTAAAATAAAAGTTGGAAAAGGAATACTTTGTTTTAATAGAAATTCACTGTCCCCTGTGTCTGTTGTTATCTAGTTAAGTGCAGCATTCTTGATGAAGAAATGAGAACAATTCTAAGCTTTCATTGAATCTTGATGCATATAAGGCTTGGAACAAACTAAAATAGAAAAAAGAAAAAAAAAATGATACTCTGTGTCTGTTCAGCAGTGTGGCATAGCAACTCTATGATGCTGTTGCTGGACATCACATTTGGCAGAAGGGTAGAAATTAATCGACAGTATACTACAACAAGTGTGTTTGTCTTGCATTCACAGAGTCATGTTCACTCTAGTGTCTAATTTACTAAGAGCAGGGTTTTTAAATGAAGAATGTAGTGTAACTCGTTAGCCACAGTTATTTTGCCAAACATTTCCACTACTTCATGGTCATGAAAAAGTAAAATGGTGCAGAAACAGGACAACATGGCTCTTTGAATGCTGGTAATGAAAATCTTTTTGTCACTGAGCGAAAAGAAGTATTTTCTAGACTTTATTAAGCAGGAAGTTCTAACTGATAGGAGTTGTTCTTGCAGCAGTTTATTCAATAACTGTAGGTAGGTGAGAACTAAAATCCACTGGCTTCAGTTAGTATGTTTTTGTAAGATGTCCATTTGTAGCATTTGGCATGTAGAAGGTAAATTTAATTTTAAGGCAACTGAGATTCACGCTCATTTTCACTTGTTGGTTATATTTATGTGTACATTTATCCCAATTTTGGAGAGGAGTCAGAGAACTCCATATGCAAACCCCATGTTCACTGCATTGTGCACATATTTGCCTGGCTTATACTGACAACTGCTGCTTTGAAAGACTTGTTTAAAAGGGGTGAAGAAAATAAAATTTTTCCCAAATTTGTTTTTTACTAATTCTGGCATAGATATTCATACTGTCCAGTTAACATTTCATACTGTTTTCTTCAACTAGACTTCAATACTATCATTATGGATAATGATAGCTAGTCCATCAACAGGGCATTATTCTCATCTTGACTTGTATGTTTAGTGCTTATGTCTTTTAAGCAGTCCATGAGTCTGCAAAGACTTTTAACAGAATGCTAGGCAAAAAAAATTTCTGTTCATGGTAAACAAATACATACAGCAGATTTAATCAGAACTTTTTTCAGGCCTTTAACAGACATCACTGGAGACCCACAAGTCTAGAAATGATAGTCCCAGTACCAGAGTGCTCCAAGGTAAGTGGAAATAACATTGTTCCAAACCCAGTGTTTACTGTGATGATTCTCTTAATTTGTCAGATGTCTAGCCAGGTGTTAATCAAGATATTATTTTGCAACAAAAGTGTATAGGAATGACATTTTAGCTTGCATTCTGGCAAGCTGAAATTAACATTTCATTGCTTCTTCATCTGGCATCTTAGTTGTGATTAAATGCAAGACTTACAAAGCTGAGGGCTACATTTAAACTGTACACCTGGACTCCCTTTAGTAGCAATAGGTCTGCAGTTTCAGAGTCCTATTGAACTCATCCCAAATTAGTTGCCTAACACACACCAAATCAATTATGATGTAGAAATGCCTTATGGTTTATTTGGTACAAACCTCTCAGATGTTGCTATTACGGAGAAATACATTTTAAAAACCACTAAAAAATAAGTGTGTTATCATGGTTTTAAATTACAATTTCCCTCTGAAGCAATAACATTTACAAGGTGAAGTCTTAGAGAACAGGAAATCACAGTTAAGATCTGGACATTGACAAAACCCATTTTTCTTTCCTTATAGATAAAAAACCTGTACACAAACGTGTATATATCTTCCTCCATTATACCCACCATTTTACGCACTCCTAATAGAAGGTGTTACCCGTTCCCACAAACCTAGAGTAACAACAACTGCAGTCAGACTGAGTTATTTCTCCATTTTCCAAGACATGGACATCGCAGAGGACGTGCTGGATACTTATGACAGAAGTTGTCATATTTGCAAATTTGCAAAACTACATTAAGTAAAATCTTGCAATCACAGGTCATCCTGAATTTTTTTTCTAAATAAGAGTAATGAAGAAATACAGAAAAAATGGTGCAGTTTTCTGAAATATGGGGGAAATTGCTAAACTGCATGAATCATTGTTTTTGCTATGCAAATTGATCAACAGCTAAATTCTTATCAAAATGCCTAAATGCCAGTTCTGATGTGTATTATCCTGAAGGCAAAGCTAGGCTGGACAAAGTTTTCCTCCAGGAAGAGAGTTGTCTCATTTGGTTGATTTCAATTAACAACTTCCTTGAAATATTGTTGACCTTTCTGGCATAGTAGAAATGTACTTTCAAGTGAAATGCAGGATGCCAGTCTAATCCACTTAGCTCCAGAACAGTTTAACCAATACCCGTAGGGCACACATCCTGTGACTTGATTTAATCTTATGATCAGGGGAGTGTCACTTGATGTGTTAGGTGTTGAATGCTTAAGAGGCCCTTGACCTTTTCTAGAACTGTAAGATTTCCTTGTTTTCAGGGAAGAAAAAAGGGATTATTTTTGTATATTTTCATTTTGTGAATGTAAAGCAGATGAAAACTAGCAATTATAACACTCACAGAAAAAAACCCTACATTTTAAAATTGAGGATTTTAAGAAGTCTCTTTTCAAAATTGAATTATGTTCCAGAAGCATACAGTTACTAATTGCTGCAGCACTTCATTCAAGTAGCCATTGTTGTATAGTGAACTGTAAATTTCCACAACTAGGATAGAGAATTGTTGCTACTTGTCACAATTTCTTCTATTCAAAGCAGCTAATTGATCTCCAGGAGTAATGTTTTATCTGAGGTTATTTCAAATTATGATATTTATAGGGAATATTGTTAGCTTTTATTTCATTCAGGCAATGTAACTGGTGAATTTATTGCAAATTTCTAAGTCTTTTGTTTGTGATATCTGGTAACATAAAAATAATATTACTTTTGCAAGGATTAAACTCTCACAATCTATGTGAATTTGAAGAATGTTGCATAAGCATAAATCTGTATATTTCTCTGCACAAGTCCCTCCACATAAACGAAATGTTTCAGCCATTGTTCAGAGATCGATCCTAAATCTGGAAACTCTTCACACCATTGAGTTCCCTCAACAAAACACTTACTCTGCCTTCTGAGCAATTTTAGAGCTATTGGAAAAACCAACAAACAACATTAAAAATGACTTCTTCTTGTGTTGTGGTTTCTTATTCTAAAATTCAAAGTGGTACCTGAATAAGCACTGTAGTATGGAGTGTTCCTGAAGTCAGTGAATTTGTCTTGGGAAATGTAGATTTTTCTCCATGGCTGGAACACAAAGACCTCTGCCTCCTGAATGTCAAAAGCAGAGATTGAGGGTTATGGCTCTTTCACTCATGCCTTTGTAAAGATCAGGAGTGTTTGTGTCTGTATCTTTAGTCTGCTTCAATCTCAATACTTGTTCTGGGTGGTGCATATTTAGCTTAAGAAATTCCATTTATGGGATTGCAACACTAATGAATGAATTGACCATTTTCATTAAATTTCAAGAGTCAAGTAGTGTCTCAAAGACCCTAATTGCTATTAGACACTTGTGCAATGTATGACCCATGGCAAGGGCACAGACAGAACAAAGCTAGAGAAACCCATCCAGAAAGATCAAGTTACACAATTCTGGTATGGCAAAGCAAGAAATAAAGTCTGAATTATCTGCTTCACTTTAACAGAGATTTTTGATTACAAAGTTGACATACTCAAATATCTTAGCTGTCAAAATTAAAATTAAAAAAAAAGGATAGAATTTATTTTAAGGGTCAAGATTCTGGTCTTTTCCTCCCATTTATTTACAGATGCTATTTCACTTCTGATAAAAACACACAATGATCTGTCTTTGTTAAGTAATCTTATATATAAAAGTAAACATTCTTGAGAAAAGCTTCCCATAAAACACTCTCTCTACTCTTGCTTTTTCACTTTAAATGTAATCAGGTACATAAGAAATCTTAGACTGTTTCCAGGCTTTGTTATAACACTAACTCTGCTTGTAATAGACCTTGTAATGATTTACTCACTCACTCACTCACTCACTCATTCATTCATTCATTCAACCATTCATCTACTGAGACGACAGTAGTCATGTGGCTTGGACCACACTTGTTCTAGCAGCAGTGTGTAATCTAGCTCATTAAAGAAAGTTGTGCAGCTTTCTTGGGCACCTTTTGGGAAGTCTTTGAATTTCTACATTATTTTACGATTTATATCTGCAATCTGGACTCTCACTGATGTTAGGAGGCACTCAGCATTCTGAAAAAGATTAAATTCTAGATTATTATTTTATATATCTTCAAAAGGTTCAGTCCTATTTCTCCCAAAGGCCAGTTTCAACTTTTAAATGATTTGACCTAGAAAATAATGATCTTTCCTGAATACATAATAAGGTTTTCTTACCTTTGATAGGGTGAGGTATAGATGTACCCCACAGTGATGTTACTTTGTCTGCTGATACAAGTGTATCAGTTTGATGCTGCTTTTGACAGCATCTAGCTATGTCTGGTTAGCACCATGTAGAGACTTGACACAAGTGAATCTCAGAAAAACTGCATCAGCATAATTTTATGGCCAGCAGAGCTTTTGTGCTGCTGCAGCTCCATGGCTTCCAATTTGAGACCCAACTTGTGTGGCACTACCTGAAGTATCTTCCCATGTTGAAGCATAGTGCAATGGAAATATAACCCTCTCACTTCTGATAGATCTTTACTTAGGCTCAGCACAAACACTTTACTAAATCATCTTAACAATAACAAAATTATTAAAAATGTCTTATTCAGAAAGTAGACATTAGGATGCAACTACATGCCAGAATGTAGCTCACTCATGCAGTCCCTTGGCAAGTGTGAATGGTGTTCTGTATTTCATTAAGCAATCACTATAATTTCATAAGGTCTTTGCCCCACTCATTTGCTGACAAATAGAAACATGGGGCATTTGAGGGAACAGAGAGTGGTCATTGTAATCAAAATCTTCAGAGAATTCTGCTCTTAGCTTTCAAGGCTCTGTTGAATGGAGATTTTATAATTACACAATACAGATTAGATTAGACTTGTCAGTTTATTGGATAGGAAAAAGTATGTTCTTGCAAATATGATCACACTATACTTAGGACTCTGCTCAGAGGTATGGCCTTTCAGTAAGAAGGTTTAATTAAACAATTTTTAAAGATAAGCAGGCATTTTTGCATTTTTCTCTTATTTTCTTGGATTTAAAATAGATGAAAAATATTAGCTGAAAAAAATAATCTAAGAAGAAAACTTTTCCTAGTAATTTTGGGAAAAATATTGAAGATAAGTGCATGAAAGCTAAGTGTATAAACTTTTGGGGAATCATATTAATTCAAACAACTACATCATGGAATTGTGTCTTTTTGATCATGCAGAGGTAGAATTCCTGTTTTGTTTAAATGCTATCACAAGAAGTTTAACTATGTTATTCAAAAATATTCAAGTTATATGTAGGGTTGTAAAGAAATCTTCCCAATTTGTTGCCATTTCTGATATGTTTTGTGTAATAGCACTTTTTGTTCCATTCAGTTTTGAAGGAAGAAGCTATTTTATATGGCAGTTTCTTAGTTGTTTCCTCTCTCCCTACTGAATGTTTTTTGCTGCTATTGCAGGATTGCAGCAAACTGAGTTGCAACATCTGGAATTTGACCTTTAACACACAGCTGCCCATTTAGTTTGAGACATGCATTCAGTACATTTTGGGGGGGAGAGAAGGGCAGAGGTGCTTGTTTGGCTTTTTTTTTTTTTTTTTTAATTTTGCTGTGGTGACTTGTATTTGATCTTTATAGTAGGGACTCACAGACCTTTGCTGGCCAGAGACCAGAGTTCTTGGTCTAACACAGAGAGCACCTGCCAGGCTGGTCGTGGAAAGGAAGTGACATGATCAGGCTGCCACCTGTTTCCAAAGGGCTCCACTAGCAGCCAGGTTGCTCGTTCACCAGGTCACCTTGTTGTAGCAAGGCCAAACCATGCTGGGTGCTGAGTTCATTTGCTTTCCAGCACCCTGGGTGCCTTGGGCAGGCTGGTCACAAAATTGACACTGTCTGTGGGAAGTGTGATGCAATCTGTTAAGAACAGTAGTTTGGAAATGTCAGAAACATTTTTTTTTACTGTTTTATATGTCGATGTCAGAAATAAAAAAGGGAGAGAGGTCAGTGATGACAAGGAGAGTTTCAAGTAGTTGTCCTGAACCACAAACTGATTTCAACAAGCTGCATACAGTTTTTGCTCATACAACAACAGTTTTTAAGACTGAGATTTGTTGTATGAGTTCAAAACTGCTTTGTACCATGAGTAAACTGAAATGAAGCTCCCAGCACCGGTAATGGACAGTCTCTAAGGCATGGCAGATGTGTCTGAATGGTGTACTAGGAATGCAGTATGTACATTAGGCTTAATTTGCCAGACTTCCTTTCCATGAGGCTGGGAAAAGCTCTGGCTTTTGAGCCCATCTCTTGTGACAGCCATATTAGAAAACCACCTGATGAAGAAGAATGGGCCCTGATTGGTAGTTTTAACATTAAATCTGTCCTGATAACAAAAGGCAGAACAAATTCTCTTTGAGTGGCTTTGAAAAATTTGACATTCTGGAGTTATGCTTACTTAGAAGTAGATGCAATTAGAGATATATAGGGCAGAGTAAAAGAAATATATGAGAAGAAAAAGACGGGCTGTGCAGTGGCTCTTCTATTTTGAACTTTGGCTCACTCATTGGATCATGCAGTGGAAAACTCTGAAGGACTTCAGGTAAATCTGCTCCTGGTCTGCCCTACACTGAGAACAGGAGGGATGTCCCAAAGTATTGCACTGGCACTGCAGCAACATGCAGTGCTGGTGGCACACAGTTGGTGGAGCAGAAGAGCTTCCCCTGTGGTATCGGCTGCACTTCACACCTTCTCTAGAGCAGCGAGAGGCTCAGCCATCCAGATTTTTCTTGCAATGGCAGTAGCTGGTATTGTTTGCAATATACACTTATACACTTGCAATATACAGTTTTGCTGGTACTATTTGGTGAGAGCTTGTATCCTTGTGAAAGTAGGAGAGCTCCTCAAAACACCCAGAAAGAAAGCCATTTGACCTTGAGGGTTCCCTTCAAATGAAGCATTTTGCACTAAAGCAGAACAAAACAACGTTGCTCCCACATTGCTGGCTTCCCCCCTTCACAACATACATACAGACAGAGTTTTTGACTCAGCAACCATGCTGACAAAGATCCATTATCTATGCAGCTCTAGAATTTAGACCGAGATCCACAAAGGACTCAGGGTACACCCATGCATGCACTGCAGGCAGACACAAGCAACCTCTGTCCTCACTCTAAGCTCACAAAAAGCCCACATGACCACAGTTTAGTGAGTCACTCAACCTCAGCTAACATGCTCTGCTGAGATGAACAAACATATATTCTAACTGCAGGGCAAAATATTTAAAAATGTGTTTACTGCTGTCACATTTCTTGGTATCCAAACAAATGTTTATCAGTACCATTTTGTGCAGCAACAAGAGGCCCCTGGCTCCTGCTGCGTTAGGCTGAAAACAAAAATACGAGAAAGACATGGTGCCTACACTTCACAGTTTATCTTCTAGCAAAAGAAGAGACAGCCAGCAGGTAGAATGTTATATAAAACATTGATGTGGCTAGGGAAAGGAAATTAAGGAAAACACTCCCTTTTTTGCCTTGATAATTAAAACTTATATTAATTTTAACATAACCTTAGTGGAATTGAAAGGTAAAATTTGATGTGTAGATGCACTTCTGCAATAGTAGAGCAGACTGCAAAAAATACATCATCAAACTTCTAAAGCAGAGCCAGCCTTTACACCTTAGCCTCTTGTTACACATTACCTATTGACTGGATTTGTGGGGGATTGTGGAAGGCTGCTATCCTCTGGGTTAAAAGAGTGGCTGTTTGTGGGAGAAGATATCTGAAGCTCCTAATAGAGGGCATTACTGCTCAGTAAGAGCATTTTTGTCAAATTGATGGGTATTCTTTTGCATACAAAAGAAATTCTCTTTGTAAATAAAATGAATAATGTTTTTGGATGTATAGCTCTCAATAAATAGAAAAGGATAGGCAATTCCAAATTCCCAGTGCTCAATACTTTCTTGAAATGGGCTTGTCAATGAAATCCTTGAAAAAGTCCCAGGCAATCAAATCACAAGTTAATTTTAAAAATATCTTCCTAATTGAATGTACATTTTATTACATCATTTAAAATAAAGCCTGCATTAAATGATCATAGGTTTCAAAATTCCTTGGATATTATGAGGATAAGCTCCTGCATACTTATCACCAACCCTTACCTCTCTAGTGCTCTCTAACCCCAAGCAGATGTCTATTTTACTGCTCTCTTCTCTGATCTCATGTTTTCATGGCACAACTGCTCTATTTGTCTTCCAGGGGTCTGATACTTGTTGGCTAGTGACACTGTCACTGGGGGAAGTGTTCCTGAGTAATGACCCTAGGATGGAGTTTGAGGGAAATTCTTGCTGCTAAGTAAATCTGAGACAGTCTTCAATTCTGTACCTATTTACAAACTTTGTGCATTTTCCCTTGATCAAGAATATTACATTTCTTTTAGCTGCTTCAGGTTTATGCTGTGTGGGTTTTCAGGAACAGAAAACAAAACTTGTTTGAAACAAAAGGTTTGTTTTGCTTTTGTTTCATGGAGGTGGCCACTGAAGAAGCTTATTATTCTTCATATTTAGTCCTTTATTTACTCTGAAATGGAAACCTCACAATAAGAGTCATCATGCACTGGAATGTCTTCTCTGAAGAGGCTGTCTTATCTTTGGGATTTCTTTTTAAAATAACATAAGTGGACATAACTCTAAGAAACTTGTTTGAACCTTTGAAATTAACTTTGCTTTGAGTAGGACTGGGAATAGATGGCCTCCAGAGGTCTTTCCCAAAAAAAATTATTCAGTGATCCTCCTATACTACCATTTCGGCCATTGCTGTGGATATAGAGCACAGATCTAAAACTAAAACAAAAGGTGACCTTTGCCAGTAAATCTACATGGCACAGAGCATCACTTCACAGACATACTGAATCCAGTCTCAAAGTATCATAATTCAAAGCATTATGATCTGATGTGATCATTCAAGGCTCCTTTAAGGGGTTACTCTTCAGGCAGTTTAAGGCACAATGGTCTAGAACCTCTCTAGGCCTCCAGGAAGCAGGGAGAAGCCATTGCATTAAATACAGCCCAGATTATTTTTCCTGCACCTCTGGTCCAGTGTTGCTAACATTACCCTCTCTGTTCAGCCTTCCTTCTGTTCAGGCACTTTGCAGTGTAAGATTTGATTTTAGCATGATTCACTCTGTTCTCAGACTAAGGAAAATTTCCACTTTGAAAGATGAAACTCTCAGAGCAGTTGAGGAGCTTGAGGATAATCTCTTGATATCAGTATTACCTGAGGATTCCTGTTAACAGAGTTACAAATAGCAATCAGGAGGAGGGTTTTCTTTTTTAGCTACTGTGAAAGGCATAGCATTTAATCAAGACATTTTGAGCTAAGAGTATTTAGCATCACAGTATGAGTAATATAAGATGTCATAAAGCTACTGGCCAAAGCATGAAGTGTCTTTTGGAGAAATAAAAGCTTAGTCATGACAGTTCTTTGAAATCTCTAAAAAAGGAAACTTCATCCTGCAATTTCCCATCACTTCTCGTGTCAGTACATCGTGGGTGAGGATGCTGAACCAATCACCCAGCAATATTCAGTTGTACTCTGCTGAAGACAACAGGAACCAAAGACACTCAGAGCTTTGCTTTTTGATACCTCGTAGTGTAGGGCCTCATATTACATCATGTATGACATTACTTCACTGTCAAGAGGAACATAATTCCATCTGCTTTCAAAGACTATATGTTCATGACTGATAAACAGTGATACACAAAGGATTTGAATAGGTTGCTTAATTTTCTCACAAGCAAGAAAATATCTCATAATACAGATTTGTAAAGAATCCTATCCTACTTGCAACATGTATTTACTGCTGGTATTTGATTATTGTTGCTGGTATTTGAATATTATTTTACACATAATTTACAAGGAGCTTTTGTTTACTGGATTTTTATAGGAATTGAGCAGAGTTAGCAGGATGCTACATGTGGGTTTTAGCTAGGATCACAGATGCCAGGGCTCTAGCAGTTGACCAGAACAAGAAACAGAATTCTTCCCACCTAAATTTCACCTTCCAGAAGTCAGGCATGTCCTCTGTTTTAACCACTAAGGTTTCCTCCAGAGTCTGTGAGAATAAGGAATTTGAACTAGGAACAATATTTGTCTGCAGGTACCCTATTTTCTCCCCTTACTACAGAGAAAGTGTTGACTATCTGAGACCAATACCTAATGACTAATTCTGTGGAAAATCATTTAAGTTTGTATATGCATTATTTGAATGTGCTCAGATGAAAAAATATACAAAATAAGTTAAAGAAGATTTGAACATGTAAAGAGATTTATTTTTCAATTTATTAAAATATTGAACTCTTTACGTTAATCTGAGTTGAATGTCTACACTTTTGTTAATACGCAGTGGAAAATAGCAGTGCAATTTCCAGAATTATTGCTATTTTAGAAGACAGCGAGAGCTGAGTGTCCTCAATAACTCTTGAGATAAGTCCTTTAAAGTAGTTATTTAAGACATAAGGTTCATGAGGTTTCTATGGAGATGACTCTTTTTGTGTAGGTGTGTCAAAATAAGCATTTGCATCAAAGGAGTGTTCTGGAACATGGTTGTTACAAATGCTGTGTTTTCAATCCACAGCTTGTCACGCCAAATAATACATTATCCCTGATCTAAATATTGAAGCCAAAAAGAGTAGCAGGATTCCAGCACCTATGCAAATCAGATCATACAGAATAAATCCAATCTTATCAAATCCTGCTTTATTACAGAAATGCCTTCGCTCAACTTGTGTCCTAGATGACAATCCACAGGACAACTGCTGGCTCTTCTCTGCTTGACCTGAGGGCCTTCCTTCCTGCTTTCCACATTTCCCTTCACACGTACCACAGAGCACTTGGATTTGCTCAAAACTCTGCTGCTTGGTGGGCCCGGTGCTCCTGTCCTGTGACAATTTTGGAAACCCCCTAAGTCCTGCCTATCATGGAAAACCTTCTAGTATTGCTGGGACTTTGGAACTGAGCCAAATGTCTAGTGGTGCCTGACACTCTGTGCCTACACGTTGGGGTTAGAGCCTGGATGTCCCTTGGCATCCCCCACTGTTTGCAGGATCCCAGACTTTCAGGATCCATTTCCCTGATATGAGCCCCAAGCAGGGAGGCCTGCTTGGGCACATGTCCCACCTTGCTGAGGAGCTCTCACAGAGCTGAGGAAGAGTGGCAAGTGGGACACCCTAACAGGGCTGCAGTGCCTGGTGGACGCTGCAGTGTGACCACATGCCCTCCAGCACCAGGCAAGGTCGAGGATGGAGCTTGGAGAGATGCCTTTGTCTCCATTAGCCATGAGTTCAGATGCTTCTGTCTCCCTCCCTGAGATCCTCTGTGCTTTTTCTGACTACTTCTTTGTCTCTTTTGCTTTGCTTCTCAAAGATCCTCTGCTCCTTTTCTTACTTTGGAGCTCACATCTCTGCTAAAGTCTAACTTGAAAATTTCCTCTGCTTCTGAGTGCTTGCAGAAGTCTTTTTGGGATGGTGTAACAAGGATGGGGGCACACTTGGGATTGAGGTATCTACTGTTAAAGCTCTCAGAGTCCATTCAGAAACTTAAATATTTGAACAACTATCTTCATTAAGGGCAAGGGGTAACACCCCTCTGTTTTTCAGAAAAGAAAATGTTTTCAGTCTGCACTGTTTTTCTAAGCCCTATTAACCATGCTTCCTAGTGAAGTTAGATAGCCTGCAGACTAAAGTTCAAGAATGTGTATTTGTTGAATCTATGAATATATGAGCATACCCTAAGGTATTGATTTGCTGTCATCAGATATTGAAAACCAGAAAAACATTTTACTTTAAAAAAACCATGTTTTTAATAACTTGCTATACCTTTATACCTCCTCCCTCAGTTAAAAATTAACCACTGTAGTTAACAAATCTTTATCAGGTAGTAGCAAGTTCATTTTGCTGATTCTCCAAATATTCAAATAGAATGACATCTGATCCACAGCAATTTCAGCTCATGTGATTACAGACATCTACCAGATCAGATAGGTTCAGCTTTCACTATTCACTGCCACTTGGATAAGAGTTACCCTTGACCCACATTTTTCATCTACTCACATAGAAAAGAAATGGGCAGATTATAGTAGAAATGCAAATGAGTACTACGTACCTATGGTTCAATGTATACCTAAGTCTTTGCACCTCAATAAAAGGTGAAAAGTCCATATATCAACACCGAATATGAAGAATTTAAAGCAATACTCTAAATATTTCACAAACACACAGATGCCATAGTAAACACACTCCAAAGAGAAGTTAGGGAAATAGTTAATGAAATGTCCAATGACAACATCTTGTACAGTTTACTGGAAGAAATTACATTGTCTGGAAGAACAATTTGAAGGAATTATTAATATTATCACTGGATTCTGTGAAGAATAATTGCAGGAGTCTAGTTTTATTAATTTAAAATGGCATGCACAGTATGAAAGATAATATAAAGAAAATAATGCTATATATATACAGAAAAAAATGGATTATCAATTAGCAGTCAAAATATATATAATAATGTATAAGAAGTGCTTGAAATCACTTTGTTTTTTGATAGCAAAGGGGTTTTTTTTAATTTTATAGTAATCATTAAATGACATTACACAGCAATATATGGAGTTCCTGTTTCTTTCATATACCAAATCTGAGCTGTGGAGATTATTGCAATAGCTATAACATGTTTTCCAGTCCAAAATAAATAAGCCTTATGAGTCACATTATTTCATCTCTCTATGTGGGGATTTATGCACATCCTTCCCAGCACCATTAAAAGAGATAACACTTAAATATGCAAATCCTAAGATAGCACAGGGAGACGAAATTGGTAAATTTTGCAGAATAGCTGTTAGCCTGAAATTATAGGGAAAACACAAAAGGCATTCTCTTGTAAAAAAGTAAGTATTCTGGGCTTGATCTTTATGCCCAAAGTACAACAGATGGAAAAAAGTATAAATTGCAAGATTAAGATGTAAATAGTACAATAGAGACTGTTTCTTCCTGTACTCTCTGTCAGGAGCAGGCGGTGACAGAGTGCGCTGCGGATATGAACCGAGAGTGTGTCAATCTGAAGGTGTGCTAAGAGCAACAAGGAGGAACAAAGAGCTATATTTGGATGATGTGTCATGGGTACCTGAGGTGGGAGTTGGAATTGCTCTGAGATTTAAGGTCAGGAAGGTGACAAGTGATCCAAGCTCAGACTAGCATGTCCTAGTGTCCTGCAGGAGCCATGTGAGGGCACAACTATAACAAGATTAGGTAGCTCTGTCCCTCCTTGTACACTGCAGGATATGGTTTCAGTCCATGGAGAGCACAGTTTTAGAAAAAGTTTGGAGTTCTAGAGATAAATGTGTTAAGCACCCCCATCTCTGTAGAGCCTTTCCCCTAGAGCAGCTCATGGAGCTCAGGACTCCCACTATCACGCTGGGTTTGGGGCTCATGTTACTTTACTTGTGCAGTCTCTACTGCTTTGCCAATTCTGACTTACGGGCAACCAGCTAGCAGAGGTCTTCTATACCTCTTTTTTCTTCTTTTCCCATCTGGGTCTGAGCAAGTACTGAGATCCTATACTTTATTTTTAGAGTAGGTTTATGTATGTCTAAGGTCTCACCTTGCCTGTGACTCAAACTGTGCATGCCATATCTTTTTGTGTGTGCCTTAGGTATTTTCCAAAATATGTGACACGTGGAACTGTTACACAAGGCTGGATAGATATTGCATGTGTCTTTCTGGATCACAAGTTAGTAGCTGATGCCAGAAAGCATCTCTGACAGCTTCTGCTGTATTAGTCATGGCTTCATGTAATTAATGTAAATAATGTTGATTTCTGTACATCATGTAATTACAATACATTTTTTAATCATCCCATCTGGAGAGCTATTGAATATGAAAAAACATATGGTGACTTTGTTTTGTTGATCAACCAAATAATTTTAAACAATATATAATGTTTAGAAAACCTGTGGTTTAAGGAGGATCTAGTTGGTTTCATTGAAGTTCTTGTTCTGTTATGATGATGAAAACTCAGGAAACATGATAGCCCTACTAAATTTTCTGTCATTACACTGGTAATATAATCAGCCTTACAGTAGACTACAGGGCCCATCAACAGGTACTAGAGCTCAGTTGTACTGGAAATGGTACAAACAGGTGATAAAAGTTCTCATTCCTGAAAACATAAATATGTTTTCTGATATGAACACAGCCATATGGAGCAGCTAAGAGTTTTGACATCTCTTCATCCTTCTAGCATATAAAATCAATTAATATTTTTTTTTATGTTATTTGGCAAGAGACAATGGCCTTCCCAGTTTTCCTTTAGCAAGAATAATTTCCAAGTTCAGATAATATCTGCTTCCCCACTGCTTGAGCTAAGGGAGAAAGCTCCTTCTGTTGTTTTGAGCTATGAAATTTAATTGCCCAGAGTGGCTGGTACTTATTTTCAACAACTGCTGAGCAAACTCTTTAAAATGCTGTAATTGCATAGACAGGAATCCTTAATTTAATGTACACCTTGTGGCATTAAAGTGGGAGTTTATATGAGGAAGATAAAGAGCTCATGGGCCTTCTGAAGCATCTTCTTCTGGGAAGGGGCACACTTTTCGCTTTATTCTGTTCTCAGTTATATTTATTATAGACAGAAGTAAAGTACATAATTTACATGAACTTTTTCTCGTTTGCACAGGTAGCAGTGAGAGGCTGTTTCTCCCTTTCATGAATGGCTTTTCCAGTGAACCTGAGCACCTGAATGTCACATCTCATCTTTGGGAGTCGCTGTGTAGTGCTGGTTTGTGTGACAAACACAACATACTTTCTCCCAAGAAATATTTGTATGTCATAATTTTTACTTTATATAGAAACTTTTTTTCTCTAAAAACAAAGGCCTTTGGATAAGGAGGAAAATGAGTTGGAGTTAGGTAAATATAGAATTAGAAAGTTGGGTTTTACTGTATAATGCTTCAGTTAAAGAAATTTTACTGAGCTGAAAATCAAATATTTTGGTTTCCAACTCTGCCATTGCTGCCTACCAAATATATTTTTGTCCTTCACAACCACTTCTACCTCAACAAGATCTCTTATCCTACATAAGGGAAAAGATTATCTTATGACCTATGTCATAAGTAAGATAACTAAGGCTCTGCTTAAAGCATGCTGTCAAAACAGGGAAGAGATCCATCAGCACAGCTCTGCTTTTCAGGGCACTGATGAGTGTGCACACATTCTGCTGGCTCAGCTCCACTTCAAAGTTGGGAAGGTATCTCCTCAAAATGTGGTAACTGGGTTGTTTGTGGTTGTGTAAATATTTCTTCATAGAGGCCCTAGATTTCATTAAATTTGTTGGGTTTGAGCATTTGAAAGAATTGACTTAGAATACAGTATCTAGGGCTGCCTAATTCTCTGAAGGAATATAGAAAGCATTTGTGCCAACATCTGATATCTCTGCTTCTCTAAACTACTGGGTTTTCAAGTGCTTGTTCTCACACTGGGAGCAAACATATTTCCACTATGATTTGGCATCTCCTCAGAGCATCTTGTAATGTTCTGAGGACATCCCTAGAAAGCTCTTTTCCTTAATTAGAAAAGGAAACAGCAATTCAGTTACTGAACATGCAAAGCTTTACCCACTTGTGGTAGAGAACATATTACAGAATGTTTTTCCAGTTTTAAACTTGGGTCAATTTTCACGCAATTTTTTAGTTTTTGTATGGGTTTCTAGCACTTTTTGTTTGATTTTTTTTCCTTTAATTTTCTCTATTCTTTATTAACTGTTGGTTACTCATGATTCCCCTGACCTGATCCTTGAAACATCAAGATATATTTCAGGTGGACATTATTGTAATCAAACAATTGAAGCTGGATAAGAGCTGGAATATAATTGAAACAGAATGCTGCATATGTTATAAAACTTCAAATACTTTGTCAGCTTGAAATTCAAACATGGTTCCAGGTCATATTTAGAAAATCACCTCTAGCAAAAGTAAGGGCAAAGCCAACCTCTCCTTTTGCAGGAAGTCTTCCTGGTAAGAAGGAATATCCTTTCCTCTGTCCTGGAACCAGCAGCTTCATTTGTCTCCTCTGGTAGAGGTAAATCATTCCAAAAGTACAAATATACTGGCGATTTCTGCAGTGTTACAGAAGTGATTCCACTTTGCTCTACTCCCTGCCTGCAGGATAGCTGAGGGAGCAAGTCAGGAGAGGTGAGAGATGCCACACAAGACAGCTGTGAGTGTCTGGAGTCTGTGGGCAGCAGTTCCCAGGCTGGAGGCAGCAGGAGCATTGAACTGACCATAGCCTCATGCCTGACAGAGACCTAGTTTATGCCTGGCAGGATTCCTACCTGCTTTCAGGCAACACATTTTGAAGGGGTTCTGCAGCCATGAGATGGCAGCAGCTTTCAGTGGTCACTCCTGGCCTAGATTGTCTTCCAAACACAGGGTAAAAAGAGAGGTTAAAGGCTACATAACCCTTCAGTTCCCATATAAGTCTCATTTTGCAATGCAGCTAAGGCCATGGCATAAAAGATAAGTTGGGCTTATTTGCACTGTAAGGTGTGAGATTGAGGTCCCCTCTAGGGACTCATTCCAAGCTCTGAGTTCTGGGCAGCCGGGTTTGTTTTATAACTATGTCACCATCAGCTGAGTTTTGGTATTTTGTTTTCCAGAATTACTTGTGCAATAATAATGAGCCCAGTAGTAATCTTTGTAAAATCCCTTCTCATTGCCTACTACATTGAAGTAGAATGAAAACAGATTGGCAGCAGACATCTAGAAAATTAGATATTAACTTTCAAAAGTGCATGGTAGTTTGCCCTGTAATAGCTGGGAAACAAGAACATTATGTTTCAGCTCTGAACCTTTTTGTGGAATCAAAATATTCTCTCGCTATAGTCTGGTTCACATCTGCTGTGGGCTTTAATGTTGTTAACAATACTTGTGATTGCAGTAATAGAAATGTAGTCAGGGAAAAGAAAGGGAAAAACCCTCTTATTTGTATTCAGAACTCTAACTGTAACAATGCAGTTAATCCTACTGCAATTACTGGAGAAAAAAAAGAAAGGAACAAATCTGAAAAAAGAAATTAATGTGAAAAAATCACTCCTCTGCCTTTAATTAATATTAAGGATGTGAAGTGAGCCCACATAAGGAAAGAAGTGCACAACTGACAGAAAACTTGGATCAAAATCAGGATCATGATAAAGACTGTTATTATAGAAAATAATGTAGTTGACCACAGAGAAAGACAAAGGGAAAAAATACTCCTTTTGACTATAAGGAGTTTTAGATAGCTGAGGCTGTTATTAAAGTGACTATGGGTTACAGGTTAGAGGTAGCAGTGTTACTGAAAGGGAAGTTGCATAATATCAGAATTGTTACTCTTGTCCATGCCTGGGAGTTCAGATATTTTACTGAGCAGTGCTGATGCAGCAGAGGAGCTCCAGCCTCTTTACTTTCTTCCAACAAACCTTACAGCAAAGCATAAATAATTTCCCTTGTAAGGAGTAAATTGGAAGGTATGCCCAGTCTCCCTGTTTTCAGCAAAGGGATACTTGTCCATTTAATCCCTTTTTTTTATTATTTCACATTTTTCTTTGAGCATTTTGCTAGGCTCCTCATTTCCTTTCTTTCTTTTCCTTTCTACTGCCTGACATGAAACTTCATTGGCCATTTTCTGCTTTTGTCATCTGTGGCTTGAACTCCTCATCTCAGGAACTTAAATATGAACTTTCTTTCCTAGATTTCTTCCTTCCTGTAACTCTTGTAATGCAAAAACTTATCCATTCTGCTTTCTAAAGTTTCTTATTATTCATGATGTCCCCTTTTTTTTTTCTGGCTGCTGATGTCATCAGACTTCCTGAATAAGTTTCATCTCCCTTAAGTTATTTACACATTAGAATTCTGCACCTGAATTACTGACCAAGGCTTCCTTTGGCAACTGTTCACAGGAATAGATACTCATCTGACTGGTGCTGTGACTCATCTGACTCATTTTACATCTCTTCATTGGGATGAAATACATTCTGGAAAGGCCCATATGTCTTACTGAAAATAACAGGAAGTTATACAAGTAGATTAGGTGAACTTGTTGACATTGTAGCTGTGTAAAATGAGGTGAGATGCCTCTGTTATGCTTCTTCAGAAGGTAAAATAGAGAAAACATATACAAGTAATTGATTTGAAACTCCTTACAAATAAATCTTATGTTAATTTCTGTGAATTATTAAAGAACCACAACCCTTTACATAGTACCTTATTTTTATTGCAAAAATAAATGTACTATTTTCAGACTACTAAATAATACCAAGAACGATTCAAAAACATGCTTTTCTTATATGTTGGTTTGTTTCCTACTGTCTATAAAATATACACCATTAATAATAATGACTGAGAAAAATTGTGATTTACCAGCGCCTTTATGGTATATTGTTAAAAGAATATGTAGATATAGGAACTTAATCCATACATTATGAAACTATCTCCAGTGCTGTGAAATAAGATATTGAAATTATGAGCTGTCTGAAAACTCCCATTGGATATTCTTTTTGATATATAGAAATTTTTTACAACATATCTTTTTGACTGTTAAGTTACAGTCTTTTATAATAAGAGTATAATAGGAATATAGTCACGCTCCTAAATCCAATGTGACAAAACGTTGGGCTAGGTCATTGCTCACTCCACACCAGGACACAGAATAATGGATTTTACATGACACAGTGATGTTTTACAGTTTCTCAGATCACCTGCAGTATAACACTGCTTAATTTATATTTATGTTGGTCTCTGAGTTTGGGTGGTCCTGCAAACGCTGAGCTGCACAGTCCATACACTGTAAATGCATCTCCCTGCCTTTTCCAATGAACCACTGCCCTGCCACTGGGGGTTCTGTGCTCTTGCTCATGCTGAGATCGCTCTGCTTACTCCAGTTCACCTCACTGAAAAGATCATTGTCTGGCTCATCCATTTGACTCAACTCCCTTTCATTTCTTTCAGTGGCTTATGCTTCACTGGTGCATCTAATCAGTGCCTTGCCTTGAGGTCTCTACAGACTTCATCCCTTTCTGTGTGGCCATTCTTTTCTTCTGCTCCATCGTTCTTATCCCTGTTGCTGCACCAGTGACTCCATATCCAGTTTTCTCTTCATTAATTTTTCTGTCTTTTCTTTGCACTGTCTTCCAAGCAAATCTCTTCACCTGAGACTCCTCTCCTGGTGTTGTCTTCAGCTTCCATCATCTCCAAATTTCTTCTCAAGATGAAATTTTGTCAATATGGCTACAAATTTAACCAAAATTCAACTAATTAAAAATTTCTGCATAGAAGTGTAAATAAGAGCAATATGAAAACCCAAAATCTTTATTATATCTCAGATATTTTTGCCCTTTTCCCCTATCTCACTACATTTTTTTCATCTGTAATGGTAAGTATTTGCAAAATTTATTTATAAAGCCTATCACAACTTGTGCATTACATTAGCAAATTGTTAAAGGTAAAAAACTACAAACATTAATGTTGTACACATTATAACAAATGTTCACACAATATTTGCTACAGCACTATATGCAGAAACCAGGTGTTTATGAAGGGCGTTGTCTTTCTATCTTTTTATCTTGAATGCTTCTATGAATCTTGTTATAATTGAATCTCCCAGTTACAATTCATAAATTACAGAATATTTGTCTTCCTAATTTCAATCCAGCAAAAATATGTTCTATTTTTCCCATTTAACAGATAGAGAACTAGAGAACAGAGAAACCAAGTCACCATAAAGATAGTGATATCCAAAGCACAGCACAATTAGGAAGTTTAGATTATTAGAAGAAAACTCAAATGAACATTTGATAAACTTTATTCACAATAAGCATTATTGTAACTATATGCACATTGCAACTCTAAGTCAAAAAAAATCAAAATAAGGATTATTTCTAGATTTATATCTCATAATTTATTGCAAAATATGTGATGAAATATTAGAGTTATCCAAGAGCCACCATCCAACAGTGGACACAGAATATTCAAATTTCATATCCTTGTAAGAGTGAAAAAAATACAATAACAGTAATCAACAAACATATCAAAAATTCTCATCATACTTGTGAAATATGTACCACTAAAGAATAACGTTGTATTAAACAGTGAAAAGTGGTTAAAAGGAATACTCTAGCTAAAAGGCTAAAATACTTATGGTTTTACACCACCTTAGAAAATATGCACTACTCACCAAAAACTCTCCTAAAAGGACAATGTTCTTCAATTTTTCTTCCCTAAACTAATGATTGAGCAGCAGAGGACAGGGGATTATATGAAGAACAGAAAAAATCTTCCCTCAGAAATGGAATAAAGTTTTTACCAAAAAGAAAAGGAAAAAAAATAAGAAAAGAAGAAAAAGGGAGGGAGTGGAAGCATTTAAAACAATTCAGAAGCAAAGGAGTCTGCTAAAGAAAGGGTTCATTAGTGAATAACACTGTGGTAAAGAAATATTATCTCAAGCCTATACACTATAAACATTTTTTTTTCTTCTTTTTTATGCTCAGTACAGGAAAGATTAAGGAACTGCCTATCTTGCAGATTTTCTCTACAGGTAAAAATCTGAGTGCAGTACCATGGTGAACTGGAAAGGGTTCACGGGACTGATACCTTGCAATTTGACACCAAAACAATAGAAAATGACAGATGGGCAACCAGCCATCAAAAAGGGGACTTCCTTGCTCTATCAGGTCAGTAGGTCAGATGTGATTATCAGAAAAATTGGTAGAAATTATCATTACATGTAATTAGTAGACAAAAGGGTAAATAAAATATATTGAACTAGCATCAGAACAACTTTTGTAGAAAAAAGCCATACTTTGCAAAACTATGGCAGTTCTCTGAAGAAGCCAAAGATTATTTGGATAATGTTGATTTAAATGTATTAACTTGAATTTTCAAAAAGATACAAACAACATTACTGAAATGGAGTTGTCATAGGGTAGAGGGGCAAACACTGTTCCAAATTACTAGGTGAAAAAATAGGAAACAAAGGACAGAGGGAACCATAATTTTTCACAACAAGGAATCATCAGCACTCTAGGGTTTTGGTTACAAAAAAGTTGTGGAAAAGTGATGAGCTGAAAGGTAATTTTATGTGTAATGATACAGAATTAATCAGGATAGTAAAACCATGAGGTAGGTGTGAGTAGTGATAGACTAGTCTCATGACACTGAGCAGTGAAATAACAGATGAAATCAATGTCAATAAATGGAAAGTTATGCACTGAGAAAAAATAACCTTCCCTGTTCATTCACTGTTGTGGACTCTCAATTAGCTATTGCTGCTCTTGGAGGCAACACTAAAGTCCCTGAAAACATCAGTGAAATGTTAGGTTGCTGAGTCTTCAGCAAGAAAAAGGTAATAAAGTACGCATTATCAGGAAAACCATGAGGATTGGAGAGTCTCAATATTGCAAGCAATCACAGGACTGTGTTTATCATACACAAAGCTGGCAGGTCTCTTGGAGAGAGTCTCTAGGCAGCAGATCACTTCTCACAGCTTGTTTTAGGTGCAAAGTCAATGTGGACTGAGGAGTAGACATACAGCTTGCCTGGGCTCATGTGCTCCCCTCAGGACAACATTTGCTGGAGGCTGTTGTTTCTCCAGCCCTCCAGGTGCCACCTACCTCTACCTGCTATTTCTCCAGTAAGAATTAGTTTTTTTCACCAGCTCACCTCTCTGATAGTAGAGTTGATTATGACATCATTATGAAGCATAAAAAAAAGTTTAAAAATACATTTTAAATATAGATTATCTATAATAATGAAATCAGATCTATCTATATAATGAAATCAGATTATTTCAGTGATGCTTAATTGTTCTGAAAAAAAAATTAAAAAACCTTAAACCAGGACAAGAAGTGCCTTCTTAAAAACAAAATGGTACAAAGGCTTTAACATTTAACTACATGTTTATTTTTCTGGAAAACAAGAACATTGTTAAAATTATGTTGATGGAAGTGATTTGTCAGGAACTGGTCATATGATGAAGACATACTAGCACTGGAAATGAAATTAAACAAGTATCAGAAGTGAAATTATAATCATGAATATTTAGATAATTGTGTAACAATCTACAACTGAATTAATTCTTAGAGCAATCATCCGAGTACATATTGAACTGAACAAGAACACTCCCCATAAGAAATTATTAAGAGGTTTTAAATTATAACATAAATAAAAATGTGGCACAAAGTGTTTGGGTATGCTTTTAGCAGAGAGGAGACAAGCTGAGATAAGAAAGGAATCAGAAAAATTTTGTCTAAGGACAAGAAGTATAATTCTCAGGCCCTAATGTTATAAGTGTGAGTAGGTCTACATTGTTAACATAAAGTGTTTCCTAAGTCTACATTGTGGTATTGCTGTTCTATAAATTATATCCATGGCTCCAGGGAAATCTAAGCATTTGACCTAGACACGTAAGACAGGTATGATCCATTGATCTAATTAATACCTCTAATGAGGTAAATTCATTTGTAGCTAAACATTACATCCTTATCCATGCTTGGGAAAGTTTATCTTTGATTCAGAAAGGCCAATGTGATGCTCACATGCATGAGTGTGGCTCTGACACAGAAGTGGGTGTTTTCCTGAGGATGACTCCAGCCCCAAGGGTTTGGGGCTCAGGCCAAGCCATGTGCCTTCTCAGAGGAGTATGGAAGTGATATGTCCTGGATATGTACATTGGTAAAAGAAGTAAAAAGAAGTACTTTCCATTATTTTTCTATTTTGTAAAATCTTTTTTGCCATTTTTTTGAATTGGTGATTTACTGCAAATAGTCCATACTCAAATTATATTGCTTGGCCAAGTCAGGCTGATAAAGAACATAATACTATTTCTAATTCAACATTGTGTGAGGTGTTTTCAGAATGAAGAATCATTGTTACTAAGCTGTTCCTTTTCCTGTGGGAAAAGGATAATTTCTAGTAGGAAAGGTAGCCTCACAAGGCAGCCTCACAAAGTAGCCTCAGTATTGCTATGAACATGTCTGAAGAAAATTATTTTTTTAAAAAAATCAAATATCTCTTCACCAAAAGTCTGCATTGATGTGTAACTGTTCAGCACCCCTGAATAGAAGAAGTGAAGACTTGACAGGCACTTAACAGAGACTGGATGGTCATGGTCAGTTGAGTTTTAAATCTGGTGGTCTAGGAGAATGATAGATGTGATAGTGTGGCCTATTTACTGTGACTCATTCCTGGGAATCTCAGTGCCCAGGTGGCTAATCTCAGCTGTGTCCCCTGTGGCAGCTATCACTCCTGCACTGGTCACTTACATTGTTTTAGTTAACAAAACTATATATGCCTCAGTGGCAGGGCACTATAAATGTTATATACACTCCACAGAAAATTGTGACTAGTCCTCACCATTTGTCTCCTGCTCATCTGCTTATCCTCTGCTTATAGACAAAATTATATTTATGAAATGTTTCCAAAGAGAACCCTCAAGGACATGTCTACACCAACCTCTATCTGAAACCAAAACCATTGAGAATAATGAGAGAGAGTCTAGAGGAAAGGGATGACAGTGATCAGGTCACTGACTAAAGGACTCTGGCATGGAAAGAAAAGTTGAAGCACCTGGTGATGCTTACTCTAGGGAAAAAATGATGGGAGGTAGTCGTCTTCAAATATATAAAAAACCTGTTGTAGAAAATCAAGGGATAAATTCAAAAATAAACATTGCCAGGTCTGACATGTGTAGGTCAAGAAATACTAGTCTGAAGCTGAAGCAATGTTTGGTATAATAGGAACAGTTCACTGGTACGGGAGGCTACTCAGAAAAGACATGGGACGTCCATCACAGGGGACAGACTAGAAAGAACAGAATAACTATTCAGATAGTTATAATCAGTTCCTCTAGGCAGATGTCCTGCCTTTGGGTTGAGAGATGAGCTGGATGACCTCTTGAGGTCCTTTCTGGTCTTATTTTCCTTGATCTCATGACCATGGTAGTCTGCCCAGACTGATGCACTTGGTGCAAGATCTTTCTAATATTAATGTGATGCACTTCGGCTGAAATTTGTCCTTCACTGAATTAATAAAGCTAGTGGTAGCTTGGGAGTGCCCATACCAGAGTCCAATATGGCCTGAAGATCTGCTGTTTAGCTTCAAATAACTGCCTTAGACATCCAAAAGATACCCTGTGAGAAGGCTTTTATTGAGAACACCTTTGTGCTCAGGGGTCAGCTGAGGAGACAGCTCTGTTAACTACTGTCACTGTCTGTGGGGAAGTCACACAAAGTGACACTTCTCTGTCCCAGGCATCTCACATTCTTTCCACAGCCCAGTGCATGTGACCACTTGGTTCCACGTGTGACAGCCAGCAGTGCAGGGGGGTGCAAACAGCTGCCATAGCTGTCCTCAGACTCCCTTTTTAGCTCCTTCTCTTTGGGCTCGTGCTCTAGGGGCTGCACACCTATGTGCTGAGTGCTGGTGACACATGACACCCTGCTTGCAGACCACAATCTGCTGTTCTCTATTATAGAGGTCGGCTTTCCAGCCTCACCACTTTTCCTCTGATAAGCAACCAGCATTGCTGTGCTATTTCTGATCCATGGGGAATTCCTAGGAAATACTGCAAATGCTGTGGCGATATTGCCTGGTGTCAGCTGAAGTGTGTGAGCAGGTTCAGTTGCCTTGCTGGGGAGAAAAAATTGGGTCATGTTAAATCCAGAAGGTATGTCAGCCACTCTTAATTTGGTATAACTGCAGAAATCCAGAGATGGATGAAACACATGCTGCATACATAGCTAGTGTGCAACAAAAGCTGTGTATCTGGGGACTGCCTGAGATCCTTAAACTGTATCTCTGGGGAGTAGAGGGATCTGCAGGGCCCCCACTTCCTCAAATTCCCACTACAAAATAATCCTGTGGTTTCATGCCATACATCAGCTCTGGCTGGTGATAGTCACCTGTGAGACAGTGATTGGATTCTAAGTGTCCCACTGGCTTTTGAACTACATCCTTGTGAGCACTGCAGACACAGTTTCTGTGCCCCCAGGGTAGGTGGAGCTGCCTGCAGGGCAGTCATCCTTGTCCAAGGACAGTTGTATGATCCTTAAAGGTACCTTCCAACCCAAAATATTGTATGATTATTTAAATCCCAACTGTTACAAGAAAGAGCTCAGTGAAGTTTGCTGCTGCAGCAAAGATCACAGGTTTTCTTGAGATCTGGCAGCAGAAGCAGTGGTGTCCAACCTTGCTCTGGAGTGTTTGGGTCATAATAAGAATTTAGGAGAAAGAAACTTGGTTTATTTTCTTATGGTAACTTCTCTAATGTATCCAAAAAGAAACTGTGGGCAAGAGAGAAATTTAGCATGGAGATTTCAAAGCACTACTTAATGCAGAACCTGTGCTGCCCTAGAGGACTATTCCTGCAAGGAGAGAGTAATGCTGGTGTTCATCTGACAAGACAAGTGACCTTGAATCATGAGACATCTTGAATCCCTTAGGAAAAACAAGAAAACCCATGTATGAGTCTCTTAAACCTTTCTTAATAGTGTACTAGTGAAACAATATTTGGATATTATGAGGAATTTCACAAGACAAAGCTTTGTCTTCTGTCTGTAGCTCATTTAAAACTACTGAGTTGTGATTTATTCAGAGGCTGGCTATTTTTACTGTTAAAAAGACCAAAGTGACTAAAAGTGACACATGAGCTTCTTCCTACTGGAATTCAATTAACCTGAGTGCAGGACTTTTAAGATCACGTGTTCTCATTCTTGTTCTTAAGTTACTTTAGTTTTCATAGCTCCCTAATGATACTGGCAAATGCCAGTTCAGGTTTTCATGATACAGTATATGCTGTTATGTTCTCTACTCAACAGTTTTCAAAGTTTCTTACATGTCCTAATACACTTGCATGTATGCATCAAACACAAGCTTGTATGTGTCTGTGTAAAAACGTTAAAGAAATCAAATGAAGAATGGAAAACAGCATGGGTTCTGAAAAGTGAAAATAGATTAATATGTTCCTAAAATATGATTATCCTCTGAAGTGTACCGACACAAATTTTCAATCATTTTTGATTTCTACTTTCAGTTGCTAAATGAGTTTTCTCCAAAATATGCCACTACGCTCCTGGTTGCTGCTTTTCTGTGATGCTCAGCTGGCCTACCTAACGCTGATGAGATGGATTGACAGTAATCTTTTGCTGGTATCAACCAGATAGCAAGTCTGCAGAGAAGTGAGCTTTCATATATAGTTGTAGTGATTTCCAGAGGGACTTTGTATATTTGATTCTGGCTTCTACTGAGAAATATATTGATCACAATGAAATGTCCTCCCTCTTCAAGGATTTTTTTTTTTTGAAGATTTTAATAAGATAATTTATACTATGTTCTATTAATAAATTATTATCTTTATAGAATAACTTCTATTTAATACTTTTTGGAAAATTGATAATATTTTTGATCTCTAATGAAAATAAGCATTATTTCTTTTTCCTTAGTCTTTTAAAGTTCATCTACTTCATAAGATGATCACATCATGCTCAATCCCCTTTTATTTCTCTGTGTGAGCTTTATTGCAAGATACACATTGTTTTGCCTATAGACAAACAGGCTGGCTAACCCTGTGTCTGTGCAGCTACAGTGCAGAAAAGTACTGATAATAAACACAAGCATTCTGCTTTGTCTTGTATTTAGACAATATAGAGGTTACCACAGACAACACCTGCACAGATTATCAACAAACTCCAAGTCCATGTGATGAGGTTTTGGGTTTGTCTTTGGTCTCACTTTGATTTAAGGGAAAACAAAAGCCCAGGCTAATTCCCCACCTGGTATAAACTGACACAGCTCCACTGAGTTTGGTTGACACCAGCTGAGAATGTAATCTTGTGTTTGCTGACTGGAAACAAGATCAAATATCTTATCCAGCCCGAGTAGGGTTAAAATGATTGCATCCATTCTGACCTGAACAGCTGAAGGAAACTTTGAACTCTTTCAGCTACAGAAGATCTTGTCTGAATCGAGGATGAAGCAATGTGTTTCCCAGAGGTTCCAGTTCACACCTGGGGGTGCTCTGACCTGGCTGCAATTTGTTCATCATTGGATCAGGAACTGGTCAAAACCTTGGGATGAATTCAATATAATTTAGGAAGCTCTGTTTCTGTTGTTTGAAAGTAAGTTGGGCAAACTTCATGTAACTTTTTCATTTGATTACCCTGCTAATAAATTTTAATCTATGCTAACTGAAAACCAATTTCTGTAGCATAAATACAGAGCTCACATTAAAAAGACCAAATCTTGCCTGATTTGAAGGTTGCCTGTCTACAATCATTGAATCTGAATATTGGAAAATAGAAAAACTCCCTAAAAAAATACAACATTACAGAGTTTCAGATAGAAGTTTTTTTTTAAAAAGAGAGAGAATTATTCTGAAAAAACTTTAAAAATTAACACCCCCAAGTTTCTATTTGTTTTCATTATCTATTAATTTTTATCAGTCAAGGGTTAATTTAATTGCTGTAAGTTACACTACCAACTGTAACAGACTTGGAACTGAGCCTGAACACAGCAGTAACCAGAGGAGTCCCAGAATATCCTCTGTGGCATTAATCTCCAATGCTGCTTGCTACTATTGTTAAATCTAGTTGGTGATTAGAAAGAGAATTTTTCCCATATATCATATTTTCTTACAGGTAGCCAGAAATGAGTTAAACATGAGAAAGTTTTTCTGCTGCTTTACAGACACATCATTGCCCTTTCTATCTGGACACAATATTCTTTCACAGTGAATATTTCTTTCATTGGAGCACCTGGGTGTAGAGAGAGGTAAGAGGGAAGTTGACAGGTAGGTTAAGGAGGTGACCATCCTAATTTCACACAGCCAGAGACTCTAATTAGGCTCCAGACCTAATGCCAAACCTGCAGTGGGTGTCCACAATGAAAAAGCTATAACATCTTTGAATATTTTAAATTGCTTATTGCTACTCATAGGTAATCCACCTACAATTTCTTCTGAATATTCTAGAAATAAAGGTTTTGCCACACATATTGCCAGTACCTAACATGTAATGAATCACTTTAAATATAATTTCTCACTATTATAAGACAATTTTCATCAGCAGAAGAGCTTACATTTGTTTCATTTTCTGATATTTTGCTTAAAAACCTCTTGCATGTCCTTGATAAAGTGAAGGTAGCTTTAAAAGAGCTTCAAATGGATACCCATGTGGTTTTTACACAAATTCAAAATCAGGTTTGTCAACTGGAATACTGGAATACTTGGAAAATTGATTGTTTATTGGCTATGCATTTATTGCTGCTCCTTACTATTAAGAAAAAATAAACTTAAGGTTGTAAAATAGAGGCAAAACATCATATTTTTAAATTTATGTTAGATCCAAATAACAGCTTCTTTGTGTTTGGCATTGTGAAAAATGTAAACTTTTATGCTAGAATTATAAGACAGTAAACTTCTCTGATACCATTGTTTGCACAAAATCTATAATATTATTGGTTATTTTATGAGCGAATACTACATTTATCATAGCAAATTGCAGTTTACTAACCATTTTCCCATTAGTTTTATAATGTAACATTTTTTGCAAGCAGTTCTATTCTACTGGGCACCCCTGCTTGGGAATATTTGTCCGTTAGGTAACACATTGACTCCTGCCAGCCCACGGGCTTGCCTGGAACCAGTCGTGTTTGTTAACCCTGGGCCTTTGGTTGTTTAATACCTCCTCAGCTTTGTGTTGTTTGCAAGTTCAGCATGAACTGACCTCCTATTCTAAACCAGCCAAGCAAACAGGAACAAAACTGACACTTCCCTTAAGAAAAAGAATTAACAACAAAACCAAAAGCCAACTACTAGATAATATACTGTTACCTAATATGCAGCAATGACATAAACACATACCTCAACATTTGGTATTTCTATGAGGTAATACCTTATAGTGCACACAGTCCTATTCAACACCTTAGAACCATGCTGAGGCACAGTGTATTCAGCATAGACAGAGGTATAAGGACTCACACATATTGCCAGCTGCCAAAAGTTACAGAATCAGAACTAAAATTTTTTTGAACTTCAATAATATAGGATATAACCTTACTGTTTAATAGTCATGTGCAAAGGAAAAACAAATTCTCAGTGGATATTTTATTCTGCAATAGAACAAAATGCAGAGAAACATTGGCTGAGAGAGATGTGCCCAAAAGAGGATCTTCTAGGGTTGCCTCAGCATTTTACTGGGCCAGAACTGGAAAATTGCCCTTACAGAAGGCACTCCAGCAAAGGTATGTTGTTTCATTAATATATGCAACATGCTTTCAAACTATACATTTGTATAGTATAATGTATTACATTACAGAGCACCAGTGACTATGTTGTATAACATTTTACATAAACATCATAGGCTGGAGACCCTCCCAAGATAATTTGCAGTCCATAATAATAATAATAAATGTTGTAGAAAGCACTTAATTCTCGTGCCTGAGTAATATATAAGATCTTTGAGAGATTTTTGTACTGTCTCTGTTCCATCCAAATTGCTGTTTACTTTTCTGTAATTCCTTTTATCTGCAGATCACTTCTCTTTCCTGATACCATGCACTGGCTATAATATTCATCTTGCCTCTCTCTGTCACAGTTCCCACTGCCTACATTGCTCATTTCTAATTGTTCTTAATATCAATGCCCTCATTTCTTGCCTTTCCTCTGCCTGGCAACAGACCTCCACTTTTACCACTGTTGATCTAATTACTTTTTCTAGATTGGCATTTAGTGGAAATATTCATGTCTTTAGCAGGATCGATTACCTGCACACCTCAGAGAGCAGTGCTACTGCTCGAGGGGAGAACAATTAGTAGCTTATATAAATAGACAACTTCTGAAGTGATTGAAGTGATTAAAGTGATATGTAAAACTGTCACATTAAGTGAATGCTCTAAAGACCTTTGTTTCTCAAAAAAAAAAAAAAAGAAAAAGAAAAAGAAGAAAAAAGAAAAAGAAAAAGAAAGAAAAAGAGAAAAAGAGCCCCAAACAAACAAGAAACCCCCAAAACCTCACCAGAAAGCATTGTATTTAGCAAAACTGATACTGAAACTTAAAAAATAAGCAAATTTGCTATGCCAGAGTAACTATATATTGTTTAGTCCTTTTTTTGGTGTTTTTTTTTGTTTTGTTTTTTGGGGTTTTTTTGGCTTGACTCTTATTTATACTATTGAATGAGTAGAATGTCCTTTTCATGATGATTTGGAGTGGAACAATTCAGAGGAAATCCCCAAGTGAGACAATGATTCATCAGTGGTGAGTCATTCAGGATTTGTCCCTTGAAGTCAGCACTAGGCCAGTGCCAGGCAGATGGTTTGTGTGGTAAAAAGCCAAGCTGCAGTACCAAACTCTTAAAGGAATTAAAAAAGCCAAAGCAATTTTTTTATGAACAAGGATTTCACTATTTTACTCCAGTCATGTTTTATCATTGTTGTGTTTTCATGTTTTTTTCAGGATCTTCAATAAAATATATGGGCTTTTGTAAAGGACAAAATTATTAAGAGGTTTTTAAATATTGTTTTCATCTAAGGTGGATGCAAACAGCTGAAAAGCACTTGGTGGCTGAACTAAAAGGTGTAGGATTCTCATTTGGGCTTGGTTTCCACCGACTGTCAGAGACATCCATGGATGAAGCAGCATCAATCCAGTGTGTTAAGGAGGATCTGCAAGCAGAGACTATAACAGCAAAATGTGTCAGTCCCTGTGACAGGAATCATATTGAGGTGGTGAGGCATTTGCATGGAGAAAATAGGTCACTGCAGCATATTTTGATCAAAAATTTCAGTTTGTGGAACAATGTCTGAACAGTTTCCACTGAGTTCAGTAGAAATGGAAGACCTTCTTCCCCCATTAACCTGGATAATCCAGTTTGGTATGCAAAATATGGAGTTGCCTCTGGGAAGAAAACCCATGGTTCAGAGGCAAAATATCTGTTTATTCTTGTGTGCCAATTCATCACAGACAATTTTAATTATCTTTAATTTTACTCCTCAAAAGTACAAGAGACAAATTTTCCCAGCTTCTTGTTCCCAAAAGATGCGTTAAATTTCTTGGATCTGGTGCTCTGTGATAGGAAAGCAGTCATACATATGACATGTGATGAATTCATATTCAGATCACTGAATAACTAAACAACATCAATAACATCTGTCTGTCCTGTCTTTTATCTCCTTAAGTTTAGGTGTTTTTCTTTAGGTCTTCTGTTGCAAAAATATTTTGAATGCATATGTATATAGCCAAGAAGAAATTTAAGCCAAAGCTTGTATGTGAATTGTTCAGCTAGGCTCTCCCCTTTGTTAAAATGACAGAAGCTGTATGTGAAATCTTGGCCAGTTCTTGTAAAACCTTTATGACACTGCTAAACTATGGGGCTTTCACACACTAGGTTATATTTTCTTCAGTTGTTTCCAGTTTGGACAAAGCTGCAATAAGAGAGTAGGGGATATGAGACATTACTAAATATCAATGCTAATGTTATTCAGTGAGGCAGGTATTTCTAGCCCTAGCAAGTGCTCCTTCAAGCACAGTCAGCTAATCTATATCATTGCTCTGTCTTTGTGGTGGGAACAGTGAGCTTGCTTGAGGAAGAGATAGCAAGAATAGGCACTCCTCTGTGCAGAGAGCTGGGTACACACTGAGGCTGGGAAACAGTGAGCCGTATTTTCAATTTGCTTTGTCAGAACTATGCTTTTGTCCAACAATTTTAGGGAAAACAAACCCTTAGCAATATGGAGACAAGTGTCTGTCAGAGGAACAATTAATTCCTACCACTCTTACCAAATCAGGCCAAGAATCATATTTACGTAATAATTTCGTTCCATAAAATTGGTGTTAAGAATTTTTTATTTCAGGGACATAAGGGTACAGATTCTGCATCCAAGTGCCCTGCTAAATGTTGATCAGGAGGCTTTTTAATGGTCAATCCCCTCTTGGCATGTTGCTCCCAGCTCTGCTTTCTGGATGGTTATGTCTGGTGCCGCTCTGATTTATTTTGAAGGATCTGAAGTGGAGGCCAAGGTGAATGCGCCATAGGAACCTTGGAGTCAATTGAAACTGCTCATAACCCCTTGTCTGGCTCCACAGGAGCCCTAACATGGGTGCAGTTATCCACAGGCTAATGGCAGTCTCCTTGGGGCTGTGAAGTGCTGCCCCAGCCTCTGTTGGATACACCAATTTAAATATATGCTGGACTGAAGTCCGTGACTACAACACAGAAGGTTTTTATGACATTGTCATCTTGTCTTGTTTAGCCCTCCATGTGCCTGATGCATCTGGGAGTATAATCCAGGGTGTTAAATTTTAAGGGATAAGAATTTTATTTCTATTGTGTGGTCAAAAGAAACTTAGAGCAGAAATTCTGTTCCTTATATGGATGGATTTAGATAATCAAATAACATATGCTTTTAAATAATTGGAGTAATTTAATTCCTTTCATGAAATCCAGGTCAAGCCTGTGTCATTACAGCTTCCCTTTTCACAATTTCTTATAATAATGCTTTATTTCCTTCTGTGCTAGAATGAGGCTTATAAAAATGTAAAGGATCTGCTGAGCTGGTTGAAAGTAAGATAGATGGAAAAAAGAAAACAAATTCATGGATTGTTGTTTGTCTATGTATTTCAACATGTGATGTTTGTCCCTGAGTGATCCATGTAAATTTATTAAAAAAAACCCCAAACAACAAACTTATACGAGAGTTTAAAGTGAAACAAGTAACATTTTCTAATTTAAATATTGAAACTAGAGAAAGACTGCTTATAAAAAGGAAACTGCAGTCCCAAATCTGGTACATTTCCAAGTTCCAAGCCCAACCCTTTCCCTACATAATTTTTGCTGTTTATTATTGTATATTACAGTTACCTACCATGGTATATGACCAGAGCTTCAGAAGCTCTGTATAGGTACCTGTTTATCTTCTTCAGGGTATGGCTGCAATGGAGTTCAAAGGGATATCCTCACTTGTGAGGATATGTGATTTGATTTTTAAGGGTTTAGATCAAGATAAATGAGTAGTATAAATGACCTGGATAAATGAGAAGATTAGATACCTGTTCTGAGCTGCTGTTGGGAAACTACAGTCAGCACCTTATCTGAATAGTGCAATGCAAAGGTAGAGAAATTTTTCTGGTACAAGACTAAATTGACTTCCCAACAACTTTTATGCACCATAAAATACTGTGCATCTTAAAATCATGAGCTCATAAGTTATGTGAAGTGTAGTCACAGGCTTTATCCAGTTCTCAGCCTAGAAGTGCCCTCCAGCTTTGATGTTTTCTGCCTAAAAAATAGTGTGTTCTTGCTAAACACATTGACTCAATGTATGTATAAATGCTACAGACCAAAATCAACACATACTCAAAAGACAAAGGTGAGGAAAAAAAAAGCAAGCAAAAAGGTGATATATACAATATTATGATGATATACAATGGTTTCAACTTGTTAGCAAATTCAGGCACTAAACTGAAGTACTCTGAATTTTATATCTGCAGCCTCTGTGTGCAGGAAGGGATTTTAATGATAGCCATGAGGGAGTTCTCTAGAGTGGCTTATGAATGGAATTTGAGATAAGTACATCAAGCTATAGTTTTAGTTCTTCTGAACTGAAAAGGAACATAAGGTATCCAGCTACTGAATAAACACAGTACACATGGACAAAGATTCCAACTAAAGTTCAAGAGACAAAGTTATAGGCTGGCCTCCCAAAGCTTTGCTGAGTTACCTTGACAAGCTGCTCTGGTGTGACTCTGCCTGTACATATGCATGAGTCCCTGTGAGCACACCCACAGAACATTTCCGAAATGCATCATGGTGCCTCTGGAACGTGGCTGTTATCCTGGCAGTCTCCACATACTTTCCTGGAGCAGATGTATATCTGCACCTGTTTGCCCTCTCTGTTCATTCCCACCGCTGCTTCAAAGGAACCTGAGCTTCTCAAGCAGCTCTGCTGTGCCCCCGTGTCCTTATGCACCTCCCAATGGGTGTTGTGGCAGAGGGCTCTTCTTTTCAGAACAGGGAATGAAATCTTGAAATCAGGGAACAAAGTCTAACAAACGCTCTAGAAAGGAGATGTGATCAAATAAATTGCAATTGAAAAAAATAAGAAAATTTGGAAATGGAACGACTACAACCTTATATACTGCAGTGAAATGAGGGGTAAGGGAAACAAATGAATCTTGCCAAAGATTATCCTAATTAAAATCCTAAATCGGGGAAGAAAGGTAAACAAAAGAGAGAGGAGAAGAAGCTAAAGAAACAAATTTTAAAAATAAGAAAGGAACAAATCTGAAACCAAGTGAAAGTAATAAAAGTGAATGGGATAACAAGAAGTGCAGGGAAATGGACCAAAGCTTGACCAATTAATCCTCATTGAAATTGCAAGATTTCATTCCCTTTCCTGAAAGCAACATAGTCTGCTGCCCTGCATCTGGTCAGATGGGCTTGAGGTGCAAAGGTGGGGTGTCTCCTTACAGAAACATGGACACTGCCACAGGGGAATGGGTTTCAACACGAGAAGGAGCTAAACTCTCATGTCAACCCATCATTTGTCAGAAGACTTTGTGTTACTACTGTTTTCTCTTTTTTCTCACTTTCACGGGTGAGCTACCTTCCTCCTGTGTATTTTAACTTGGTTTTCACAAACAGGAGTTATTCAGGAGGAGCAACCTATTCTGCACAAATCTCAGGATGCTCCTTACTTGACAGATAGCCTAATATTTCTGGAGGGACAGTGCAAGTAAATACATTAGCAGAGAGAGAGCACTTCAAGGAAATGAAAATACAAGCTGTTAGGACCACTTGATATGAGAAAAAGTTGATCAAAACAACTGACTTGACATACTGACTGTGTTCTGGTGAAGTGGTGCAATGTCACACAAAACACAACATACAGCTTCCAGGCAGGGATTTGATCATTTCCATCTAGGTCTAGGGCCTAGACATAGCTTTTGCTTCCTAAGTTTAGAAATTTGGATTTCATAAGAAAAATCTTTTTAAAGAGAGTTAACAGTTTTTTGTTAAAACATATAAATGATTATGAAATTTGATCTTGAAATAAAAAAAAACCAAAAATAAAAAAAATTATATTCTTTGTCTCTTTTAGCCCTTCTTTATCTCTTTCATGATTGTTATTTCAAACTTAAAAGGTATGAAACCCAACAAAAGCATTAAGAAAAATGGTTTTGGTTCATGCTTATGTCATATGGCCCATTTTGAAGCATTTTCAAAATTTTCTTCTGTGAAATGGTTCTTAAATTGTGTCTTTTTAGTACAAATTTTAGGTTTTAGCTTCCAACTTGTTTTAAGGAGATCTATTTCAATTTTGAAATTTATTATTAATTAATTACCTTTTCTCCATTTTTGGTCTAATGAGTAGACATATGTGGCTGAGACAACAGCCACAGAATTTGCTTCTTTACCCAGATTTTGAGTATGAAGCATTTTTTCTACTATCCCTGCACTGAATTGCAAGGCAAAACCAGCTAAGGAAGTTCTTATAGTTCACCTTTTTACCAACATACTTTACATTAATGTTTTGTGTCATTTGTTGCTGCTTTAGTAGGACAAAGCAGGCCTGGACTGGGAGAGGCAAACTGTCCACTGCTTTGTTCATTATCTGTCAAAAGCCAATAACTCTCAAACATTTTCCTAGTGCTCCTGCCCCACCTTGCTTTCCCAGAAAACTGCTGACATCTGCTCCCCTAAGGTGCTATGAGAAGGGACTGACAAGGGTGAACCAGTGGTTGAGGTGAGAAGTAGGATGAGGAAAAGGAGTATGTCACATCAAGAAAAAAGTATAAATCCTTCCCCAGCTTGAATTTATGATGGAGGACAGGGGAAGCCTACAATTCCTAGGACCTACTAGTTACTCCTACCAACCACACCTCCACCTTTATTCCCAACAGTTTTTTGGCTATGCACTTTCACCCAAAAATCCCTGAATTTTCTTTGAGGCTTGTTCCAAAGCTCATGGTCTGCTCTTCTGAGCCAAGGTGATGAGAAAAGGGATTTTCACAAGTGGCTGACATGTAGGTGAGTGAACAGCAGAAGAACAGAAATTTTGTAAGGTGTGTATTGCTGAAATATAAAACTATTCATAAAAGCATGTTCTGTCTTAAAAAAAAAAAAAAGAAAAAAGAAAAAAAAAGATGAAGAAACAAAAACTCAGGAAGCTAAGAAGGCATAAGTGCTGAATCATAGCCTGTACTCAAGGTACACTTGCTAGCTAACACTCACATATGCACAGAGTGTGGATATATGCATATATGTGCATATCATCAGGATCTGCTTCTCAGTTGTGCCTATCAAAATGGTGTCTGTGGTGGAAGTGAACCATCTGCTTCACAACACTTCTATTTATGAGATCTGCAGCCTGGCAGTGTAGCACATGCAATGTCACTTCAAGCCCTACTCCCTCAGATGAACTCCAATATGTCACTGGGTCGTCCCATCAGCTCCAAGTTGATTCTGTAAACAGAAACCCAATCTCCCTGCAGTCTTAGTCAGCAGCTGTACTGGAACAGAACCTATCTTTAAGACTTGCAGAATGTGTAATCTGATGTCAAAAGAACCACAGAAGGGTATTTGCCACCTGACTCTGGAATGGACAGCAGCCCTTTAATAGGAGTTTCTACAAGTTTGTCCTCATGAGTATAGATTAAACTTCTGTGGCATTTGCTTGACTTTTCCTAGTGTAGAAGAAACTTCCACTTTAAACTATTTTTCTGGGAGTTCTGGCTCTCAACTTCTTACCTGACTTCATGCCATTCTAGAACTGATGTCCTATGAGATTATCAGTTTTGGATATTAGATATGCAATGTGAATACAATATTTTCCTTTGGTTTTAGGATTTAGAGCTAAATGCTCCTCAGGCATAAAGGACACAACTTTAGCAATAGAAATCTGTCTGAAAATTCCAGTTGTACAAAAACCTGACAGGAGCATGAGCAGACCTAAAGAAGCATTATGAAACAGCATGTTGACATACAGCTGCTGGCATTATGCATGCCATTCTACACACATTTTAGTGCCCTCCTACCAGCACAGCTTATATTAATTCCCCTCCAGCATTACCATTAAATATATTTAAGAAATAGCCCACAGCTTATGGTGGATAATGGTTCTTGTTGGCACTACAGGAGGGCAAAGATGTTTTTGCTAGAAACCGCCTGTAGCATTTTCCAGAGGTGGGTCATGTAATGACTGTACCTGGGTCGACTGACTCCTTTTTCCTGTTACCTTTTGATGGGAAAGATGAATTTCTTGCTTTCTTTGACCTCAATCCCTGGTGAAATGGAAATCTAATTAATGAGATCACACAAGTTTCCTTGGCTGATGATATGTATTATCAGTCTATAATCATAAGAAGTTGGTACAAGTTCATCAGTATTTTTTGTCTTTTATTACTTGAAAGGGTTAAAGTCACTTACATCAACTTCTGACTTCTCCAAGAAAAACAAAAACAACAACAACAACAACAACAAAAAAACAACAAACCAAAAAAAACCCCACAATACTTCGTCACAAGTTATGTTGTGTGGGAGACCAGACAAAATGGAATTAGCAATGTTCTCCACATCAACAGTGCACAGCATGATCTTGTTAAAGAATTATACTGCTTTATAATCCTCAAACAAATAACATTATGGTATAATGGATTGTTTTTTACTTCCTAAGCAGAAGATGGTAGGTTTGTTTTTCCTGTTAAACCTAATTTTCATTTCAGACACAAGATAAATGGTACATTGATGCATTTACTTATCTCTTTCTTGAAGTTTACAGCTGCAAAGAGGAAACTTATTTTGTGGATCTGTTGGTGCCAATAAAACTCACTCTCCTGATTCATAATTTATCTTTTTTTTTTCTTTTCTGTTGCTTTGAATCTGAGTATTAATGGAAGAAACTGTAATCAGATACAATTGCCATTCTTGATAGCGAACAAGTTGTTAAATACATAATTTTTTTCATCTTGGATAATAATGGATGAAAAGTATTACTAGGTCAAAATAATCATGATTTTAAAAAATCCCCATTTCATGTTTTTCTCTGCTGCAGCCCTTTGGCAAACAGGACTGACTGGGAAAGGGGTCCCAGTTGAAGCTTAGTCCCTTATGTGCACAACCTCTCCTTAAAGCATAACTGATAATAGCACTATGAACACGGTGCATCATAATTGATGCTTCAATCTTCAAATGAACATTTCCAAACAGAAAAGTAAAAGTGTATCTCAGAAAAAACATTGAAACTCTGCATTCTAGATTTAAAAGAATAGGAATATTTTTTAAGGCAAATTTGTTTAAAAATGTTAACAAATACTTCTAAATAATGTTGATTGACTTTAGAATGTGTTACTTAGATGTGAATTTAAAAGTCTGAAAAACATTATACCAAATACTTAAAAATCTTTAAGTTAAAAAGCTTTATGCCCCTGGTTATTAGCCACTAATAACTGCTTTTCTGCATTGGATTGAGAATTGAGTAATCTTCCTGCAAATTAAAATACCTTTAAGGCAAATATAAATATGTAAAACTCATTCTATTCCTGAATTTTCAGGGTTTATCCCATTTTCTTGTCACAGTACTCAGTTTCTTTTTGTCATGACAGTGTTTTCTGTCAAATTTACAACAAAAAAAAAAAGTGCAGTGCAAAGACCTTTTGGTCATTTCTTTTTTTCTGGTGATGCTTTCTTTATTGTAGCTCAGTAAAATGTAATGTCCCCAAACCCGGTCATCAGCAGCTAGTTTGGAACAAAGCTAAGTCTCAAAAAACTATTAAGCATACCAAAACCCCTAATATGTCTAAAAAATTTGAAGGATGGTTTTATCTTTTATAGGAGAACCCATTGTGATATTTTTTAATTAGTTATAATATGTGCACATATGTGTATGGGTTTCCAACCAGCTTTCTGGAGAAGTGATGAAGACAACGACTCCCTGTGTCCAGAAAGACCATTGTACTTCAAACAGTATTAAGATGTTGGTGAATTTAGTTTCTTTTTGAGTCTTTCACTGAAGGTTATAAATTTTGCAGGAGATTCAAGTATTGCAGAAGTTTTCCAGAAAGTGCAGATGACCACGAAGACAGAAGAGCCTCTGTCTACCTGCTTATTAACACATGTTAAAAAGAGGCCAGATTCCAAATTTGACTGTATCCATCCTTTTCTTAAAATAAAAAGGCTCTGCCTCAGATTTTCACGTGGTAGATGATGACAGATTTTCATGCGGTAGATGATGACTCTGAATACACTGGAAAAATTCCCTAGTTTGCAGTCTCAACTCTATGCTTGAGCAGCACGTAGAGCTTCCCCTCACTCTTGTATCTCCAGAGTATGTCTTTCACGGATGAGCAGACCTGGCAATGGTGGAGGGACAACTGCCCCACGTGGTACTGCCACAATCCAGTACCAAGATACCAAGAGGCGCTGGGATCATCTATACCTAACAGACACATGCCTCTCGGGAATTCCATGATATATTTACCTAACCACCCTAAATATTTCCCAAACACTGGAATGGTGAAAATAGATCAGTAACAAACTATCAGGAGGAATATTTTTGCAAGAGGTAGTGTCAGTAAAGGAGATGGGGAAAATATAGGTAAAAACAGAACCAAGCAAAAGCCCCAAATAAAATAAAGGGTATTTTTTCAGATGACAATTGTTGCCCTGATCTTTACAGCCTTCTGATATTTTGCATTCTTTAGTGGAGTTTCTCACAGATTTCATGTAAATAATGTATATTTTTGTAATTGTTCTCTTCTTGTTTACACTCTTCTCCTAGAGGAGGAGGATATTGGTAGACTTCTAGTTTGATCAGTGTGGTTAGAGAGGTGGCAACCTCATCCTCCAATCTGTGGTCCTTGTCAGAAATCTATATTACCCCAAGCAGAAAAGTCAACTTCTTCTTTTGCCCTTGGAACTCAACTCAAGTGTGCCTCATTCATTTTGTGTCCTGTAGCAACAGACAATTAATCCTCACTATGAGAGACAAAAAAAGGGAATCAGCCTGACGGCTCACAGGAGCTGGAAAAATGCATTCCTTGTGATGCTGTGGATTTCTCTACTGAAGGGGAAACTCCAGTTAGAAGAAGTACAGTTCACCAACACTCATTGCCTCTTGCCACCAATACACATGATGGCCTGGGGTCTTGGCTTGCAGGTGAGGGAACTCCCCCATTGTCTCGTGCCAGGCTGCCATCCTCACCCTCACTTCTAAGGGGCTGCTGGGTGTCAGCAATGCACACAGCAGCATGCAACAGTTGAAACTAGAAACAGTGTAAAGCTCCATTGCTCTCCAAATGTTACTTCCTGCTGTTCCTAGTGATTGCTTCATAGAGTTCTCTGCCAGTTTAGACCTGATGAAAGACCTGATTGCACTGACCTTGGATGCTAAAGCAGCTAGTATTTTAGGAGTTGGATCAAGAAGGTGACCCAGACCTGGTTAAGGGCACCAAAGTTCTGGACTGAATGCAGAAGTCAAGGTAGGCATCTCAAAATGACATTCACTCAAAGATGGAATTTGCTTACAGCTATCAAACAGAGAAAGCTGATCCCTCCCCTGAAACTGAGCTCTTCATTTAGAGATGCAGGAAGTCATGACTGTCTCTTCCTATCACACCCTTTCTAGAGAGTGGCCATGAGGACAGTTTCAAAGGACTGGGCAGGAATTACTCTTAAGAAAATATATACCTTTATAGATGGACACACTGCTTTTTTCAAGGGACAGTTTCAGAGTGGGAGCACTTAGTCACAACAGGGAGACATCAACAAGGTCTAGACCATGAAGCAAAGCAGAGCACAGGGCTGTTATCTGTCTCTAAGACCAACTTGTACAGACTGATCATGTCCATGTAACAGATCATGTGGTTCTGCATCACTTTTTGTCTAACAGTGGTATTCCTAAAGCCTTTTACGGAATCTTTTCTTATAAAGTACATTTATTTTTCACTGAAATTGCCCAAATAAATGGGGAAATTGTGGTGCGACCTGTCAGATCAATGACTATATATAGCATGAGACTGAGATTGTGGCCAAATGTCTAATCTGTCTAATCAATGGTCTAATCTGCACAAAAGTTGAGCCAGGCTATGCTAATAGGTAAGCAGTGAGGACGACTAGCAGTGTCATGCATGAGTTTGTTCTGTGTGACATTATGAGCTCAGATTAGTATTCTAGGTCTTCCTACATGTCCTTTCTCTCAGGACAATCTCAGTCATGGACAAAAGCAGAAGGAGGATAGTCTCCAGCTGTCAAGTGGGAGTACAGGATTCTGTGAGGATGAAGACTGCAAGGCTGGCCAGATCTAAGCATCTGCCATGGAGAAAGGATGCCTGGGGTGCCTGTCCTTCCCTCTGGGCTCACATATCTTACAGTGAACAACCCTGGGTAGAATGCAGAACTGTACAACAAGCTCCCTGCCTGCCTGGAGAAAGAATTTGCCTTACGTCTGCTGACAGATCTCCAATCACTTGGCAGACTTTTAGAAATGAGAAATAGAGTCTGTCCCCAAGTGCCTATGTATGAGCCTGTGCATGTGTTGGAGGGGGCTGTCCCAACACCCACTCTTTCAAAGATATGCTGCATAAGGATGTATTTTCTGAGGGTCTTAATATGAGTATGTTTGAAGCCCACTTATTAGGCTGACACTCCTCCACCCCTCCCTGGAAATTTCAACAAAATGATGTCTGCTAGCTGTATCGCAGCACTAGAGAACAAGCTGCTCTGGCTGGCACAGTCTGTACATTTGCACAGAAGAACCCTTGGCTCCCAAAGAGTTTAAAAGTCAAACACAGATGTTTGCATAGAGCAAAAGTCTTCTAGGGTGAGAAGGTGAATGATTTTTAAAATAATTTTTATTTTTTGCCCTCAGTTTTATCCCTGATCATTTCCATGTCTTTTATTGTATGCTTTCCTGGCTTGGCCTGCTTCTTGCATGTTGGTGCTGGAACAGGATAACCTTAAGTCTAAAAGCCAAGGAAGAGGAAGATAACTTTCCCCACTGATCAAGTATAGAATCTGGAACTGATTTTTCAATTCTCTGCTCTATTTAATAAACATTTCATCCTTTCTGGGAGTGGTGCAGTTTAGGATTATTAGAAGACTGACCTTTGAAAATGGATCCCCTTTTCCTCTGATTGATTCTGTTATGTCAATATTTATATTATACTCAAGGGAATGTCTTTATTTGTGTTTGGGAACTTATCCAAAATTTGATCGTCTGTGAGAAAATAGTCTGTTTTGTGCATATAAAAGCTGTTTTAGGTCAGACAGAAAAGAAGCAGGTCAAATTTTATATCCTCACATTTTGATCTAAGGGATGGGAAAACAAAAATATAAAGGCACCACATGACTTAATGTTTATGCTTTGAGACTGTTTTTCTACTAGAGTTACTCTGGGGACACTCACACAAATCTGTATGTGCAGATACTAGGGCAGTGACTAATCAAAAAGCTCAGTTATGTGAAATGGGGCACATCAAGTTCATTATCAGCTGTATGGTCCAGGTAACCATTTATTCTCACTCCCTTGGTCATGGGACTGCAGCACAGGGGGGCACAGTAAAAGGCTGAAAAAGAAGTTTGTTGTACATTTAGGTAATATTGCATGGAGTTAATATCTGCACACAGAAAAATATTCTCTGCTCATCTTGTTATTATGTTTATCAGTTCTAGGTCAAGCAGTACATTTGCTGTTATTTTTTTAACGGTCTAAAATAGTTTTAATTAAGTTAGCTTAAAGCTTTAATCACAAACTGTGTACCTGAAGACTTTCAGATCCTTTTTCCTTCATATGTTGCAGCTTCTGAAATATGATTGTACTGTGATACCATTTTTAGGTAAGTATTTTAAGAGCAACAACAGAGGCAATAATGTCCTGGACCTTTAAGTGCCAGGTGTCCGTAAACGAGCTCTTCTGTGGGGAGCTGAAAAGAATGCAGAGAGAAGCATTAACTGCCTTGGCTGGCAGCCCAACCTGCAGTGCTTTTGCCTGTACTGTGGGAAAACTTACTGCAGTGTCACAGCCCTGCTACTATCAATTAGTGTCAATATGAACAAAGAACACCAGATATAAGGCCAATGTTCTGGAAATATAACAAGCAAAATGATGCTTTGTAGCAAAGCTGAAATTCCACTTTGTATGTGAAAGAGGATCCAGGAAAGGGAAAACAAAAGCAGATTAGTCATACATCTAAATTTAGGGGTTTTTCCATACGTGCTACTGTTTCAGATCAGTCATGGAAATTAATGAGTTCAGTGTTATGAGTTGAAAAGAATCTCATAGTGACCTGATATGAACTCATGGAAGCCTGATAGGAGGATTTGGCAGGGAATGTAGAGAACCTTTTTATACCGTCCAATGGCTCCTTTTAACAGCAACTACTATCATGTTGTCAGTTGAGCAAATAAAATTGGCCCACTTCTCAGGCCTCCCCTTCAGTATGTTCTAATATCAGAGCTGTCTTGATTTTCTGACTCTGCTTGAGGGCTGCACGTGACTCTTCCCAGAGGGAAATGGGATCTGTTGACCAGGAGAATTGTTGCCTCAGACTTCATACAGACTTCCTGCTCAGAGAAGTGAAGGACAGCACGACAGACACCTACTTGCAATGCAAGGAGCCTAGTCTTTGTGTTCAGTGCAGACAAAGTTTGGAAATAAGAACAGTTAACCTCTGGTTATTCATTTTTCTTTGTAACCTCTGCTCTCTGTCTCTCTGTGCTGTGCAATAAAAGCGAACAATAAAAAATAAAAATAAAAAAATAAAAGTGAACATAAAGGCAGAAACTGAACCTCGTGGTATATAACTATTCTAATTTACATGTTTGACACTATTAACTGCCCCCATGGGTGCAGGGACAGCACTGACATAACCTTATTGTCAGTGTGTCCTCGCCAAGACCAGAACAGAGACTGCAAATTGGAAAAGTTTGGTTGGTAGCCACTGCAATCAATCTTCTAGCATCTAAATTAATCAAAATGACTAAACAGTTGAAACCCAGCTTAAAATCCAACCAAGACATTTATTCCCCTATTGCCTTGGTATACACTACATTTATTTATTTACATTTCTTTAATTCACTTTTTAATGAAAAAAAAATACCTTGGAAATGAGTTTTTTGCCCTAAGAACATATTGTTCAGGTGTCCAGTGTGTGTAAATCAGAATCAGCCTGTAATTAACCATAATTTTGCATGCCTACTTAGAAAATAATAATGTAGAAAGTGTTATTACTCTTCCCTTGTGCATTGTTCTAGATAATACACAGTTCAGGGAACACACGTGCTCTCCCCATCTTAGAAAAGAGTAACATGCATGACTCCTTGCTAGTGGTAGAAATAATGCAGTGTTGTGCACAGTTGCCCAAGCCAACACTAAACAATCCATCTCAGACACTGGAAACAGCTCAGATCTGTAGACACTTCTGTTTGGGTTAAATTTACGGTCCATATAACTGCTGGTACCTAAGCAAATTCACTTGGAGTCATAATCAGCATCTCCCCAGGACACTGCAGGACCATCAAGGCAAACTTTGAGGCCCAGGGACTTCTGTCATTACTGGGCAGCAAACACAGAGCTTTTGAGAACTAGGGCTTGAGCTTGGCTCCTCAGTGAAGTGTCTGAAAACAGTGCAGTAGTCCCTGATGGATAGTTGGGCTGCATGGTGGTGTAAACCTGAGGATCCTCTCCAAGCTGTTGGTTTTGATACCTCTACCCTGGAAAGCAATAAAAGAAACCCAAGATGACTCAGTCAGAATTTCTTGTGATTAAAACAGTTGTGATATGATTTCCCATGAAGTCATCACTCTCTTCAGTTTATTTGAATTTTTGGCAGAAAACTTGCCAAAGTGATTATGCAAGAGAAGTTCAGAAAAGTCACTCTCTAGTAAAAGCTAAGTATCTTTTACAAAAGTATTCTTCTAATCTGAGTACAGCCATTGGAATTGCCCATAAACCAGCAGCTTTTTCTTTCAGCTATTCTCTTACATAAAAATAATTTTAATAAAGAGGAAAAAGGGTTTTTTAATTCAAGATGGCCATACCATCTTGAATAAAAAATAAAGTATGTCAAGGAACAAAGAAAAGAGGCACTGACCTATTCAGACTTGGGTCTTCATGATTCTGAGATATGGTAAAACATTTTCCTAATTTCATGATATTTTTCTAGTATTGTTTGGTCTTCAATTCCCAGATGTTAGTACTTGTGATGTAGACCAAAATTCTTGCTTACTTGTCTACCTTTATTTTCTCCAATATATTTTTTTAAAAGAAGACTTGTACTTATTTAAGTTTTACCTGAGGTAGAAAACACCTCAGAAAATCATGCAGTCGGTCTCCCTGTCCAAGAAAGGATCAGTTCTATGGGACTCCTGACACCGTACTTAATTTATCCTGAAAGACCTTCAAAAGCAGAGATTTCATGATCAGCCCACACAATCAATTTCAGTGTTTCACCATTTTATTGTTAAGAAGCTCTTCTCGATGTCTTCATTTAAGCTCCCATGTTGAAATTTAAAACCACTGCATTTGGTTGTAAAAACACATGGGAAAATTGTAGTCTGGAATACAGACTTTAAAGTAACTCACCACAGTTTTTAACACCTTTCCTAAAGTTACACTTATTTACCATTTCCTGTCTTATCTAGATTATTTTCCAATGATGTGACTTCAGTCTTGTTCTTACAGGTATGACATTTTTTCTCCATGTCATTTCTTCAAATAACTAAAATTATTTTGAATTCTGGTCCTATCTTCAAAAATTCTTTCAATCCTTTGAAACTTAGTCTTTTTTCTATCATTCAGGATTTTTAGTGAAAATATCAAGTATCATACACACATCCCATGAGCTTCGCTAAATAAATCCTTACATTTGAACTTGAGGGAACAATCTGTGATAATTTGTAAATTGAGACAATTTACTTTCGTCCACACTGTAACAACAGGAAAACCAATGATTAGGGTATGAGTCAGGTGCAACTTGGCTTTTCAAGTTCTCTTGAGGTATTGTGATCAGCTGCTATTCTAGATGTGTAATAATGTCCAGCACAAGTATTTCCATGGAAGGAGCAAAATGTATGCTCTGGAATATTAAGTAGAGCTTTTGATACAGTGGCAAGGAAGATGAAGAAATCAATCATTAGTATATTAAATGAAAGAATGTGAAGGATATCACAAGGCTCCTTGAGTGTGTGTAAGGGGAAGATTTCTGTATTAAATTTGGAGCAATCATGACTGTAATTTGGATTTGAAGCAAGAATAAATGCTCAATGTTGGACAGAGATACTTTCCTAGAGGACAGAAAAGAGAGCAATGACAGATACAAGGTTCAAGGAATGATCATCCAGTGAAGTGGTTTATCTGCATAAAATTATTTATTTTTTGAATAAAAAAGAAGTAATAAGCAGCTATTTAATCCTTCTGAAAGTTGATTCAGACCCACTGAAACCAAAAAAACCTCACATAACTTCATGGGATTTGGAATAAATCCCTTAGAGTGTGTCATTGAAACATTACAAGATAAATTATTACCTAGTGTAATTTTATTAAAGCAAATCAAATTTATCCTAGGAGCCTGTTATGTCAAATATACATTCCTTCTTTACTTTACTAGTTCTTCCATTCATCCATTCATTCATTCATTCACTCACTCATTCATATGAGATCTTAGTGTGCTGTAATCAGTGTGCTTACTGGAAAAAGACAGGAAATGTGCACTGTGAACATTAGCTAACAAGAATTATGGTTTCAAAAATTATCTGCTCCAGCACAAATTTTTAAATACCTTTCATAATTATGAAACTTAAAAAATAATAATAACAAGCCACAAAAATCCCCCATACACCATGGGGGGACACTCCTCATATTCCATTAGATTTGTGGTTCTTATCTGATGAAAACAGCACTGAGCTGGAACAAACAATGCGTCAAGGATGATTATGCAACATGAGATGAAGAAATATTTCTCAACCCAGTGCCAGGAAAGCCACAGGCAATTCTGGAAGTCACATGCTTTCTGGTGGGATTTTTTTGCATTTTTGTTTTTGTGTCTTGTACAAAAAGATAGTCCTATTTCGGAAGTCAAGTTGCAGGAGGAAACAGCCAGTAGAGAGGATCTTTTCTGTATTTGTGAATTCCGGTTGAACCACAATGAGCACATTCTTCCTTCTCTCTTTTGTGTGTATGTTTAGAGTTTTGTTCTTTTAGTAGTGAAAGTTTCATGGATAGAAAGGGATCAATGGGGGCATTGTTGAATTGACCTCTGGTGACCATCAGAAAACGAACGAGGGCCAGCAGATGGACACTGCTCCAGCTAGCCATATCTGCAGTGTATGACAGCTATTTTCAGTTCAATTACTGTATACTGGATTCTATACCGTTATGTTTTGGTCATAGTGTCATAAAGACTAAATGTCTGTGGGAGACTAAGCACTATATCCTAAGAAAACAGCAGATAAGTGTCTGGGGAAAGAACAAAACAAAGCAAAGCAAAACAAAATAAACCAGGGATCTTGCATAGTAGCATATAATAAGTCTGCAAAGCAGTGATAAAATGATAAACAGAGCTATGAAAAATTTAAACACAAATCAAAACAGATTATTGTGATATTTTTTTGTCAGTTTCAGCTGTCCCAAGTTAGCAACAACATGTCTGTGTGAGGTAGACAGGGGCGGAACAAATCCAAAACCTCAGAGGAGAATTAGATCGGGCCACAGATGGGTCGGTTACACAAGGCTGGCAGAACTATCACCCTAAGCAGTTTTGTCTATCCCCATAGCCTGGGGATAGTCTCAACTTCATCTGCATAAGCCATTGCTATAATATGGAGCAAAACTACTAAAATTGCTTTTCGAACTGGGATCTTTTTATACCAGCATGCATACACTAATTTTTGTCTTGATAAATTCCAAATTTTGCACACGTGTTACTAACACCCATCTGTTAAAGGCTTAATTCATTTGCCTCAAAATATTGTCATATGCATATTGTCTGAGACTTCAGCATTTTGATAGTCAGTGAGGGCTGGATGTGACAGAGGAATAAGGATAGATAATCTTTTTCCAAAAAAGACAGTCTGATGCAAGAGTAGCAACACAGAATTGCAGCATCATAGAATCACAGAATGGATCAGGTTGGAAGAGACCAGTGTGGGTCACCTGGTCCAACCTCCCTGCTCAAGCAGGATCATCCCATGGCACAAGGCACAGAATTGCATTCGGACAGCTCTTGAATATCTCCAGCAAAAGGGACTTCACAACCTCCCTGGGCAACCTGTTCCATTGCTTGCTCATCCACACAGTAAAATGAGTTTTCCTCCTGTTCAGGTGGAACTTCCTGTGCACCAGTTTGTGCACATTGCCTCTTGTTCTACCACCTGGCAGCACCGAGCAGAGCCTGCCCCATCCTCTGACACCTCCCTGCAGATGCTGACAGACATTGATGAGGACACTTCTCAGTCTCTTTTCAAGGCTGAACAGGCCCATCTTCCTCAGTCTTTCCTCATAAGAGAGATGGTCCACTCCCTCAATCATCCCTGCTGCCCTCCCCTGCACCCTCCTGCTGGCAGTGCTCTTCCTAACGTAGTCCAGGGCACCCCTGGCTTTCTTGGTCCCCAGGACACACTGCTGGCTCAGGGACAGCTTGGTGTCCATCAGGACCCTCAGGGCCTTCTCCACATGGCTGCTTTCCAGCAGGTCACCCCCAGCCTGTACTGGGGTGTGGGGTTATTCCTCTCCAGGTGCAGGAGACTGCATCTGCCTTTCCTGGATTTCAGAAGGCTCTCCTCTGCCCATCTTCCCAAAATGCCAAGGCCCTTCTGAAGGGCTGCTCGGCACTCTGGGCCATTGGCCACTCCTCCCAGGTTTGCCCCATGAGTGAACTGAAACACGATACATTCATGCTCTGGTAGCTGAAGCTCACCCTAAGCAAAGGATTCAAATCACAAAGGAAAGCTGCATCTAGGAATCTAGACACGAGAGATGGCACCTGGACACCTAAGTTTGGTTTATCAGTCTTGATTTTTCATACAGAGTGAACTGCCAATTATTTACAAGGCCAGTTTAGACACATATTAATGCCTGTATAACTCTATTTTAGTGTCGTCATTTGAAGGCTAAATCCTACCTAAAGGTTCATGTACTGCTAGTATTCATCATTTTATGTAACATATATTACACCTTAGCCACCAAAATGACAAATTCCTAAAGAAGTGGACAACTATTGTGGAAATCAGGGTTATAGTGGGTAAAAACTTGGGAACAATACTTTAAATAAGCCCATTATCTATTTGTCTCAGGAAAAGTACTTAGTTACAACGAAATAGACACTGAATATTATAAGTCAGAGAGTTATTTCACATTTGCACCTTCACCCAGATTCATTTGCCAAGTAGGTAAACAAGATTAATTAGTTGGAGGATTATGTTTTGTGTTGTGGAAGTAAAAAAAAAAAAAAGTTTAATCATGTGAATCACTGGTAGTATCTAACAAAAGCTTACTCATTCCTGTGAATAAATCAGGTGATCAAGAGAAACAAAGACCTCTAAGGGACAGGCAAAGTCACAGCTTCCTGCTTCTTGAATCAGGAGTCTACTATGGGTACAGCAGTGTTTTGCTTCCTTTTTTTCCATAATACCACTTTCTCTTCTACGAAAAGGAGAAGCAACCTCCCCTTCCCACATCCTCAGGAGAAAAGGAAAAGAAAAAAAAGAGGTTATGCACATCTTTCCTTTCATCGTTCTATGTTCCATTGTATGGAATGACTCTGGATGATGAAAACAAAAGACAAGACCAAAACAATCCTTTTATTCTCTTCTACTGAACTCTAAACCAGATGATGTTTTGATTCAAGTTATAGTCTTTTATAAGAAATGGCAAGAATTCTCTAGAAAACCTCAGGTATTTTCCTTGTAGTTTTGCTTCTTCCTCTTTTTGTTAACAACCCTTTATTTATTGTTAATGATGAAACTGATATGAAGAGAGATATATTTTGTCTTTTCTCCCTTGAAATTTAAATATACGTAACCACAACCTGGCTCCAATCCTACAAATAATCCAAAAGATATGATTCAGACACACTATGCATCTCTCTATTTTGAAAATCCTTCAAACAGCTTTTATATGTCTTTTTTTTCTTCCACAGCAGATGATCCAGTACCTTGGAGAAGGGTGACAACCATACAGAGTGACTTTCCTAACTTTACAGACATTTTTAAAACATCTGACAATGCCAAGAAAAAGAATAATTTTTTTAAAAATGACAGAAGGATGTGCTAATCAATCTTGATTAATGAATGGATTAAGGTGGCACTCTTTTATCTAAATCTGAGCATATTTGTGTTCTGATGACTTCAAGGCTATAAACATTGTCCCAAAAATCAGACAAAACAGGTCAGATTATTCTTTCAGTTATACTGTTATACAGGAAATCTGTATTGAATTCAGTACAGTTTTGAACTGAGACAGAAACTTGACCACAGAATATTAAAACCCTAGATAATTGTTCTTAGCCTATTTTGAGTTCTTATGCATATTAGCAAATAAAATATGTACTTAATGTTATTTCTTTTTATATCCATTTCACTTGTACTGTTTGATGCTTGGTATAATACGCTAAATTTCAGCAATAAGAATCACTCCTTAATAGCAATAAGCATCTAGAAAATCTTCAAAAATTATGTCTGCTTTTCTTCAGGCTTTCAGGGCTTTGGCCAGCAATGAACAGATGTTCTGGGAAGGAAAAAGAACTGGGATGAAGTATAATGTAAATATGTGCTATATATTTGCTACTGTTCTGAGCTTTCACACAAAAGGTGATTGGGATCAATCACATGTTTAAAAGGCACCACCACACAGCACTATGGGCTCAGGATCTACACTTGCAGTTTTGTGGGTCAAAATGAAAGGTGATTGTTAACAACTCAATGACTATTTCTTTTTTTTCTCCAGCTTCACCCCATATGCAGATCATTTGAAAGAGTCTAAACACATATTATGGTGTATTATCGTGTGTCTTCAGTAAAATCTATTGAGAAGACCCAGCAGATAATAAACAAAACCATTGTTGTTATGCTTGTGCTGACATGGACTGCAGTTGAATCCTGTTCTAGGGGGTTTTTGTATGCTTGAGGGAAAAATCTTGTTTTCCATTCTCAATGTTTTGGGCTAATAGAAGTGAGAAATCCTCATTTCACAGAGAGGAAACAAAGCAATTGCTGAAGAAAGTCTTCACTGAAGCATCAGTCAAGCCCAGATCACTTACATGAAATAAAAGACCTCACAACAACCGTCATCTTCCAATCAGACAAAAACAACATGCTTCCACACAATACTTCCTGCCAAGTGATGTTGAGCATGACCTGATATCTCCTTCAAAGATAAATATGTGAATTTGTCATTTATGTTCTTAATACAGGCAGTGAAATCATAGAATCAGAGAATATGCTGAGTTGCAAGCATATCTGGAATATCAGAGTTGGAAGGGGCCCACCAGGATCAATTAATGCAACTCCTGCCATGAGCAGGAGGCTCAGGAGTCACACCATGTGCTTTCCATGTAGTTCCCCTGTAGAAACTGCAGGATATGCCAGGTAGAAGGTATATATGATTTATTCTGCTCTACCTTTTCCTGTGCATAAGCTTTCAGTCTATCTCAGATGGACAGTATTCTAGACTGGCAACAAGACAAACAAAATTCTTCTGTATTGCTTTCATTTCATGTGCAATATAGACAAGTGTTTCCTCTTCTGGACCCAAATATGGTATGCCCCCAAGTTACCCTGACCAAAAGCAGCACACCCAGGATGAACAAAAATCAAATGAAAGTTAATAAACATAATGATTTAATCATTGTAATTTCCTGAATCCTAAGTGTGGCCTATATTTTCTCAAAGGTCATTCAGATTTGAGGGTTCAGGGTGAGTACTTTCCAGTGCTTGCTACTTAGTGGAATTTCCATCCTAGTTTTACATTCCTAGGTGTATGAATAGAGTACATCACCTGAAAAACTAGTGGTCTGGAAAGGGTTTTAACCATTATTTGAGTATTGGCCTTGCCTTGCTCTCACAGCAGGGAAGACTGTCAAAACTCTTCAGTGATTCTTTCATTGTACATCTGAAATTGTACTCTAAAGCCTACTTTTATTTGTTCACAATTCTAAATATAACGATGATTTTTTTTATATTATAAGTGAGCAGATGTTTCTGACTTCTAGTGAATTTTAAGTTCTAAGTACCATCCTCAAATGATTCATATTTTATGTGAAAGAATTAAACTCTGCTATGATTTAGATTTTTTTAAAAACTTACCAATATATCAAAACCAGAGAGACATTGAAAGCCTTCATTTCTACCTCTTCTATTGATCACCCTGAAGCAGTTAAAGTCGAATTCAGATTTCTCCCTAAGGAAGAGCAAGTGCACTTATAATCTCTTACTCCAGCTAATAGTTTGCTGTGCCAGAGTAAAATCAGAAAACTTAGTGAATTTATTTGCCCTTTCAAGGACATGTTCCTGCACACAGCACAATCTGTGACCTGCAGTAAATCAAGCATGCATAACTGTGACCTAACCTACTGCTTTTGCATGGTGCCTCCCTCCTATTAAACAGATGTATGGTTTGTCTCAGCAAAGACTGTAGGGATTGCCTGACAACCAGGAGTTGCCATCCTTTTTCTTTTAGCTAGAAACTTCCTCCTCCCCCAGAAGTTATATTCCTACCTTCAATAAAATACATTTTTGCATTATTTTCTCCTTACTTATTGCTGCTTTTTAATGGTACTAATTTCCAAGATGAACATTCATTTAATGTTGCTTTGTTTTCTATAGATTTAACTATGATACATTGCACCTCAAAGCTCCAAAGCATGTCAAAAACTCTATTCTGCATCTTCAGAAGAGAATGGGGGAAAAAAGAGAAAACTGCATCTAAACGTTGGTGAGCAGAATTTGGGACAAGGAAATTAAACAAAGATTTATCCAGGAACCTTAACAGACTTAAATGTCAGGCACATTCTTTACAAGTACTGCTTGCATGTTTGGAGGCCATTGCAGTCAAAATAGGACATTCAAGTCTTGTTCTTATTTATATAGTACTGGAGTGTATGAACCCCGGATGTATTAGTTCAAGGCCAACAAAGCTCTCAGTGGTTTATATTTGAATTTGATTTATGTATACAGAAAAAGTTTATTTCTTCTCTAAAAACACGTGAGAGATTTCTCCAAGGGTTTTCCAGGACCAGGGTACTCTAGGCCACTACAGCAGCATCTGTAAATGTCTGCACTGCAGATTGCTGGCTTCAGTCACGTGCACTTGTGCAAAAACAAAACGTTTGCTGAGGTCCAAGAGCAACTTTAAAAAGTTCTTTTAAAAAATGGAAAAGGATTATAGAATCTTGTGGGTGGATGGAACACAAAAGGTGATGGTGTGAGGAACAATAATCAACAGAATCAGACGGATTTAATTCAGTTGAATTTCCTCCTGAACATCTAAGGAAAAATAGACAACTTTTTTTGCTACACGTAGTAGTCCTGTTGAGCGAGACATGGAGATCTGACTTTGGCAGTGCCAGAGCCTATGTTAAAGGGCTCCCTTTTTCCTCAATATCCCCTCCCACTTGCCCAATGGCAGCAGCAATTTGGAGCTTTTCCAGGCTGCTTCTGTTTTCTGGCCTCCTTCATACAAGCAAAGTTATTATTAGCCTCTAAGGAAAGAAGAAAATGTGTCTCACATTGTTCCGGGGCTCTGGACCTCCTGTGCACATTCCTGGGGCTGTGTTTGGGGCTTGAGTAAATCTTCCCTTTGTACCCCAGGAAAGACAGGGGCATCAGACACTTGTCCCTGCAGCTGCAGATTGCTAAGGGGGCTGTGATGAATAGGGTAAAATTCATCTTAGCACAGAAAAACATTGCACTCCTAAACAGACCTGCAAGTCTGGAGAGGGGAAAAGTAGGCATAAAGCAAGTTATTATGGCAGGTGTTGGGAAAATAGGATCCATGTCTAGAGAAATGAACCTTGAAAAGGCTTGGCAATTGAAGGAAAGAGGAGGGATGCCTGCTCCTCTGCACTTTTTCCAGAATTAGAGGGTAAAAGAAAATTAGGGTCAGGATATGAGCTGGGGAAAGAAAAAGAGTTATTCCTTCAAACTCAGCTCTACAACTGGCATCAGGCCCAAAACCTGTGAGGCTCCTTGTTTTTCTAGGTCTTGTCATCTTGCTGGCAAGTGAAGGGCAGTCAGAGCTGCCACGTGTCACAAATAACACATGGCTCCTGAGCATCCGCGGTGCCTCCTCGTCCCCCAGGTGGAAGGTCACTGGCTGCACTCCCACGGAGCACTGTTTGTCTCTCGGGAACACACTGCAGGCCCAAAGTCAGGCAATCACAGGCTCCAGACTCAGTGGACTCTTGTTAATAATTCCTGGTAGTTCACAACCTTTGTAACCAGCCTGGGCTTCATTTCCCTTAGAAACTTGTCAGGCAGCTATTTGGGGATGTGCGAAAACAGAGATAAACCAGATATGTTATTAAACAAACAGCCTCACACTTAGGAAATGTGGACCTTTCAGGCTTTAAAAGGAGTATGCTCAGGTTCACCCTGTGATTCAGGACCTCGTGCAGTCCTGTCTGGAGTGAGGGGCATGGGGAGCAGAACATGCTGGAGCCCCCCACCCCGTGCCTCACCCAGAGTTCTGCAGCTCTCAGCTGAGCACAGAAAAAGGAGCATCTCCAGTGTGGCTTCTCAGAATAAATTGATCCATAGGGGTGAAGCAATCCTGAGAAGATGGCCTCAGCCATCAATAAAACTGAAAATCCTAGAAACCAGGAAAATACTTACTGTGCTAATCTGTGACCCATTGGTTAAGTGAAAGATCAAATCCTTTGGGATTTGTCCTAAAGAACACCATGAAACTCTTTCTCTCCTTAAGAGTCTGTAATCTCTTGAGGATAAGAAAGCCACAAACAATAGAAACCAAGTGGCTCCCATTGGGTCAGCTTGATTGCTATCTCTGCTCATTCTATTTTCAGTGAAATGTGGTGCAGCTGAAACCACAGAGCAATAGAAGAGAATGAATGTATTAATTGCTAAGCTGTATTAAGAGTTTAAGCAAGTGATAAGTATGGAATTTTCTTTAATGGCTTATTTACTATACTTACAGTAATGTTTTGGATTATGCACTGAACTTTTAGATCTGTCATAAAACTTACTTTGCCTGGAGACACAAAACATGTCAGCCTGCTGCCCTGAGCTGTTTTGCTGTGCATTGCTGGGGTTATGTTCACTCTCATGCAAATCAGCACAGACCAAATTGCACTTACAGAACAATTTTGTTTTCAGTAAGCATGAATGAAAATTTCAGGAAACAAACTCAGGTTTCCTAAAGTGAGAATAATTTTGGCCAGTGAAGTTTTATTAATGCCAATGGAAGGCTTAACTTTCCTATTCCTCACAAAGAACAAAGATGGATTATGAGATTTGTGGTAAGAGTTGCAATGGTACCAGTGAAGTAGAATCTATGAAGACATAAGGACAAGGAGTATAGAAAGCTGATATATTTAGAAAGTACAGACAAGGTTTTAGACTTCAAAGCACCTTTTCAGAAAGAAGAACAATCTGGACTATTTTATAGCGAGATGTATTTGCTAAACTCTATCATGGGAGGTGATAGAATACAGAGAAAGTTCTCTGAAAGCTTTTGCAGACTGACAAAAATTGTCCCAATCTACTCTCTGGTGGGAGTTTTACTGTGGCAGAGATAGCAAAATGCATGTGTGACAGCTTTTTTGAGCTCTAAATATTTGCTTTGCCCCAGTGTAATTTTTGAATAATGGTCTGTAGCTTTGGGACTTCAGGAGAGGTTACAGAAGGGCTTTAGTCAAACAGTAATGTGAGGGTGGCACAGCAACTCCAGCAAGAACAATTCATTAACTAACTGAAGTCACCCTGCTCCTCTGACAGCTTTGGTAACCTGAAACAGATCCTTTGAAAGCCTCACTGTACAGCTACATTTAGGGACAATAAGTTGTCACAAGTTGTGTAGTGAGAGTGTGCTGAGTCAACCTAACTATTCAGCTCTGTGAGTGGGAATCAAACGTGATAGAGCACAGCCTTAATTTAGTAGTGACAGACATACTAATTCATCCCAAAACGTTTACTAAGTTGACTGTAAAATTAAAGTATCTAGAGTAAAGACAAGTCTCAAAAGAAAAAAGCTCAGGAAGGAACTGTGACATTCCCTTGTAAACTACTGCTTCAACAAACTTCAAGCTGTTCCATTAAAACAGCATTTGTTTCATCAAAAAAAAAAAAAAAAAGAGACCTGTTGGCTAGCTAGGGTAAGAGTAATCTAAGCTAACTATAAATGTCTGAAAGTTGGTCATTTCAGTCTGAGATGGTCATTGTAGCTTTTCCTTATAGCAAGAAGTGAGCAACAGAATGATGCATGTGAACTGTCTTTCCATCAGTATCTGAAACTAAGACAAATCTCTCCCTGCCTATTTCTCCTCAGTAGCTATAAAGAGTTTTGGGAAAATAGTTCAGGCTTAGATGTTTACATTTTAGATGTGTAGGTTAGTGTAGACTAAATCTTATCCTTTCTGTCTTTTTCTTCTAATATTCCTTTCCTTTCTATATTATTATTGTGTAATAGGACCTCTAAATGTTTAAATTATCAACCCATGCATTAGGAAATTATTGGAAAAATGCATAATAGTAACTAAGCTTTCTTAGTTACTATTATAATGCAGTAGTAGTTTATTAATTTTCTCACCCCATTCTTTGACCCTTGTCTTTAGTGTGTGGGAGCTTGTTCTGGGCATTAAAGAGGAGCTCAGTTCTCTTGCTTGTTGAATATTTGAGTATTATATTTTATGTGAACAAAAGCCCAGGCAAGAGGCTACTTTGGAAGCATTCAAATATCATAAAACATAAGCAAGGGAGTATGCATAGCAAATAAAATAATTCATTTTCACTTTGATCTAGAAAATCATTACCAGTGAAATTGTTTCAGAAAATTCCCACTAGCAGTACTTACCAGTCTGCCTGACTTGTGGTCTTATTTTACAAATCAAAGCAATACAAAACAGTACAGAGCATGAAACGCCATCAAACATATTTCCTCCTCTGTTTTTACTGCTATCTTAATATAAAAGCCCAAAATACATAGTCAGAAATGTAAATAGCATACTTCAGTTTGACTGATTTTGCTTTTTTTGGCAATTACGTTAATTTATTATATGTGAAATATATTGTATTTATTATATTCTTGAACTGTGTAACCTTCTACATTTCTTTACAGGGTGTGTTACTGTAAGATTTGTTAATGACATAGTAATTGTGTTTCTCTGAGCTGGATTGTCACAATCTGTCTGAGCTCCATGGGAAGGGTGGTTAATATGAGCTTCCATTGGGAGACCAAAGGAAAGAAGTCAAAAAGAAAACCAATTTACAACAATAGAAAATTATGACTATAATTTCAAAATGATAATAACTTATAATCCATGAGAACCAATAGAAAGCCAGGTGAAAATATTGCGTTATCTATACAGAAATTTTTGTTCATTTTTTTGTTCCGTTTCTACTTTGCTTAGCACAGTTCTCAACAAGAACTTCTGCACACCCTAAACAGGATACAGCAGGATTTGCTCTTGGATGTATTAACCTAGAAAGCAATTAAAATGCAGCCCATTTAACTCTGTAACAAAACTGCTGAGAAAGCTGCAGGCAGGTGAGGAATCTGCAGAATTCTGCAGTGTATTCTCACATGTTCTGTGCTGGACAGAAGATGCAGGTTCTGCTTTACAGAAGACTTTGGGATTTGAAATTTTCAGATTAAAGCAAAAAATTTGAACACATATTCTCAAAATGTAGTTGTACCAAAAACATAGGTCAAAATTTTATTATTCAAAAATTTCATTGAATGCATCTTCAAAAGCTGTTCAGACTCATTAATGATTCAACTTAAATAAGAAAAATAATTTTTGTCAAAAACTGCCTGAGCAACTCTGCCCTGTGTTTACAGAGGCCATATAAAAATAAATTTAAGTATATTTTTAGAATTGCACATTAGGAGAAATCTATTTACCTAAGAAGTCTAGATCTATAGGTAACGCTGAACTTCTATCTTCATCTAGAAACAACTGGTATTTCTAACAGGTTGTAAGTACTCTTCAAGGACAAAAAGCTGCACATGACTATTCAGGACAAACCCTTCAATTCCTGCTCAGAACTCAGCAAACTTTCTGTTACTGACTTCTGCTACAGAGCTATCTGTCCTTTGTTGTTTTTTTCAACTACCTGACCTTCTGCAGAAAAAAAAAATAATAATCCTAACAAGCAATAAATATACTACAAACAGAATAGCTTGTAGATATGCCTGTAAAACATCTCTCTGCTATGAGTTTGTGTCTCTGCTCTTTATTTTTAGTGTTGCTGTTCTCTTCTGCTTACCATCATCTGTGATAATTAGCTTGTTAACACTTCCAGAAAAATTCTCCTCTGGACAATTTCTTTGTATTTTTACATATCTGAAGCCTGACTTGGTCACAGAGATTTGATATACTCATCAAGATTTCAAACTGGCCTTGCAGAGAAATGGAGCTTGTCTCTGAGGCAAATTTATGAGTAAAATATTTTAAAAATTCAGAGTTGATTTAGATTCTTTTGTGAGACCCCCTGTATCCAGGAAAGGGATGAAAGAGTGAATGAAGAGAGAGACACATTTCTCCCCCTGACAGTACTAACCAGGCAGCTCTAGTCTATACATAGTGTTCATTAGGCCACTTGAAAAAACAGGACCATAAATACCTCTATCAACATGGTAAATGTTTCATGCTAAGCCATTCTCTCACAGTTTAAGATAGATCAGACAAAGGAAAATATATGAATGACCTTCTTAAATATAAGCAATCAGAATATGAAGCTACAGTGCTAAGGAATTCTCTCTAATGTCTGTGGGTGAGCTGATCATGGAAAAAGAGAATGAAAAGCTCATGCAAGACTGGAGCTATACTGTCCACTCTATGAACATTCCTTTAAGGTTTCAATCCATGTTTCTTAGCCACAATAAGATTGCAATTTTCTGCAAGAAAGTGAGTAAGTAAGCACTGCAAGTACTTGCGAGAGATGGTGAAAGAGGCTAATTTTAAGAAATTCATTCTGGTGGGTTAAATAACTCCATCTGAAAATAATTCAAGATTTAGAATAATAGGAGTTCAAGAGACTATCTTCTCAGCCAGTGTATGTTTGAATTTAGGAAGCCTACAGCACTTTTTGTCATGCTATTAGCAGACCTTAAAGGTATTAAAACTACAAAAGCCTTCAGATGATTTTTCCCTGTTAAATGGTTTCTTGTTCTGAAGTACCAGAAAACAGGTGTGGTTTTCAGCCCACTGTCTGTTCAGCCCTCTGTGAAAAATAGACCAGAGTGGTGTTTTATGTGTTACCATCTCCTGAGCAGAAGTGCTGGCCATGAGCAAAGGTCTTTAGGTCTGCCCTCACTAGCAAATCCCAGGGGAAAGGACCTTTCAGATGCACAACACAAGAGCCAGTGGACTGCCATGGGATTGATGGCACTTCAAACACAGACACCTGAGCACAAGAAAGAGGGATCAATAATTCAGGCAATGCCAATTTGGAGCTGCTGGAAAGTCTCACATATGAGGTGTTCTGAATGTTTTGGACCTCACAAAATAGAAATCCCCAAAACCTTTTGTTTCTGCTAAATTTTCAAAACATTCTAATTAGAACTATCACCTACTGCTAGGTGATAACTCAAGAGATATGCACGGAAGGAGCACACTTTGACCTGGATTGATGAATTCAATTGACAACACAGATGTAAGTAGAAAAATAATAAATCAACTTTCTCTGACAGACAAGTTCCTACCTCATCACTTTTTTGTGCAGCCTACACATGAGATTACAAATGGAAGGCTTTTGTGTGCTACCATCGATGTAGTTTTCTGAAAGAAAACAAGAGTAAGATATGCAAACATAAGGAAGAAGAATCTATATTACAGATAAGTGTACATCATATTTTTCTTTATTTTGGTCTGAGAATCTTTAAAAGCACTTTAGAGTAGTTAATATTTTGTCTCCGCTGACCTGTGTTGAGTTGCTCAAGATTAATGATCAAATATAGCCTTTCTCAGAATCAATATTCTGCTGGTCAGAAAGGACTTCCTCAAGCATGTACAGCTGGCTGGTTGCCTGAAGATGCTGAACACCTTCCCTCCCTACAGCAAAGGGCCACAGCGGATTTTACCATAAAGTCAATTACTTACAGGTGGATGCAGTTTTCAGGTCTTTTGCACAGTTACTTTGCTCTTTATTTTCCCTAATCTGACCTCCCTCTAATGTAGGGGTCAAATTCCTGTTATGAATTGCTGTAACTCAGTTTGCTTCAAGAAAGCAATGGTGATTTACCTCAGCTGAGTATACACAGGTAGCTGTTTTCTGTTTCCTTGCTCTTGCTTGTCAGATACTACATTGAAGCAAAACACAGCAATTTGTATCATCTTTTGAATTTCTTGTGGGATTTAGTATGCACTGAAATAGTTATTGTTAGTTTGTATAGTTGTTTGCTTATTGATATTCTTCTGCCAGTTGATATTCCTTTGCCAAATAAGACTCAGCCAATGATCAGAACTGCAGGGATGGGGTGGCCAGGAGGTTTCCAGGTGCAGAGGAGAGCAAGGCAGCAGCAGTGCAAGAGTGTGAGCGCTCTTCTGTCCTCCAAATAAGAATGCTGACCAGAGAGAAGCAAGGTTGGGCTTGCCAACTCCCAGCAATCGGCTTGAAGAACTAAAGTTAATAATCTCTGCTGCCTTCATTGGAATGAAGCACTTTTCCAGTGACTTGGTCAGGTAAAGAGCATTTAGCACCAGCAGTCTATCAGCAAACTATGGTTTCTGAGATTTTCAAAAGTTATTGAGCACTTAATATCTGTTGAAATCATGTTGCCTGTTAGTGCTTTTTTATAACATCTCATTCATTCTCCTGTCAGTAGATTCCTCAGTGTCTAAAGGACACTATCTCCAAAAATCCAGGCAGAATCTTTTAGAAATCCAGTAAAGTTTTCCACATATCTCCATAGATATAATAACACAGCTGTACTGAGGGAGTGATGAAATACCTACCAGAAGGAAATAAGCCATAAGGAGAAACAATGAAAAGGATAAGCAATGCCTAAAGCTAGAAAAAGAGAAGGCAAATTGAAATCCAGGCATTAAGAGAAAAATATCACTTAATCATTCGATTAAATGAAGATCCAATGGGCAAATGAACTTCTTATTGTTTCCTGAGATGGTGTAACATATAAGCTGAGTAGGCCTCCTCCAAAGGTAACAAAATGCAAGTCTTGCTTTTATGGAGCAAAACAGGGCAGTGACTGTCTGCTTTCCCAGACCTAGATTCTAATGCATTCACAAAGAGCAGCATTGGTCTGGCTCAGCCATTTTCAAAATGTACATCTAGATGAAAACAGTGCAATATTAATGTCCACCAAAGGCATTAACAGGAAATTCAGATACAGGGCAGAGATTCAGGATTCTCTGGATAAATACCCTACAGCAATAAGAAGTGGTTGAGTGTTGGATAGTGTCTTGCTTGCATGGTAAGCAGAAGAAAGAAAGAAATGTGCTCCTTCACCTAGTAACTCTGTCTTATCTTCTATCATCTGTGTACTCTGAAACTTTTTTCACTTTATTACTGGCCTAATTGCCACTCTTAACTAATCTTTTCTAAGGCTCAACTTTGTTTCTTTGTGGAAGAGAGTATGGTAGGACCATCCAGATTTAGTAGGCAAGTTTTTTGTTCTACCTTCACCCTATAAGGTGAGATGGTGGACTATCTTCCAGTCATTGTTACTCACCACTTAATAAGACACAGTACACTTTCAGATAAATATTAGGAACTGGCATTGATTATCTTTTTCTTTAATGATTTCCCACTTGATAATTTTTCAGTACTCATCTGTTCATGTATGTTCTCCATGAGCTGCTCTGTTATGTGTGAAAATACACTATAACATCTGCCTTAAACAAAATAGATTGAATTTATCTGGTTTTTAATCACCTTTTGTTTCTTCAGTTGAGTTTGTCTTACACACCTTGAATTCCTACTACAGTCAAAACTGGGGTATAATGAAGGGAAGATTGATCATTGCTAATTATCTCAAGTTGGATTTTGTGCAATAAACCACTGAATACTACTGAAAATAACTGTTCTACCCATGATTAAAATTTATCAGTTAAATAATAGTTTCTGGTCTTCTCAAGTTTTCTTTATTTCTCTAACTTACAATTCTGTAGACAGGCTTGTGATGCTGTGTCATTTCACAGTTCTTGTATTTCTTGTTCATCTGTGGTTTTATGTGTTGTGCTAGTGTACTAGTGAAATCTTCCTTAGTACTTGCTTTCAGGGAAAATCTTTGTGTTTAGAAAAAGGTAAACAAAGAGAGATGGAGAGTCTTCTTTCCAGACTGGGACATTGTTTTCCCAGTGCTCCCTATTCTGTGTTGGTGAAAATCAGATTTTCCCCTGAAGACCAGACGGTTGTCTGAATCATGTCTCATCTGCATCACAGTTACAGGTGCAAACTACCATGTACTGAGTTCCCAGGTAGCTGGCAGTTACATTAAAAAAAAAAAAAAAATCTTTGAGAGTTATTAACAAGTTTAATTAACAGCATGTGAATCATGTATACTCGTGTCTTCTAATTATGACCAGTTATCTGAAATCCTTAGCTATGTTACAAACTAACAGCACTCAAGAGAACATACTATGTCAAAACAGTTCTGATTTGCAAAAGAAAAAAACCTTTCCAGAGCTATAATTAAATGTTGGTGAGATATGTTTCCCTCATCAACTAACAACTAGTGCACTATCCATTCAACCAAAAAGGCACCCATTTAAATGAAAGGCAGTCATACAGTTTATTTACATGGACAGTGATGTAGTTCAAATAGGTGCTGAACTGAACTCTTTTAAATTGTTTCTGCTGAAAAAGCACAAGCAACTTTGCAGCAATACATAGAGATGAAGCATAGTGATGTTATTTTCCTTCCAGGAAAAACAATTAATGACATCACAGAAATACTTTTTGGAATGTCTGACTAGAAGTGGCTTTTATATCCTATTGTATTCTCTTATATAATGCCTGGGTTTTTTTTTTCCTTTTTCCCAAAAAACCTTTTTACTGGTATTGATGAAGCAAATCTGACATTTGTATGTTACAGATTCCAAGAAATCTCTGAATGATGCCCAATGGTATATTGCCTCTCCTCCATTAACTCATTTGTAGTTATTGCTTAAGTATCTGTTTGGAGAACTGAAATATTCTAGAAAAGTTTGGGGGTTTCCTCTGTTGATATACATGGTTAAGTGCCCTCCAATGGTGCATGGAAGTGAGTAGCTGGTGATATGAAATGTCCAGACCCCTCATGTCTCTTTGTGGGAAGCTCTGTGAGGAGGGCTCGGGGAGCCTGGGGATTTGAGCTCTCTCCAGTTTCTCGTGTTGGCTCTCACCGATGGGAAGAGGGCTCTGTTGGGCTGAGAACGGCTTCCCCTGCTGCCCTGCTGACCTTGCTGCTCCAGGGAAGGTTAAGCATGAGTTGTGCAATGGTTTTTCCCTGTGTTTTTCCTGAGACTTCTCCTTTGCCCCAGTTCCATACCCTTTATCTTTTCTCCAGTGACCCGTTCCTGACTCTTTCTGGGCCTGATCCCAGAAGCACCGGGATGACAAGAAATCAGGGAAGAGAGTTGCACTAATTTTAGTAAGCTTGGGAACATTTTCTGTGGAAATCAGAGAGAATAATCCCCCAAAATACCTCAAGAAAATGATGAAAGAGCTATTGATGAAATCCTATTCCTCATTGAACTAAGCAGAAATATTTGTTATTAATATAATTTATTTCAATAGTGTTATGATTTAACTTTATATATTCTACAGTGTTTCTAGCAACAAATGAAATATTTTTGTAAACAGGAAGTATTTTGATTACTTCATCATAAGACATTTTCAAATCTTTTGTGGAGTAATATTCTTGTCTTTATGCACCTACAAGGAATTCAGTAGAGGAAAAAAATATCTAGCACTGGGATGCACTAGGATCTAAGAATTACATGATGTCTATTTAATATTTTCCTTTCCTAGTCTTTGTGTTTTTTACTTTTTCTGGAAGAAATGAATAATTTGGTTCCCTGAATCAAAGATTATATACTTACTAATAATTCAAAAAGGAAAAATACATCAGAATAATCTCTTCGATAAAATGGTTTGTGTTATAATATGTATATAAAGAGATTTAACTAGCTAAAGAGTAAAAATCACAACAATGATATCCTGTTCTTTTCTTCTCTCAAATGACACACTCACACACATATATATGTACACATATTTATGTATATGGCTTTTTTAAAATTTGTACCCAAAATGGCTTTGTTATTTGTAGATCACCTAAATGACTTTTCAGTGTATGAAGATCTCACACTGAAGTTAAATAGGCCTGCATAAATTGATTTTACCTCTTGCTGTGGATGTTCCTCTCCTGGCCAAACTTCCACACCCAACAAGCCACGTACTTCAGATTTCCCCAGGCACAGAGTTGTCTCTCATTATTTGGTGGGTCAAGGATGGAGGTGATTATCCATTAGCCCATTTCACTGTGGCTGGTCAGGTACAGCGACTCCCAGGACAGTTTGCCAGTGCCTGTCAGAGCTGACATTCCCAGTCCTGTTGTGCCCATATTGAAAGGAAGCTCCTTTCTACCATCCACACCTGTGCCCCCTGGCGTGCTCATAGGTGAGACCTCCAAAAAGTCCCACTCTCTCTGTGGTGGGGATTTCTTGTATCCCCTGGAGCTCAGGAGTTTGTCATGGTGGTGACAATGCATTGGACTTGTATCTGGTTCATGGGTGAGAAGACTGAAATGAATCTCTATCCAGCAGGTTTTGGTGTAGAGGGCATCACAAAGGGTGATGCTTTCACAGTAACATCTACTGCTGAGCGGATGGGCTGTTGTGTTTTGCACTAGTTGGAGCTCTTTCTGAGTGTGTAGTCTTCATTTCTATGCTTCAAAACACTTCCAGTATTTTATTTGTCCATTTATTGCAACTGGAAGGAAAAAAATATATGTAAATATTTAATAAATATTTGGAATTCTGTGTGCAAGACCAATCCAGCTTGGTGGAATACCTGCCCACCAAGGTTTTATTATTTGCCAATGGTAGATCTCACATGGCTTTGCTGATCATACTGATCCCTCTGAAACAGAATACCTGCCACCATAAACACCAATATTATCTTTTCTCCCCTCCTCCTGCACTCCATTATGAGACAGATTTGAGACCCAGAAACAAATAGAAAGGCTTCAACATTAAAATTTGTGATTATCTCTCCTCCTGAGAGAAATGTTTGATATTATAGACACAGAAGCAGTTTAAACATAGGATAAGTTAAGGTAGGAGTGGTAACCCCAGCAGAGAAGAATGAGACCTGTGGAGACTTGGTTATCTGAGAGAACAGAGCTGTTAAAGAAACCATATCTGATCAGAATACACAGATTTCCCCAAATCAAATAATATCACAGGAAAATACAGCTTCAGACAGAAAGTGGAGAAGGGGAAGAGGAGGGCAGAGTTTCTGGTCAGAATTGTGCTTGTGGCTACCTGTCCATTCAGCAGGAGAGTGAGAAAACACAGGCTTGAATGTTTATCTCTTGCATCCCAGAGAAATGCCCTTATCATAGATATGCTTACCCTGCTGAAATGCTTTGAAATGTTTTGGTTTCCTAGTGATATGGAAATGGAACATTTTTGTCATGTCAAATTATTTCAAAGGTCAGACAGTTCACTCTTAGCTTAGCCCAGTTGTGCTTGTGTTTTATTCAAGCTCTGTCCACTAAAATAATTAATCCAGAAATAATGTGGATAGAAAAAGCCAGCGAGCACTATCAGTAATAAGGAAAACAAGCCCACTGCCCTGTCAAATGATCACTTTACTCTTCTACTGAACAGTGTAGAAGTAACCCTTATATAGATAACTCTTTTGTATCATCTTTTGTCTTTAGATATGAAGCATTTTGTAAGCAGTAAACTTTAATCCAGGATGTCCTTTAAGCACACGTTTAAATTGTTCTTTAGAAAAAGGCCTAACTGAATACCTGTTGAGGTGCTTTTCCAATTAGGAGTTAATTAATGAAACTGCCTGAATTTCCTGTGAAGGGATATTTTTCAGATAGAAAAATGGAAGCCAGACAAGTTGTCTTGCCAAGGACTGCACAGAGAGTTACAGGCAGAGCAAAGATTCGAGCACCTATCACCTCTCTCCAGACAGTACTGTTTTCCCAAAGATCCATGCAGTCTTATTTCAAGCATTTGTACTGCATTCATGGGCTAACTGCTGCACCACAGACTTTGAAGTCAGGAAGTGTGGTAGACTACAAGGATACAAGCTGACAACTTTTGAAAAATTCCCTTATGTATCTTTATGGTCAGGACATAGCAGAGTAAATGAGAACCCGGGTACTGTTTTACTGAAACATCTTCTTTGTAATTCTTAGACCCTGTAAATCACTCAGAAAAAAAAAAAAAAATCCACCTTTCTGCAAACCAGGAAAAGAGAAAGGGAGAAGCATTTTATTTGACAGAGAAGGTCAAGGATGTTTTCCGCTTTCATCTACAATTCTGGCAGCCAAGGGAAATCCAGATGCATAAACAAGGAAAATTGCTCTTATGGTCAATTAATCTATTGCTTTAATTCCCTTCAGAGTGATTGCTGTGATCCCCAGGTGTTTTTACCCATTGCCTGGTCTGCCTGTCTTAGCCTTTGGTGACAGTCTGACAAATTCCTTATGGACAAGTGCTCACTTATACACATGTTAATGCATCAACCACAGAGCAAAATATTGTTAGGTTAACTAAAAGCCTGCATGTTAACTTTGTGTAAAGGCTATTGCTGGATTCTGTAAATAGAGCAGAGTCTTGTTGTAGCTAAGTACGAAGAAAATTATACCTTAAAATATTTTCTTAAAAATATTTGATTTCAAGCTTACTTCTGTCTTTGACAGGAGCAGCCTTTCTGAACAAAGCAGGGAATACTGCAGTAAATTTATAGGAACATTTATCAAAACCTAGCAACACCACACTACTAATTTGGGATTCAACACTTTACTAAATGTGCTAGAAAGTAACAGCAGGAGATGTTCCCAATTTGTGAATGAATTCAGTGCTCAGAGAAGTGAATGAGCCAAGAACAGCCTGGGCAGAGGGAGGTGTGGTTCCTCACCTCTTTTCCACATGACAGTTCTTGCTCAAAATTGGACCCATGAATCTTAAGAGTTGGTTCCATAAATGAGTCACTTTCTGAGCAAAAATAACGTACATGAAATTAGAGTCTGAAATGGTTAGACTCAAAGGAACATTGGTTTGTTTGAATATATTTCATTAAATAGTATCCAGCTGAACGTCTAGCACCTGAAAATTCCTGGATCTGCCGTCTTGCATGGTTTGAGTCACCTTTTTGATTTTATCCTTTTCTCAGCATCAGGGACAATAAACTAATTTTTTCCACTCACTGGCATATTTTCTTGTTCTGTTCTCTCCTTGATGCTCACCAAGCTTCTTACTTCACCTTTGTACTGTTGTAGCTTTTGTGCTCAGCTTTTCCTTACAGTTCCTTGTGCTTCCTCCCAAGTCTTATTCTTTCAAAGAACAGTCTCTTTTCTGCTGGTTTTATATTTTATATTAAATCCACATTTTAATCTTTCCCTTACTGCAGGTTAGGTTTTTTGTTTGTTTGCTTGCTTGCTTTTTTTGTTGTTGTTGTCTAGTTTTGTGTTTTTCTTAAAAGAGATACACTGAATGGTTACAAATAGTAACATTTTTTTTTTAAATCACCTTGCTAAAACAATCTCTCTTACTTGGGGTTTGCACAAGAACTGTTTGAACACAGCCTCCAACAGGGCTAAGGCTTTCGGCTTTTCATTTTTACCTTGATCTTTTTTGTTGTTGTTGTTCCTTTCTTTTTAATCATTTTCATTTCAGCTTCAAAACAGATGAAAACTTGTGGATCTAATCCATAGACAAAATTTATAAAAGAAAAGAAAGAAAAGGAGAGAATATTTTTCTTGAAATTGTTTTCACTTATGCAGATATTTAGTTCATATTGAACCACAGGTAGTAACCACAGAGTGACCACGTGCTTTCCTTCCTTCCCAGGAGTCCTGTTAATCAAACCCTCTCTTGCCATAACTGGTACAGTTCTGATAAATCAAAGGCAATGCACTGATCTACTACAGCTGAAATATCCCCAGGAAACATTACCCTTTCCAAGTTGTGTTCTTTGCATTCTCTAGTAGGCATATCACATCAGCAAATCCATAAAATGAATTGCCATGCAATAAAGCAGCATGGCAATAGATCTATTTCTCACCTGTGCATTGAAGTGTGGTTCTTCTGCAGTGGAAACGGGGCCAACATGTCCGTCACTGACACATAGAGAAAAGCTCACGTGCTGACAGAAAAACTCATGTGATGACAGAGCAATGCAGGGCTGAGAAATCTATAAAGAAAAAAGCATGGAGAAGTTGTTCTGCTGAGCAGCAATGTGTATAATCCACATATATTTGTGCTGCTGGATCACCATGTCATCCACTTTCTTGGATTGGTATATAGAGTATATTTAAATTCTTAAGCAGGAATCCAAAACTGTACCTTTAATTTTGCCCACCTACTTAAGTCTGCCTCTCTGTCCATTATAAACATCTCAGGTTTTATTTCGCTTAGCTTTGGCCTTCTAACAGTTAATCATCTCTTTTAAGCTAATTGATCACATCTCCTCCAAGGCTGATGGGAAGAGATTCATTCCACACAAAGCTCTCCATATATGTTTCCATGGTTTACTACACAAGCTAGTTAAGCTTGCATACTGAAATTATAAATAGCTGGTACTGAGTGAGAACTTTCTCACCATTTGTGGCTGTATCTTGTATAGCACAGTTCTTGTGCAGAGCCAAGCATTTTGAGTATAGAAAGGAGACATGACAAATCAGAGCTAGCATGTTTATGCAATCCACAGATGTCTAACAACACACTTTCATGGGAACAGACATTTTAATATATAGGTACCTGAAAATCACAGGAATTGTTGTTACAGTCCATCTATTAAATATTTAATGGCCTGACTTCTGTTTTTTCCTTCACTTTCCCAGTGAATGGAGGACAATTTCATCCCAGGCATTTCACAAACCCACTCAAATCCCATCTAAAAATTGAATTTTCTTGTAACTCCGTGGGTAGTAGAAAACACAATCTGAGATCAGTCAGTTGAAACTGATTGACATTGGTTGACTTTTTATTCTTTTCCTGAATCCAAACCTCTGTACTTCCACTTTTTAATGTAATGAATTAAATGGAATTTGTTATTTGGTTAAATTTCATGCAGTATTTTCAGTACCCTATAAATATGTCAGTCATAACGAGGGGCAAGCTTATTTGCAAAGAAAAGGTGCCAAGTCAGGTTTAAATACCAATGGTTTATATGTACATAGGATTCATTTCTGAAGCTAGTTTTCAATGCTCAGAAAAGACACATAGTTCCTTACTCTTGCAGATCTGGCCAGGTAGATATAACACTGGAAGTCCCATCTGTGACAGACTTGATGTTTGGCATTTTTGGGGAGTGCCAGATGTGTCCAATGGATTTGGGTAATCACTGCAGGAATAACACAGTGTAGAGACACCGAACTCGTGTGCAGATTACCTTTGCTTTGCAATATCCGGAACATTTTCCCATATTTTTGAAAATCTAGAAACTTGAACTGCTGACTAGCTGTAAACCCAAAGAGGCCCTAACCAAAACTGTAAGATTCCTTTCTATGGAAAGAGGCAAAGTGCCACACATTGGGATGAAAAAGAAATATCTGAATGAGTAAGGGAAGAGGTATGAGCTCATAGAGAAAGAATCTGGAGATACAGGTGATTCAATGAGATCTTAAGGCAATGTTGCCCTGCTGTTGCAAAAAGATGAAACTTGTTCTGGGTTATGTGATCATCAAGTCATACAAAATAATCTTCCTATACCAATGAACACTTGTAAAGTCTCAGCTAGATTGTAGCACATTGTCGCTGTGTGCCCTCTTTTGCCGGCCTGGCTAGCCCCGGCACGCTGGCAACACTTGAAGGTGAGGCTCTGTCCTCGGGAAGACTTCGCCTGCCCATGTGGATTCTTGGCCCCTGTCTGGATGAAGCACGGCGGTGGTGAAGAAAGAAGAGGGGACTCTGAGAGGGGACAACTGCAAAGGTTTATTGTAAGGTCTCACAGGGAGCTCCTCAACCTCGGAGTGTCAGCTCTAGGGACACTCGGTTACAGTAGCTTTTATTCGGGGGAGGAGGTAAGGGATGGATTTGGAAAGGGACCAATTAGGTACAATGGGATGTGACTCTCAATTATGACAGACAGAAGGGTAGACAAATCATAAAGGGAAGGAGGGGATTCCCCAGAGCTCTCCCCAATCATCTAGAGCTTTCCCTGGAACATTCTAGAATTAGGGTGAGGTTCCAGAATGACAGGCAGGCCCTAGGGGCAGGGATCAAGGGGATTGACAACGGGGTCTGAGGAGAAAACAGCTTTGAGTGATGGGGAAAACCAACTCAAAAGCAGGAAAATACATGGGAGAGACAGGAATGAACCAAAGGGAGAACTGGGGTACATAAAACTGTAAAATTACAAAGAACTGGATTACAAAATCAGAACATAGCTTGAAAAGGCACCACTACAGCACATGGTTTGGGATGTAACAACTCCAAAACAATGGAAAGGAATGGAGGAAAAGTTACCAAAAGCCACAATAAATGGTAGAAGATTTAACACTGTTTGTTGCACAGAACACAGAAAATGGAATGTGAAAACAGTTCTCGAGTTCATTTGCTGCAAAGTGGACCTGTGTGTTCCCTGTGGTGTTCATTACAGGACAAGAAATGGTAGCTCGCATTTCAAAGTATGGAAATCCCAGGGAAGGAGCTTTAATGAAAAGGGTCAAGAGACACAGGAATTGATCATTGGGCAGGAAGATGGAAGGAAAACTCTGAGACTCTTAAAGCAGGTTCAAAAGGCGTTTCTTATGAGTGACACGGTTCACAGGTGCTCCTATCTTGACTACTGACCCCTGTGGCCTACCCAGCCTCTCCACAGGGGTTTCTATAAATGTGTGCTGAAGGTGCACTCAGTCACCAAAAGCAACAGGGTCAGCATGTGCCTCAAACCCTGCCTGACTTCAGCTGAAGCAAGGTTCATGCAAAGGAGTCAGAGACTAACGTCAAAATGAATATGGAATCAAGCTAAAAATACCCTGCAATACCCCATTAATCCCATTAATCTTTGCCCCTCTGCCCCTGACACGGGTGGGAGGGCAGGATCTCGGGTCACTGGCTGCTGCCAGGCTCTGCCATCACACAGCTCCTCAGCTCTGCCCTCACTGCAGGGTTGGCTGTGCAGCACTGCAGGCACAGCCCCGCTGAACCCCACCTCTGCCTAAGCCCCTTTTTCTGTCTGTAAGGACAGGGCAGCTGCAGACTGTCCAGCACTAGGTGCAGGCAGCAGTGCCAAGGAGGGCAGAGGACAAAGTGGCTGGCATTTGCTGATAATTAAGAATACAGTGGGCTTCTGTGGAAATACTATCATACAAGATAAACTGCTCTTACAGGCTTTTTTAGAACCCATACCTAAAAAACCCTAACAAGCTCTAGAGCTGGCCTCAATAAATGCTTTTTATTTTAAAGGCTACAGTTGATAATGTGGCATATACCTCTAATTAGAGAGCACAGGAAATGAAAAGTAAATTAAAAGGCCTGCTCTTCTGGGATTTCATTTTTTTTTGGTCTTGTGAATGTTTGTGCCCCATTTAATCCTTCCAGAAGTATGAATAAAGTAATAACATTTAAGTTGTTTGGAATTTATTTTTCACCAAAAAAAAAAAGAATTGCTTTTCACCTCCTTTAAACGAGATATAATAAACCACAAAGAATCTGGAAAAATGTAGCTTTCACCAATAAAATAAATGATGTGACAAGTATAATTTCCTACAGAGGAACATAAAATGTCCTTGAATCATTCTGAGTAGTAGCAAACAAAATTTATTCCTCATGACCTAGTACTTTTGACCAGAAGCAATAGCCATTAAAAGCATTCACAGCTTTTTAGTGATACAGAATCTGTGCAGGTGAGGGATTTTGGGCATGTGGCAGGGCATATACTTCAGGGAACCTTTCATTACAAACAATAGTTTCATTCATACAAAAATATGATCAACAGAGATGCCTCTTATTATCAGAGTCTTTGAGTCTAACCTTGCTCTTCCTGAAACTACTGTTGATTCTTGTGGAGACAAGATGTGCCTCTGTATTTTTTAATACTCAAAACAGACCTTCTGTCATGGATGTCTTTCATGTAGAGTAACATGATATGAAAAAAATTTCGCTACTTGCTTTTCATTTGTGTCTTCATACCAGGCTAAGCACAGCCCTGGCTCAGTGTATGTACTGCATTTGATATTAAGGGTGCTGCATGAATAAGGGATGTGACTGACAAGTCCTTAAAAAAGATTTGTCACGTGTATTTTAAGCTAAGAAAAGCTTTATGAGAAACACAGTTCATCCTCAATGTTAAGCTTGCTAATATTTTTCCAGCAGCAAGCGGAAATAGGGAATGATATAAAACATAGATAATCACAGAACAAGAACGTTGTTTGCTAATTAACTTGACTATATCTGATGTGTGATTAACTTATGAGCATCAGGGCAGTTTCTATCAGTATTTTGAGGCTATCTCAGATCTTGTTTGATCATAATGGATTCCCTTCTTCCGAAACAGGATAGACCTGCTATCTCTAAGTGGATGAAACTTGTTTCTCACCTGCATATGATCTATAAGTCCTTAGTTCAAGGGGTTCTTCATTTTCCTTCTCTTTCTTTTCTTAGAAAAAAAGGAAAATGTTACCATGAAGCAAGTGGACTGAGGGACTGGTTTGACATGCAGCACTTAAAGAAGATAGCTGGTCTGTATTTCTTTGTAAAATGTTCTGCCATCCTGCTTCTGCCTTGCAGGACCCTCAACATCAGCAGTGCGTGCTGTACTACAAAGAAAGCAGGACAGCTGAAGATACACAGGAAAAGGATTCAGCTAAAGAAGCCAAAATGACTTCTACACCCTTCTTCAGCAGAGTCCCACTGTGAATAGGCATTAGGAAGGAATAAATTTGGGCAGCTTGGGGCAGTTTTAAATTCTTGCAGTTTGTAAAATATGCCAGAGAGCAGTTGGGCCTTATTTTTTTCCACAGATACCTGCCCAACAGAATCTTTTACTTTGGCCCTCCTGTGTCCCTAAGGCTTGTTTGTGCTTGAAAGGGATAGCTGCATTGCTAGAGCTAATGCTATCCCTCCTCCCTCCAGTGCAGAAACAGCTCATACAAGAGAAGGAGCTCCTTGCCAGTACCACTCTCACAATAAGGTGCACAGAAAACCCCCTGTTTTCTTGTTAAATGGAACTTGTTAGTGTTAGGTTTTGGAGAGTTTTTGCATATTTAGGTTGGTTAAAGCCCTGAGATATCTTTGCTCCTAATAGACTTGGTTGTGCCTGCAAAGATTCAAAATGTGGGCCTGTCTTGTGAGTGTAATTCAACAGCCAATTCAGCAATAGCAAAAAAAGTTCCTTTGTCTTCTGCTTACACCTGGAATTTTTCAATGAAAATACTATATTTTATTAACAGAAAAAATCTCAAATGGGTTATTCCTTAATTCTATGCAGCCTGCAGCCGCAGGTTTGGTGGGGTTTTTTGTTGAGTGGGGTTTTTTGTGTTTTTTTTTTTTGTTGTTGTTGTTGTTGTTGTTGTTGTTGGTTGGTTGGTTTTTTGTTTTTGTGTGTGTGTGTGTGTGTGTGTGTGTTTTTGAGGGTTTTTTTTAGTGTTAATATTGAGTAAACACGTGCATAACCAAAGATATATGTGAAGATTCCTTGGCCCCCAGGATTGAAATGGCTTCTTTCACCTATTCTAGCCAGCCATAATTATGTTAATTTTGTGCACTATTAGAAACATTTTACATGACCTTTGAAAAGTCATATAGGTTCAGAACACTAATTTCAGGGGAAGTCAGACACAGAATAACTTTTAAGGATGAGCCTCTGCTGAACTTCCACCAACACCACGAGCTGACATAAAGCTCCTCTGGTGCACGTTGTGCTCTGGCAGCTCACAGATCACAGCTCCTTCCCCTCCTGCCCACAAGCACTCTCCTCCTTTCAGTTACATAAGAGTTTGTGCAACTATATAGTGAACTGGAGCAAGAAAGTCATCAGGGTAAAACTAACCTGCTATGAAAGTGGTTAATTTGAATCTGAATTAACTCCTTCACAGAGCTGACCCTGTGGCTTCCCAGCACTAAATGTGGCTGTGGTTGGTGGGGAATAAGGCTCCTGTGAGGTGGCATCTGGCAGAGGTCCTTGCTTGTGTCTGCCTGGTGCTCTGGGAGCTGCAGTGTAGACATGTGCACATGCCACTCTTTCTCCTCCACAATATGGGGAAAATAGTTCTTCTCACATCTCATTGATGCTGTGAAGACGAAATTTTACAGGCTCTGATCTTCAGTTTTAACAGGTGTTATATAGGTAAATGAAAGTGGTAATTCCAAAAGTAAAACAGAAATATCTGAATATCTTCAGAAATGCAACAGGAATACATCTATAGAATTTCAACCCTTTCACTCACTTAACAACTGGAGAATAACTCGTGCACCATGTGGCTGATCCTGTGCCATGAACAAGAATCTCAGGACTCTCAGTGTAAGCAAAGCCCTTGGACCTGAGTGGGAGAACTTGTGTTTTCTTGTGTTCATTCAATCAGTTTGAATAACTCAAAAACACCGATTGTAGTGATTACTTGTGAGAATTATGTTGAAACAAACTAATATTGATTTTACAGGAGGAAAAATGTGTCTTCTAGAACATTCTCTTTTCTGAAATACCTGAACCTTTGTCTAATATAAAAGTCTAATATAAAATATCCTTTGGGCAATTGGAGAGTAACTGTTTATACATATCAATAAGAGGCTTCTCTAGATACATTCTGTAAAATAGGTCCTCTAAAACTGAAATGGTAAAACCTGCTACTTTTTAATATTTTAATTGATTTTGGAATGGTTCTCAAGAGATGTTGCAAATATGCATTTCTATTAAACATTTACCAGGCTAATATTGAGTTACTCCCAACTTAAATGTGTAATTATCGGAAATATACTATTTCTCATTAGGTGAAGAGAGAGCACAGGTTTAAAATCAACTCGGTGGGTCCCTAAATTCTTTGATGTTGTCCCGTCAGCTGTTTCACCCTGCTGGTCAAGATCCCAGAGGGTAGAGCATGTATTAGGCATCTGAAAGAGCATTTAACAGCACTTACCAAGTTGCTCAGCTTTTCAGAGATAACAGAATTATTCTTACAAACTTCTTCATGAGAGTCTTTCACAATTAGACTCAGTCAGGAGACAGTAAAAGATTTCTCAATTGAAATACCCATGTAATGCAAATTTTAGTGGTTTATTTTACCTGAAGATCAAGTGTATGGCTGTGTTCCTAATAGCAGAGAAGGTTATTTGCAGTTTTGGAGAAGGCAGTAACCATGATATCAGTTCTGATAGGAAATGTTAAAGAACTTGGAATATTTCAGTTGAAACTTTAATCTCAGCACTCTCTCATAGCTGGGTCTCCCTTGTTTTGGGAAAAAAAATGGGTTTTTTTTCCTAAACATACATAATTTTTCAGTGAATGGCTAGATCAATGAGGGAAAGCCCCTATTTCTCAACAGTAAGCAAAAGACTGAAACATGTTATGAAAGGAAGAAAATCAGGACTACCTTTTATGTAGCTTTAAGTACATGGCCTCTTAAGATATTGCTTCCTCACTGATGTTGGTGAGTCAGATTCATAGAAGTATCAGGCATTCATTTTTCCAAAATCAAGCCAACTGAATCCATATCACTTGGATTTATTAAAAAGTTTTCCTGTAAAATACATTGTCAGATATCTGTACACTGATGAATTCACTGCATTATAATGCAGATTGCATATTTTATGAATATTCTCAGAATCTATTGAAGTTCTTGTGTGATAACAGAAAGGATGCTCAAAAATTCCCTTTCCAGCTCTTTCTTCTTTAAAATAATGAAGAAATGCAAGTTCATCTGAAGCAATCTTTCATTTTATGTTTTTAGTAAGGCTTCATTACAAGTCAGCCAAAATAGATAGAAAGACGGTTGCTTACCTGAAAAAGTTTTTGATAAGCCATTTGCATAATAGAATTTCACTTCTATGAAGGCTTTGTCCTCACCTGCAGCGCCTGTCTTCATCTGCAGGACTGAATTTTCAGAAACCTTTGAGACAGTTGGAGGAAGAAATACTGTTAATGGTAAAACCCCAAAAGAATAGTAAGGAATAGATCCATTATCTTGCTCTGAATGAGGCTGAACTAAACTAAGTGATAAACAGGCTTCCTTTCTACAGGAAACCATCATTTGAGCAAACCTGGATGGTGAAGAAATATCTAATGAGTATGAATTTTGTGTCCATGGGGGAACCTCTAACAGAAAGTGTTTGGCTGATGATTTAGTGATGGAGGCATATAAACAGATAGATAATTTTGTACCTGTCCATGATCTTCCTGTCAAATACTCTCTTTTAGATTGTTTCTATTAAGCTATCTGCAAACACTGCCAGAAGGTCATCATCTGAAGGAGCTGTGGATAATCCAGAAATCTTCAAGGACTATGCCAGTATCTTTGAGTTACTGCTTTCTTGATATATTAATTTGTGTGTGTGTGTGGACTGATTTCCACAAGATTGGTAGTTGTCTTTGGAGGTGAAAACATGATATTTAAATGATTGTTTATTTCTTGAGGATTGAACTACAAAAATATTGGATTTGTTTTCTCATGTTGCTTTTTATGGAACGTACAATAAAAATTTGATTCTCAATAATCTGAGAAGGAACAGATTCTGTTTTTATTCTACTTTATTACTAGCTCCATGGAAATGAAAAACATGGACCTGGAAATCAAGATCTAATCCTATGGTCTTCTGTTGCCATTATAGAATGTTTACTTCAGAAATTGAAATGATAAGGATACTTTTTTGCCTTTTTTTTTTTTTGTCAAGTAAGTGTTTAATCATTTGTGTAGCATATAAAATACACCTCCAAACCACAGGGAAAAGAAATATTAAGCTTCATAATAAAATATAAATTTTGGTTTTTCACTGTCTGCTTCATGTCAGCTAACATGTTTTTAATCTATGACTCAAAATTAATTTCAAAATTCAAACCTAACACTGAAGTCAGCAGCCAATATATTAAACTCATTGTGTCTTGTAATATCAGTCCCTGTGTTTGTACTACTAAAAATCTGTATTACATATTATTGAAGATCTTAAATACACATACATTACAAAGCTCTGTGCTTATTACTGACATGGACTCTAAGGTTTTAAATGATGATGCATACCATATAAAACATACTGTAGCTCATCTTTCCAGAGATCAGTATCTGGCTATGTATTTCTATTTTGATATTGGCTACAATCTTAGTAGATATTTACTTTTAAAAATGTGTTACATTCCCCAAAAAATTTTTAATAAATTGATTTGCTTTTCTAATAGCTCACATATCCTTACAAACAACCTGAATTTGATACATGTATTTTGTTCCAGCTGATAAAATATAATGGTCATTAGAGTTTCTATGAGAAAATGACATGTCTACTAGGAGCTGAAAATCCTGAATGTTTGATTAGAAAACACTAATGCATCCTCTCCCTCCCCAAAACACATATTTGTTCATCATGAATGATGAAACTAATTATACAGTATCTCCTTGCATGCTGACTGAAGCTGGTTTGCATGTTAATGTGGAGAAGAAACAGCATTAAGACTGTCAGTGCTGGACATGCTTCAATGTTGCCTTTTAATTAAAAGTTCAAATTTCTGAGAGAATAGCTGGAAAAGAATGTACCGGAATCTTACACAAGAGCTCGACTTACAAAACACAGCAGTCACATGGGTTTGTTTCCTGTCACACACTGTTAGCATCAATGACACTGCTGCTGCCAAGTTCACTTGATCTATGCATAAAAGAGATGCTTGCTTTTCAAGAGTTACTTGCCCAGCAATAATGAAAACATCCCAAATTCCTTCATAGTTAACATGCCCCCACCCCCAGACATTATTAATATGCAGCCATACAGATAAAGGAAAACAAAGTATTGAATTGCTGACCTCAGGACTTTTCCTGTGGGGTGGAGGTTGCTTTGATTTGGGGTGGTTTAAGTTTTCTCATCAGGAGCAGAGTTTTCTTTTAATGGCTGTTGCATGGAAGCACATTTTCTCTACTTACTGGCTTATCTGTAATGTTTTGCACGGATTTCTAGATTGAAGTTCCTCTCATTAATGAAAATTGAGATAGCTGGCAATTCTCTCAAAGCTAGGTTTATGTCCTGAAAGTGTAACAGCCCAAGTAAAATAATGCCCCAAGTTTGTGATTTAAATCATTCATTCCTAACAGTAAGTGAATATCATATTTTCAAAGATAACATGTCAAAGTTTCCTGGAGATATTCATTCCAATGGCTCTAAATATCTGTTGCACTGAGGTAAACACAAAGTAATTTTCCTTGCAGAAGAAAATCAACTCTGTCACCACACAGCTATAAATTGAAGCACAACTGGCCCACTCTTTTTTTATTTTGAAATATAATGGCTCAACTCAGAACAGCAGTAGAATAATATTTGCATATTTGGTCCATTTTAAAGTCAAATACCATTATCTAAATGATAATTGGAATACTTTCTTTAGTAAAGACAGCATAAACAATACATGCATGAATTAATCATCTTTCCTTATGAACTTTACAATTCAATGAAGAAGATAATTTAGCCAATGAACAACTACATTGATCAGCATAATATATCTAAAATTGTATTAGATAAATGAAGAAAATCCTTTTAGTGAAAAGGGGGTCAACCTTGGTGCAATATTGTACTGTTTTTCAACTTAAATTGTATTTGACTGTTTTAAAGGTAATTTTTATAAGAAACAAATGTCAGATCAGAGGAAAAGGCAGTCTAAAATAATGTCCTCTCTCTGACTGTGAGTGAAAGAGTATGCCTAATTAAGCAAAATCATATCGATATGGATAATCGGCTCTCAATTTGCTGTTCTAAGTTCTTATGCTTCTTATGTTCTGTGATACGGCTTTTCCAGTGGATACTGAAAGCAGAGGAGGCACTCGAGATACCATGTTTCTGTTAGCCATTAAAAAATTTGCTCTGTTTGCTTAATTTTTCTTTTTTTTCCCCCCAAAACAATTCCATAATTTTTACCTTTTCTCTTTTTCTGAACTTCAGGATGTGTGTACACATTTTCATTGTATTACGAATATATGACAGATTTCCTGATCACATGAAAAAGAAATATAAGCCAAAGTCACCTTTGGCCTGGTTACCTCTCTAAGATTTTGATCTAGGTTCTTTTTCAAGAACACCTATTCTAGACAATGAGATCAGCTCAGAGGCTAGATCCTCCCTTTAAAAGAGCCTTCAAATGCTAACATTTTCTGTTGATTCATTTTTGATAGCTATCACAAAACTGCACTAGTTAGCCAAGGAATAAAATAGCAGACAACTAGGTCCTCACAACTGCTCAGGTGTTGCATTAAACCAGGAATCTGCACTCCATGCACCTGTTTGAACCTTCTCATTGTGAGGCTGAGATGCTGTGGGCTCTCAACATATTCAGTTCAGAGGGTGAGGCAACACATAACTGCAGCTCAGATCTTGGGTGACCCAAGATCTTGGGTGATCCAAGGGGCAAAGCTCTCTGTACTGACCAGTCAGACCTGATGTTCCAGTTGTGGACACATCTTGTTCAAGTGTCTGAATTTGGATGAGTCCAGGCAGCATAGTTGAAAGACAAGTAATGTTAAACAGTTTAACTAATATGTGATAATGACTTTTATTGAGATTTTTTGGTGGATTTTTATAGTTTTGTTGTTTTGGGTTTTTTTCAAATTAATTTCCTAGACAAGTTTCAATAGACTTTTTAAGTTGAAATATGTGTTTATGAAAAGCAATGTTCAAAGCTTCATGCCCACAGAACACTGGAACATTTCACCTGGGCACTTTGGAGTGTCATCACCAAGCACTTTCCCATGCCCAGACAAACATCAGAGCAAAACGATCCCACCTGAGCGATGTGAGTAACCACATCTACACAACACAGCCAGGTTGTCAGTGCCCATGAATTATTATAGCACTAAATGGTTCAAGAAAGCAGTTACTGGAAAAGCTGAATAATTGATTGTTTTCTCAAATCTGAATTCTCTACATAGATATTCGACACAATTAAGATCCTAAGTTTATCAAATAAAGCTTTTGTTGTGAATTAGTCACTGCATGACAGATACAAGCATAAAAAGACATAAACACACATCAAGTATTTCTTTGTGAAATTTGTCACAATTGACAGCCTTCTGTTAAGGTCTCTGACAGAATGCAAATGGGGTCTTTATTATTTGAATAATGTAAAAAACAGGGATATGTCAAGTCTATTGAATTTATTTAGACTTTATCACTCTAGGGCCTTCAGCTATACTAGAACAGCCAAGTGCTTCCTACAAACATTTTGCCAGAGACAATATTTTATCTTTATTTGGTAAAAAACAATCAATAACCTTTAAAAATATGAATGATCATTTTAACTTTCTTCTAATTTGTTTTTAAAACCCTAAAATGAAGGTAGAAGATACACTTAAACTGTATTCAGAACATAGCAAAGGAAAATTAGCCAAAAAAATCTCTTTACCCAAAAATAGAGAAACTATTTGACTTTATTTATTTATCTGTTTATTCATGTTCTCACAAAACATGCCAGAGAATTAATAATGTATTTTGCAAATAAGTCATGATCTAAGACATGAGTCTGAGAAACCACATATGCACACGCCTGATCAGGGAAGTACTTAGCCATATGCCCAGCATCAGTAAGACTCGAGCATATTCAATGGAATCCTTTCCAAAATTAGGGCCTGAGTCAGTGAGATATTGAAGGAGAATACTATCACAAAAAAATCATGGAATCATAGAATCATTTACGTTGTAAAAGACCTCTAAGATAATTGAGTCTGCTCATTAACCTGGCTCTGCCAAATCCACCAGTAAATCATGTCCCTAAGTTCCACTGGACTAACTTATCCTGCAAGGTTAGACTGACCAATAAATGTACTGAGGTAAAAAAATAGACTATTTTTTAAAGGGAATATTTCAAGGATCTCACTGACAGCACAGGCCCCAAGAAGCCGTGGTTGCATGACCAGGTTGGTGATGTGCCATGGGAAAAGGGTGAGTGGTGTGGGAAGACTGAGAGCTGGTGCTGGGGCTGAAAGATGAAGAGGAAACCACCACCACCACCACTGCCACCACTTGGCTGGAGCCTTACACGTTCCCTCCAGGATGTGGATGCAGTGCACCACTTTTCAGAACCTCCACGTTCAGATACTGTTTGCCTTGATTTGTTGGGTAACCTGTTGCATGTTCATGCATTATTTGGTTTTCTGGGATGTAATTTTTGGTTCTTAGGTTTAATTCTCATTCCAGCACTTACATTCTCTTACATTTATGTTAATTTAGGAGTTTTACCTGCTCATGATAGTGTTTTTTGAAGCATCAAGACTTGTCTTTATTTTACAAATATTTGATTGCTCTAAATTAAACTTTCAACTGATCAGTCGTAAAGTTTTGCTTCAAACCTACTCCTTTCTTTACTGCAACAGCATTTATATGGATTCACCTTTCCTCCCAATTTTTTTTTGTCACCAAGCATTTTCCTGTGAGAGCTACTTGTTACAATGGTTGACTCTGAAACCCTTTTTTGCAGCGACTAAAGAAACTGGCTCCATTACTTATTTGTATTGAAAATAAACCCAGAAAGCAATAAAATTAAATGTGGAAAGAAAATTGCAAGATTTTTGAATTCTGGAGTCAACCTCAGCATCATCCTTACAGCAGAATGTGTTGCATGGGGAAATAGCATTTGGGATTCTTGGCTCATTCCTTCCCTTCTTCTCTCAACATATGCTGAAAACTGAAGAAGCACATTAGCAGCCAGACACTCCCTATCCTCAGGGGTCTCATTCCTCAAGCATACTCAGTACACTTAGGCAACAAATAGAGACCTTTTTTCTTGGTGCTCAGAGGAAAATTATGTGATTTAGGTATTTGATGACGTAGTGCTGACAAGTTTGAAAGTGAAAGAACAAAGCTGATGATCTTAATGCTTGATTATTTTGGAATTCTATCTGTGAACTCTCGTGAATGAGACAAACCTTCCAATTTCTTCAAAGTCCCTAATATTTTTCCAGTGTGAGATGCTCACTTGTGAAAGTTTGGTGGGTTTTTTTGTTTTTTTTTTAAAGCTACTAAGTCTGTCATTTGACCCATATTTGTTTCAACTCTATGCAGGACAAGCAACCCTTACTACTTCATACCTCAGGTTACTCATTCTCACTCTTCCATCACTCCCTCATGTTCTCAGTACAACCATTTGCAGGGCTTTGAAGAGAACTTGATTAGATAAGTGACCTGGGTTAAACATAAATCTTTTACATTCACTCATTTACAGAGTTGTTTTTCAGCCATATCAACCCCTGATCCAGATGACCACAAGAGCCCTAGTCTGAGGTAGATGTGAGGTGGGGGAAGAAACACATCAGGTGCCTGTCAAAGGAGTTGGCATTGTGAATGGCTTAAACAAATTGTGAAAATGCACCAAACTGTCTTCTGTCTTCTCTTCTCTCTCCATGGCTGTCAAACATGGACCTTTTCCTTTCTACCCTCCAAAAGAGCTATGTTTTTAATTTGGTTCTTCAGTCTATTTGATGATGTTGCAGCTGGAGAGGCTGAGATGGAACAGCATGTGGGACTGTGTTTGAAAGATCAGGCAGGATCCTAAATGTTGGAGCTGCTACAGGTGAAGAGACACATAAAGATCTTACCTATGGGGCAATGTGTGAACTGGTGGTGAGATGAGGATGGAAAGGCAGAGTGATGGATGGCAAAGAAATAAACATCAGCTTTGAACCCTACTTGATTTTTGAGCTGACCACTCTTTATACAAAAATGTGAAACCAGGTTAAGGCACATAATTCTAGGTGGAATATTTATAGTGAAGCTTACTGCAGTTTAGCTCTCCCATTGGAATTCCACATGTTTAAGTTAATTTATCTTACTTTTCTTGAGAAAGACTGCTAAAATAGACCCCAGGAGAAACTGTGTGCAGGTTTGGACTATCAGTCTTAGTTTATGCACTGATCTTCCCCCTTTTGGCAGGCCACAGGCAGCCCTGCTCCACTGCCTGTGAATGAGCTGCCCACACTGAGAAGCAGGAGAGACACCAGAGTTGTCAGGCAGCCCTGGCTGTGTGTTGATTGCTGGGGCAGACGGCTCAGAGCAGAGCCACTGGAAGCTGCCATGTCCTGCTGCAGCCCTCAGACATGGAGGTGACATTCTGTTCTGCAAGACGTCCCCAAGGTGAGCTCATCGTGAGTCCCCTGGCTCAAATGTACCCCTCTCTGGCTCCCCATCTCTGGTGTCACAGTGCAAGGCAAAACCACAGTAATAAGAAATTTATTTCTGGGTGGAAGCTGGTAGGTGGAGGAATCCAAACAACTAACAGCAACCCAGGAAAATATGTTACATATTTTGAAGAGAATTGAGCCGTGAGCTCTCAAATTTCTATTGAAAATTCTTGTTGGATATGACAACCGTGGCTTGAATTTACGCTGGTTTCACCAAGGATATTCACTCATCATCCACTGACAATTTTTGTCCCTGGATAGCATTTACCAAATAAGATTTCTTGGGCTTTCTCAACATTTTAAGAAATATTTTCATTATTTTCAGTTTAATTCAGTTATGTCTAATTTAATTCATTTAAATAAATAATTCATTTCAGGATTTTTGAGCCTTTTTTCAAATCATCAGCCCATAAATTTACTTGCAACATAGGATTTTCAAAACTCTTAGGGTTCTAATTAAATCACAAATCCTGTTTGGACACGATCACCACAAATGTTAAATTAATTTCTTGAAAGCCATTAATGAGACATGATAATGCCAGGTGTTTTTCTTTAAGTGACAGAAGAAATTCAGCTGCTGTGAGCTTGAGCTTAAGAAAACATTAAACTGAAATAATTGCTGTTACAGGTTCATTTCTTTAACCTTTTGTTCGATAAAAACTCAGAACCAGTTAACTTAACAGCTGAGAACACATTTAATCTTGATTGCTTCATTCTAGCATTACTTAATTTAATTCTTTTATCTTTATCCCTAGCTTTGAAATCTTACCAGCTCTTTCCAAGCCACTGTGATTGATAGTCATATTACTCTCATGTGAATTGGTAGTGGAGGTGAAGTTTCTCTGCTTTGAAAGCAATGCCATAAATGAAATTGAAACCGTACTTTTAAACAGAGAAAGAGTACTTATGATTTGGGTAAAATTATCAAACTTGGTGCCAATACAGAAATGGAAGTATAAGAGTAGCCTCATTTACTCATATCCTACATTTAATTTACATTTTATATAAACCCTTAAGTGCCAATTTTAATGCTAAATGGGCTGTTACTTTGGAAATAGATGATCTGGTTTGATAGAGTGCCAGAAGCTTTGATGTCTAGTTCAGCACAAGGATAGTTGAAGAAAGCCATCTTACAGACAACAATTTTCAAGGACAGTGGGAATATATTGTTCTATTCAGGAAGCTCTGTATGCTAGACACATGCTGTTTACAGCTTATATGGACTCCAAGTGGTAAAGCACTCCACAAGCATTTACCCAGTGTTTCCATTACTCAGACAGCCTAGGTATCAGCTTGTCCTAGCATGTGGATCTTTTAAGTTCTTCCAGCTCAACTGATTCAGAGATCTAGTTTTACTACAATACATTCACAGCAAGAATATCAAAGAAGTTGGGAGTCCACACCAAGGTTTAGGCTACAGATTTTGTGTCAAGGCTGGCAATAGGACAGCACTGTAGAGCTGAAGTCTCAGAGAGCAGTCTGGGTGGCTTCTGTAGAAGTACCTGAAATCAGTTCACTTTGGAGCTCCAAGTCCACCCTCTGCCTGCCTGGGCATGTCCCACTTGGTGCATTTGGTCATCTGCCCTCTGACTAAGCAGTTCAGAGATGTCTAGGAAAGTACCTAAATGTCTCCCAACTTTCCTGGGTGAACTATCAGGCATGTTCAGAATGTGCCTGCTATGCTGGACCAGGAAAAATCTAAGTGTTACTATTTTCATTCAGAAACAATGGTTGACTGTCCTTATGGGAGCCAACCAGTTGGATCACCATCCTAGATACTCTCCATCTTGAAGGGAGTGAGTCTGTAGCTCCTAGGGGAAAATCACTGTGGTGGACAGCAGTCATAAGGTGGCTTTCCACAGTGGCTGGGCTACTTCACAGAGGAGAGTAAAAGATGTGCACTACCACAGGGAAAACAAAGGAGGAAAGTGCACCTCTATCTGCCAACACAAAGTGTGATTACCCATAAAGTCTTAGGCTCTCCTTTGCTTCCAAAAACGCTTGTAGATTTATTCCGTGATTAACTTTTTAATGTGACATTCCTAGATTAAAACTACAGAGGAAGTCATACTTCTTTACATAATTTGTATTACATTAACATATAGAGTCCCTAACAAGGTTGATCTCTAATAGTCAAGGCATTCATTTGTTGAGGGACAGTCCCCAAGAGTTTACATTTTAATAAAGACAACACGGCAGTCAGGGAAGGATGGAGGTCTTGTGATGTATATGTGTTTAGACCATTATGGACCCTTTTCCATTTGTGTGAATTTCACTTAAATTTGTATGGTTTTGCCTCTCCCATTTTTGTGGTGAACTGAAAGGCTCTGTATACATCAAAACATCCAAAATGTTTCTAATATCTACCATCATGCAGGTATTATTTCTGAAGAGTATTAGAATGACACTCATGGCATACTGAAACTATTCTTTGTATCAATACAAACAGACTCTAAATGAGATACATGAACTGACCCATCTTACATTTTGCATTTGAAAGATTTATACAGTGCTAAGCATGCAAACTAGCCCAGATTTGCAAAGAGCAGTAAAATATATCCCTTCAAACTGAAAGCACCAACACTTCTAGGAGCTTAAGTTTGATTAATTTTATCAATGGCTGTAAACATTTAGTTTTCAGATTTTGACCTTAAACAATGCATGAGCCACTGAAGAACCAGCACTCATCACATGTAATTTACAGCCCTGTGTTTTTCTGCTCTCTCTTTTCAATAATGCTCAAAGCTTTGTCAGATCTAGACCTGACCACTTTTTAAAAAAAATTTTGTTTTTTGGGTTTTTTGGTTTTTTTTTTTTGGTGTGAGGCTTTGTAACAAGGAGAGTTGATTTTGATAGTTCATAGAAATTAAATCAGTGCTGAAGCAATGACCTGTTAACCTTGGAAGAAGGGGTCACAGTAGGCAAGGTGTAAACTGAGGCCTGTTCATCTTTTGAAGGCACAGGGACAGGTTTTCACATTAATAAACATTCTACCTACACCATGCAAGCTGTGTTAGTTTGAATTCATTCATGAAGCCAAATCAGCACGTACTGCCCTTGAGATTCATTTGAAATAAAACAATCTGTATCAATCTGTGCACCTGTTCTCCTCATTCTATTCCTTTATTCTTTGTGCATATTTCAAACCCTGTGGGAAAATCTTTTGACGAGTAGGCAATCTGTCCCTTTGGTTGTATGCACCTAATTAGACACAACAGCAAGAATCATTAGAAGCAGGTGAAATTTTGTTATCAGTGATGCAAAGATTCTTCATATTATTATGTTGCCTGAAATATTCTCTCTCTATATAGATAATGTTTTTAAGGAAAAGACTAAAGAAACTCATTTGTTCAACTAATGATCTTTGTGGGTGAACTGGAGGCAAAGTGTCATATCTGCTCTGTGATATCCAGAACTGCACAGAGGATACAAAGTGGGGCTGTAACAACACCGAATACAGAGGGATAACTACTGCTTTTCACCAGCTGTTTTGCTGTACTTGATGCACTCCAGGATGGGATTTGTTTTCTTGGTTGCCAAAGCAAATGTTGCATATTTGCATATGTATTATTACATTATATTTAATGTAATATAAACTAGTTCTAGTTTTCTAGTTCTTCAAGGATCCAAGGAAACTACTACACAGACCATTAAGTAAAAACTAGATTGGCCCTGAATCATGGCAAAAAAAGGAATATGTGGTAGGAGATATTACACAAGCTTTTGCAGATATTAACTGAACATCACAGTAGGCAATGCTGAGTTTTTTGGTTTTTTTTTCAGAAGTTTGTTATTAGCACTAAGCCCAGTTTTGTGGCCACACTGAATGTGGCAGAGCCCAGGATAGGTTAAGATTTAAAAAATTAAAATATGAAGATGAGAAAGATAGAGTTGTGGAGTATTTTCTAGGAGTAATATGTAGAGAAGGATCTGGATGGGAGACGACGAGGATGCTGGGCCAGATCCCTGCCTTTCAGCCGCTGCCCTCCCTCCTTCTGCCTGTGCAGGGAGCTGCCGGGAGCAGGGCTACTGCTCCTGCTTAACTCACAGCTCTGCACCCTCCTGGCACCTCTCCATCCACCTCTACCCAACTCCACCCAGTCTGGACTGGTGTTCAAACTATAGGTAAGCAGAAACGTGCCACAGTTGTGAGGGAAAAGGCCATGAGAAGGAAAAAAATAATTTAGGCTGAGGAGATGAGGACTTCCCCCATCTTTTATAGTTTGCAGACTGCTTTAATTCTTGTCTGAGAGTAGCTCCCACAGAGCAACTAAAATTACAGTGAACTATGACATAATTGAGAAAAAAAACCAGGATCTTGTTTAATGATGACCATATACTCCTGTCTGCCAAAAAAATTACACACTCACATTTATTTCTGCTTTCACTGTAACCACTCATCCCACTTTTCTACTGTTTTGTTTTTAAAAGTACAAAGAGTCTGAAATAGTACATTATCTATAGTCAGATTTTTTATGTACTTCAACACCAAAGGTACAAAAGGACTGTTTTGACAATTTACTGAAAATGCTGTTACAGTTTCTAGTTGTGAAACTGAACTTACATTACCTCAACTGACCGGAGCCGTAGCAGACTCTCAAATGGAATGTATGCATCACTCTCTGCCAATTCAGGGTTATTTAATACGGTATGTCTGGAACCAGCCTTTTTGTTGAAATTGTTTTGGCTAAGAAACTATCCAGATGAGTCTATTGTAAAACTATGTGCTTTGACTGGGATTTTCAAAGTTGGTCTGGAATCGGTCTGCTCAAAACCAGCAGTGTTAAAGATTATTTCTTTTGGAGAATATCTCTGAAACCAAAGGTTTGGTTTGGTTTTGCTCATTTTTATTTTGTTTATATATAGAATCAGTACAACTCATGTAGGCATATGTTATTGTATATTAAAAACTTTACCTTTTTTCACTGTCTGTACTAAAAATATTCAGTAAAATATCAGCAGAGATAGGCTGATAAAGATATGGAAGAGCCCTAATTTAGTCATGTGAATGAAAGATATCATTTTTCAGTATTCTATCTAGCCATGAATCATATTACTCAAGAACAGTTAGTTAGTATGGTAATGGGAATAGCTGATGTATTGCAGTGAGTGCTGGCATTTTTCTGCTGTGATAGTTTTCTATTCACACTAATGAGCATTTTTCTTTTAAATTGGTTGCAGTGTTTAATTCATTGTGATACCTCTTTGACACTCCAGAACAAATTTTGCTCTCAATCATACTAGTGCAAATCTAGGATTGGCTATCTCTTTTCATCAGTGGTAGACCTTGATTTGCTCAGTGTTTTAAACAAGATTTTAGGTATATTTCCATCACACAATAATAGCTAAGAAGAATCTGAAGGGTTGGGCTTTTATTTCTTTATGTTGGTGAAAGAAAGAGACTTTGGTCTGATATAGTTAAATGTATTATTTCACACCTGAGTGTATAGTTATGTATGTCACAGGCTGTAGTAAGTAATGAGCCTCAGTTATCCTCGAAAACAGCAATCATGGTGAGTGAAATATTAAACCCAAGTCAATAGTCATTGCTGAGAAAGCAGAGCTTGTTAACCTGGGCATGACAGCCCCACTGCTGCTGCTGCTGCTGCTGCTGCTCTTTGAAAGGAGACTGAAAGGCTTCCTACTCTGGCAGGAGGGAGCTGATGAATTTAGCAGAGGTGAGCACAGGTACAGCCTCACCTGCCCCACAGCTGGGACATAGTGAGAGGCGGCAGCTGTGGAAGGGGCAGAAAAAATGAGTGTGTCAGCTCCTCCCTCAGACACTGGAGTTCACAATCTGGCATATTAATTTCAGCTGCTTTTCTTGGATGAGATTTGTCTGGATGGTTTTTCAAGTCCTGCGAGGTAGATTGAATTCAATTTTTCATCTTACTCATCATTAAATGTGTAATGGGCAGTTTCAGGCTTGTAATGAAACTAGGTCAAACAGTAGCTGGCTTGTATAAGCTCCAAATGTCTGGTTCTCTAGAGTCTGGTGTGTTTTAAATGAGAATAGATGGTATTTTGATGTACCTTAAAAGACATAAAAGGATAAATGTACGTTAGCCATGAGTAGATTTTTCTAATAAAATACGCTGGAAATCAACTACGTCCCAAGTCCAGCATTTCCCTCCTCAGGCCTTTGGGTTGTGGTCACAAATGCAATTTCAATGTCCAAAATTCAAGTTATATAGTTAAAATGCTCCCAGCTGTCATCACACTAATTCTGATCAACGTCACAGAAAAGATACTTTGAAGTCCAGAATTTCAGTCTATATGGGAATATAATGCAAAGTAGCATAAAATCTTTATATAGCCATTCACACACTCATTCAATGTTTCAAGTACTTTGTCCAGCTTATGATGCAACAGATAATATGACATGCAACTATTTTTAGGAAAGTTAATGCAAAAAAACAACAGCCCAAAACAAAACGGTTCACCATTCTCATTTTAAACAGGTGTTTTGGGACCACCAATAAAGAAAAACATACAAGTTATGATTTGTAAAGTTTTCAAATGTGTATCTTTGTACAGTATTCATAACAAAGGAAATAGAAATGAAGAAATGTATGCTAGACACTGAAATACCAGACTGCAAGGCACAGTCTTGGGATTCTCATGTCAGCACTCCTGCTGAGCCCTCAGCAAACCACTGAGCCAAGCTCCACCATTTCTCTTCACACCTTTTATTTCTTCTGAGCTTCTCAGGGCAAAATTGATTCCCCCCCCCCTCCCCGTGCTTATAAGAGTAGTTGATTTAATCAAGAACTAAATAATGAATTATGATAATGGCACCTGGTTGTGATAGATAACAAGCTGTGATAGATAGCAGCACATTCAGTCAGTAGACAAAGTGTCAAAAACCATGTTAGTATCAACAGCGGCATTTACATGTGGCATGACATTTACAAGTTCTCAGAGAATGTGAATGAAGAAAGTTTTCAGAAAGTGCTGGTTCCCCATCTTCAGAGTCCTAGAGCCCTGAAATATAACCCACTTTTTGAATCAAAATTTATGCTATTAAAAATGAAGACACTCTACCTTTCCTGGACTAAATCGCCATTTGGATCAGTCTTGCTCCAATGCCCTAAGTCTCACTTTGCTTTCTTCTCAGCAGCACACCTTTGGTATCTCCAGGGGTAGGGATTAGCTTCCATCTTCAGCTGTTCCACAGCAATAAGAGTACCTTCTTAAAAATGGGATCTGCAGATTCAAAACTACCACAGGCCAAAAAGAGTCAAAAGTGTGGGTTTCCCACATTGTAATTGTGAGTCTATTCTGTTAGGCTCTTGTGTGGAAGTCAGTGCATGGCCTGAGCATGTCTAATGGATCAGGCTTCCCTAAGAAGTTAGGGTAGGTTTAGCTGCCTCGTGCCTTTTATCAGCTTGCACTGCAGTGTAGAAGCTTTATACCCTCAGCCGATGCATCTCTGAGTAAGTGAAATGCCATTCCTTAGGATCTTTGTGCATTCAAACAGAGGAACAAATTGATTTTAGGTACCTTCAAGGCTTAGATAGGACCTGAGTGTCAGCAGTCTGAGAACTGTGGACATGGTACTGGGGACATGGGGAGTGTGAATGAACCCTCATCAGAGGGGTAAGCAGCTGATCCCTGGGCTTGGGGTAGCAGTTCAAATGAATACCTGCACCAGCCATTCACATTCTTGCTTTTTTTGTAAGGAAAAAAATCAATGTATTATTTTTTCTACCCTGACCCCACTTATTACTTGAGCTGAGAGAATATTTCACAGTATATATCTTTCCTGGCAAACAGAGCTGATTTTTTTCTTCTTGGGCATGAAACCATCTGCCTGTAGCTATGAATAGATTGCAGTTTCCTCATGTTTCTCTCTCAAAAAAATGCAACGATTTCCACCTCCTCCACTGTCACCTCCCCTCTCCCAATCTTATTGTCTCTATGGATTGATCCTGACCTGACCTCTGAACTGTGTTCTGGTCACAGATGGTATCAGGGTAGTGTCTTTCACCCACAGGTATAGAGAGCTCACACATGCTACTATTCGTTATTGATTAACCTTAGTTTGTTTTGATAGATGCTCTCAAGAAGAACAAGGTGTTATGATGAACATTTTTACACATTTCTAATCTATTCAATATATCAAGATTAGGGGGAAGATACAAGAACAAGTGCAGCATAAAATAAAATTGAAAAAGGTTGCTTAATAGAATAAGCAGTTTTCTGAGTAATTTTTAGACCTAAATCTGACATGGAAATTTGAAGTCAAACATGCTTGAAACCTTGAAATATTGCTTGAAATATTACTTTGAAATTAAATTTTTGCTACTCTTTATTGTAGTAACATTCTCTGGCAAGCAAGTACAGCAGTGGCAGAGTGCAGGTTGAATGAACTGTAACAAATATGAATATATTAAAAAACTCGCAAGTATTTTTGGAAAGATTTGTCTTTTATTTGGGATGTATTTTGCTGTAGTCATTCCAGCCTTTTTTATGCTTGATTAATCATTGCTAATTTGTGAACTGACTAAGACAAGAGTTACTTCTCATTGCAAGCATGTGAGTCATCCTGGTGGATCCAAGGATGTCACTCTCTGTCTGCTGCAAAATTATATTTTTCTGTCTTTCTAGAAGCCTGTTGTCTAATTCAGCCCTACAGCTGGATCAACAAAATGAGTGAATCATTTGCTGTCATCCCTGTAAGCAAGGTTCTTGTACTAACTCTGAGTCAAGTCTGGAACTAATGCCAAATTTAAAACATAGCACCATCTAAACTGTTTCTTTACAAGTAAATATAATGTCTGTAGTTATCTTAAAGATTTATTTTTATTCTCTGGAAACAAATCTGGGAAAAGAGATGGGAGAGACTTGTTACTGCACTGAGATCATGTGAGCCTCAAACAGAAAGGCTGATAGTAATAGATAGATAGAAAAAACAAGCTTTTATATCCTTAACGGGCTGGACACCTCAAAGTATATTGACTGCCTTTGGTTCAGTGATCTCAATGGCAGTTTAAAGCATTTGCTGTAGCAGGAGATAAGAACTATTTTACAAGATGGAAGGTACCAATATGTGAAAGATTTGTTTAGTAAATACTTATTTAGGCTAATTAAGTGCACCAATCACTGGCTGTCAAGAGATAGATCAAGGTATTCAGAAATGGCTATTTAATTTCTCAGACTTACATTAGATATTTAAGCATGAAATGAATCCTGATTTTTCAACTACTTCAGCTGGATGCACAACTTTTTTTTAAAAAACCTTTCTTAACCTTTTTTTTGGTCAAAATAATTGCTCCTTTTTTATGAAACATCTAAAAAAATTAAATCATTTTGATAAACATTTCAGTAACAGTTGCTTTCACTCTTGAGATGCTTGAAAACATTGCAATTCTTTTCTGGTTTTCACTATTTTAATTAGGAGTTAGGTTAGTTATAAATGATCACGAGTTATAAGATATTTTGTGATTACCTAATCTAGCAAATCTATCAGAAATGGTATTTAACAGACCTGTATTTCTTTGGGATTGTTCCAGTGATCACAGCTAAAAGGATGAAGGGGAGGTAATCTACCTGAAGTCCTGTGTACTGCAAAAAAATTAGGGAGAGCAATTTGTCATTTCCTATCTGTTAGCTGTCAGTGTGTTCCTGATCTATTTTTGTGACAGTTATCCCATGGCCTGTAGTGCTGTACCTTTCTTTCGCTATAGGAAAAATGGCATGGGATCCAAATTGTGATACAGTCTAGACAGATTTACTGCATTACTGCTTTTGTACAGCTGAATTGTCTATATTCTTTGCTAATATTAAAGTACAGTTTTGGTGGTTAGGTTGGCTGGTTTTAGTACTTGTTGGGACTTTTTTTCTGTTTCTGCCTATGAGGACTCTGGCTTGCAATATGCTCTCACTTCTCCTGTGTCTGTGACAGTTTTAAGATTTGCATAGTCCCTTCATTTATGCTTCTTATTTTTTGCACCCGTATATTATTGCCATGCCAGTAAAGACTCCTTTGTCCTAATATCAGCATAATATTGGTCCAGTGCAGTGGAAAGTTCATCCAAACCCCATAGATTCTAAGAATCAGTCATTTTTTAGTATTTGAGTCATTCTGGAATCAGGGTCATAACACCTTTACCAGATGTGGATTGTCTTCATTCTGCAGAGAGACTCCCAGTAGTTCATGTCCTCATCCCCTTTATCAGGGTTTAGCAGCACATTTCTTACACTAAGACCACAGAATTATGTGGACATATAAGAAACCTCTTATATTTTATTTTAGATGTATGTACTCAATTCCTATTTGATATCAAGTCAAGGTGAGCATTTACTGACCTTGCACCTTGATTTAATGAGATCCAATACTATAGCAATTCAGAAGTTAAAAATCCACCAGCTACTCTCACAGAAGTAATTAAAGAGTCAATTGTCAAATACCAGGGTAAAACACTGAAGCCAAGACAGACCATTTCGGGAAAAGCAGACTTAGTGGTGGAGTGGGAAAAGCTCCATAGGAACATGAAAACTTTATAGCTAAAACAGGGATTCTAAGTAGAGGGCAGACCAAACATACAAAAGTAGGATTTCTGCAGCTGCCTAGTTCAGGGCCTCTGGGGTAAGAGCAGAGGAAATTTTTGGACTGAATGTCTGAATGTAAATTCTCTCTATGCTTTCATTTTATTTGAAATCTTTCTCAGAGGAAACAGCCAAATGTGCTACAGAGAAGGGACATGAGGTGACAGAGAAAATTTCTAAACTGCTTTGCTAGCTGGAAGACTTTGAGATTTACTCATTTTCTGACCTGAGATATTTGATTGCCTCTTCATAAAACATTTTAGCACCTATGCTTCCCTGTTTGGGGATTTAATGGCTACTACCTGTCAGCAGAGAGATCCTCCTTTCGTTTCTCACCTAAAAGTCTACTATACATATGGTAACATATAACTCTGTAGGAAATGACATATTTTTCCCAAGAGAATCTAGTAATTTTTCAGACTTTGGCAAACATAGCCATTCATGTGCATGTTTTTGTTTTGTTTGTTTGTTTGTTTTCATAGAAGGTTAAAGTTTAATATATACTTGACTTAGGAAATGACAGTATAATTCTGCTGTGTTATCAAAGGCACATATCCATAGAACAAAACTAAATTATCACGGTCCTTATTTCTTAATTATTTACCAGTATAAGGTAACTTGAAGGACTCTTTGTATAGGAAAACTGCTCCTTGTGAGAAATTTTTTATCTGGAGAAAGGGTTATAATTTTTTAGACATGCAGACATGTAGTCATGCTTAAGAGTTCATGAATTTGAGGCAGTTATTTATTTATAAGAGTAGAATTAACTAAACATCTGACACAACGGGTCACCATCCCGTGAAAGTAGCCCACTGATCAGCATTCAGTAAGAATGGTCCTTCCACTTGTGTGATATCTGTAAATGGTTACTGATAGAAGAGTTGTTCTACATGTGGCTAGAAAATGGAAAAACTTTAATAAAAATTCTTCCTTAACATTTGATAAGCAAAAAAGTGATAAAGCAAATGAAGTAGATGTATCAAAGAGCTTCCCTTTGGCCTTCTGTTGTAGAATTAAAACAGATGACTTCAAAGAGCTTATGAAAATAGACTCCCTCACAATAATAATTTCAATACAAATGGCATCTTAAGTGAAATATATTTAGTTGTGTGAAAAAATATTTTAAAAGAAGTTATAATCAATAATGTGAACAAGGTTAGGTCAATGGTAGGAACTCCTAAAGCATGATCCTTTAAGCTTCCTAATCTCTTCCTGAGAAGATGTCAATATGGGCATCACATTAAAGAAATTTTAGCAATATAGTCTTCAGCGGATACAAGGAAATACATCCTTACCCACTTTAATGGAGTCATCTCTTTAGAAGTTTAAGAAGTGATTGAAAGTTTGGGTTACTAGGATAGCACGTTGTAATATTTTCAATTGTACAATTGAAAATTGTACTTTTGTACAAATTTTAGTTGTAATTGAAAATATGTGTGCAGAGTACAAGGTGAGGCTGAAGTAATTTTTCATGTCTGGAGAGAAAATTATTTTGACACCTAAATCACAAGAAACAGTATAGTTTAATAGTTTAAAAAATTATTTTGAGTTGTAGGGGTTTTTGATTATTCACTTATATTATTATTTTATTATTCACTTTATGTTTTATACCGGTTTGTTTCAGCAACCTTGCAATACTTCCATAATTCAGCCTAATTTTCTGTTTTATAGAAATTCATGGTGTCTATCTGGATGACATATTTAAATATGGACATCAAATTAAAACCAGAAAATAATATATCCCTATGATGTAGGAAGAAAAGTTCAGGCTTAGTATAGCACTCTATGTTAGAATACCAGAGAGGCTAGAGGAATTATTAGTGAATATTTCTAATGGACTTTAATTAGTTCATGTGTAATTTGTGCTTGAAAATTCCTTGGAAATGATACGTCCTGAATTGTGAACCAAGAGACAACTGAATGAAACAAGAAGCAAATGAGATATTAAGAAACAAACTCTTATATGCCTATGCCTGTAGACAGCCAAATGCTCCATTAGTCAGTGAGGGAGAAGAGTAAGGAAAAGTGGAAAAGAAATTACCTTTTGGGGCAGCTTTTTTCTCCACAATTCTGATAATTCAATGACAGATGTAATTCAAATTTGTCTCTTGTTGAGGGTGAAAACAAACACCTCATTTCTGAAAACTATACTCTTTTCTCATCCTCTTGAGGGATTTTGAGCAGTAGAATGAGGAAACTTTGGGAAGGGTGCTCATGGTTTAAGGGCACTGGGAATATTTAAGAGATGTTGATAGGCATCTTTTACCTCATGCAGAGGATGCTAGCTTGTGGAATTATAATACAGAAGTTAAAATATTTCCTCACATATAAATGAAGTTTTGAAGCATTCTGAAATACAGTAATAAAGAAAAAATGTCTTTTTATCCTTTACCTAGGTCTAGATCATTTACAAGCTTACATTTTAAGGGGCTGTCTCATAAGAGCTCACATCCTGACTGAAACCTAAGAGGAAAAAGCAAAAACTCAGTCTGCCAGAAGATCCAAAATTAATCTCCAACAAAGCAAGAGATTCACCAAAGTCCAATCTGTACATCAGTTTACTTTCAACTTAAAGTTCAAAAGAAATAGCAGCTCTGTGGTTAAGCAATGATGGAAGAGGTTAGTAACAGATCAAAGCAAAGGATAGGAGAGAGATGGGTGAGCATCTGGGAGGGAAAATGGATAACATTTTCCTTGGTCTGGTCTGAGAAAAAAAATGAGAATGTGGGGGAAAGAAGGTGAAGGAAAAATAAGGTCAAACTTCTTAGGAGAAATACTTTTACTAGAATGAATGATGAAAATTTCCAGAGAAAAACTTGAAAGATGCTACTGCTGTACTTTAATCCTTCAAAATTATTTCTGCTACTAGTTGTTCATTTGAAACCTCTTTCTTTGTTTCAAGATTCAGTATACAATTAAAATGCCCCAAAACTCCAAGCCAGAATTTTTCTTCCTCCTTGCTGCTCTGTTGTGTTGCACTGTATTGTGAAGAGATTTTTTTTTTGTTCTCTTTTTTTTTTCCCTGAGATTTTCCTCTGGAAATGGAAGCATATTCTGCATTAGTCTTATAACATTAGGTCTCTATTTGCACAGCATTCATATAATTAAAGAATATATAGTTCCCTGCTTTTTGTTAATATTTGAAAAAAATTTTACTCCCATTTTTAAAGTCAGAAGGCAAAAATAATACTTGCTGTTTACCACATTAATTTATCTACAGGCCTATAGCATCATTCACTACTAAAAAGTAAATTTCTGAAAATAGGGAAGTTTTATTTCATAAAGCAGCTGATGGTTCTCTATATCCCATGTCTTTACAAAAAACCTTTGGTTTTGAGATTAAAGTATATATATACTTGTACTATAGTAAATACCTCTGAAATATTAAAGTCTTGGCCTAATTATATCTTTCTGTTTTATATAGTGGATTTTTAGTTATATCCCCTGTTCCTTTTGTTGATAGTGCTCCTGACCTACTCATGATAATTGTTTGCTGCTTTATTTAGAAGAAATTTGCTACCTCTTTTGTGTCTGTCAGTAGGGCTGTTTGTGATTTAACAGTGTCTCAAACACTTATCTGTATATTACAGATTGGAATCAAACTTAAAGTGAATATTATATGTTTGACTCTTAAAACATGAAGAAAAGTATTGTATGTATCCTATTAGCAGAGTACAGGGTCTTTATAAAGGCAAATTCTGTGGGTGGAACAGGGAATACGTTATAGATGCATAATTACTGAGAATTAAACGTGTGCGCCCCTACGATCCATGGGAATTTCTCAGGCCATGTGATAGGGATAATGGATGAGGAACTTGTCATTTCTGTAGAAGTATTGTACTCAAGCATTTTTAGGGAATGAGGTATTTTTTCATAGGATAAGGGCTCTAATCTAGTGAAACACTGAAATTATTTGGCCCAGTTCAAAAACCCCATATGTCTTCCATTTCGTTTTGTACAGAGCCCAGTTCCTTGGTCATGACTTATGTCTTGGCAGATAATCACTTAGTCAGAGCTTATAACCCATATAGGGGTTTGAAAGTCACAATTTTGGACTTAGGCAGAATTTAAGTACTAATTTGTGGGATTTGGTAGTTTTCCCAAGATCAGAAGCTACAGTGTAACACAGAACAATCCAGTTATCTTGTGTTGCAGCCCATAAATACTGGACTCTATATAGGACTATGAAATAATTTGGCTGTTAAAACAATGTTTTAATGGAAAATAAAGAGATTAAGAGATGGTGGGTTAACATATTTAAAGATCTAGTTGCCAAGTTTTTCTTTTTGTATACTGATAAAATAGATGATGCTCTGACTGAATTTTTTAAGCTATTGAGGTAACTACTGTGAGGGGGGGATTACTGTAGTCTCTGTGACAGACCTATCAATGCCTTTTCATAGCTATTAGTTAAAACTACATTTTGCAATTAAACAGATGAGGGAAAATAATTCAGAAAAACAACTTCTTGAAGCTAAGCTTGAGGAAAAGAGAGATGAGAGTAATGGTTTTTTAGACTTCTCTGCCACTATATTAAGATGGCAAAAAGCAAGAATTCATTGAGCTTGGAAAGGTGGAAAAAATGGTACTAAATGAATATTTGGAAAAATTCTGCTCAGCAAAAAGAAAGAGCTAGTGCAGAAGGTGTCTCTGATGTAAGTACCCTAAATTCCCATTCAAGAGCATTGTTATTGCAGAACTAACATCTTACTGCACCTTGCTAAATAGTCATGACATTCATCATAGTTAGAAATGTTATTTGCTGGGAAGGAAGACATGGCTTGATAAATCAGTCTACATATAAATTACATAAGGGAAAAGACCCTTACATTGACTTCAGCAAGGGGAAAGATAGAATGTCAGATTTTAAATGACAGGCAGTAATTCAGCATGTGTGGATTAGAACCATACTGCTGTAAACTCTCTTCTATAGTCCTTTTTATTATCTGTGAGGCTGTATAATCAGGAGCCTTATCAATCCCTCTAAAAGGGAGAATAATTGCATCTTCAGAAGTCACACAGTGGAGACATTATTATTTTGATTACAAACAAACACTCACTTTTTCCCCAATGAGGGATCTTCACATGTGAAAGCACTTAACCAACCTAAAAACATATTCCACAATTACGGCAAATTGGAAGAACTTAAATAATCAGTGACAGGTTTCAAGTGTGTCTCCTACTGAATGAGGGAGCCAGACTACAGCTGTACTTAGCAAAGTGTAGTTTAATGTCAACAAGGGGAACAGGAGACTGTTATACCTCTTTTTTCTTATTGCTTTTATATAACGGTTGGCTCCGTGATGATTTGATATTTCTAAAACAAATTCCTCTCTTTGATAAGCACTGGAAAATATATATTTTAATGTTAATTGGCTGCAGTTTCAGTTTATCTGGAAGAACAAAGGGTTAATAAAATCTTCTCTACTCTTCAAGTGCTAAAGGCCAAGAGTTTTCACTGCTTTTATTTGTAAAAAGACCCCGATTGAATTTACTTCTGTTTCACTTTTAAAACTTCCTGGCTTTTCATTCACAAATCACACATTTGTCTTCTCCCGGAAAAGCATTGCTTTTGTTTTTGTGACCTACATTTGTAGGGCTCCTAATTAGCAGGCAGCAGGGATCTGCTGTCCCTCAACAGCTCTGCTTTGGAATTCTAAGCTAAAAAGAAAACATGTTGCTGAAATCTCAATCTCAACCATCCTACTATGGATCAGCACCTTTGTGTGCACCATGTTAAAAAAAAAAAAAATCACAATAACTTAAAATTTCCCCCTGTATTGCATTCGTGTCCTAGTCTGGCAGCTGCTGGAGTTAATATCAGAAGGATCAAGAATAAATGTAGGGTGTTCTCATTGTCCTTAAAATAAAAATGCACCAGCATTTTGTTTGGCAAAAAAATTCTTCCCTGAACTAGTGTTTTCAATAATTTCCTTGTTATTCTCTGTTTTTGTTGGTTTTTTTCTGGGGGTTTTTTGGGGTGTTTTTTTTTTGTTTGTTTGTTTGTTTTGATGTCGTTGGTGGTGGTTTGGTTTTTTTAATTTTTTCTTTGGCTTCTGCAGATAAGCTGACCATTATTTTTACTTTTGTGTTCAAATTATCATCCTGGCTTGTGAGAAAGTGGCACAACATCTTACTTAAATAACATCAGACCACACAAGAGCTAAGTCTTCTCTCTTTCAGTTTTCAAAGTAAATAGGAATTTGGCTGGAATTGGAATGCAGTATTTGACTCTAGTTTTTTATTAAAAAACTTTTTACATATGTGGTGGAACTGATATAAACTGCTACATTGAAATACATCAGACATCCAACTCCTCCCATCAGATGGGTCTTGTTACTTGCTAGACAACATTTACAGGCTCCTGCCATGTCTTGTCCTCAACAGTGTCATGTCAGTAGCTGACCAGCCTGGCATTTTTTCCGGCAGAATAAGTAATGGCATTACCATTAGAACAAACAAAGTTTCATTTTCTTTGGATTTGCCTTCTGCTTGGCTTCATACTCTGAGTTTGCTGTGTTTAAAGACACTTCTTCTCTTAGAAACTTGCATATAATGAAGGCTTTTCCTAAATCTCACCAACTGCAACATATTTCAAAATTTACAGGAATGTTAGTTCTGTGGCCACTACTCAAAATCAAGCTAAGCTGAAATTTGACAGTATATTCAAAAGCTGTTGGGAGAAACAAGTGGTGACACAGTGACTGCTGTTAGCCTGAGAATTCAGACTAGACAGACTTGTACCTGGAAATGAATACAATTTATTCTACAGTAATATCTTTGCAATGCAAACCAGACACTTCAACCTAGAACCACAAGGGCAGGAGAAGGGTATGGAGATACCTATATTCTAAGCAACCTCTTAGAATATGAGATGTTCAGTCTTTCCCTGTTCCAAGACTATCCAATAGTACAGCAGAAAATCTGTCTTAGTGACAAGAATAGCTTGTTACAGAAACCATTTTGGTTGGGGTTTGTCTACCCACTTTCCATCATCTGTCACAAGAGTAGAAGGAATATGTTATATATCAGGTAGCCATTCTATATTTATGCTGCTGTGCTTGCACTTTCTGGGAAGCTTTAGAATTCACTGTATATGCTCTTTAAATACAAAACTTTCTGCAAAATCTCTCTGTCTTCTGTGTCTATTGGGGAGCTCCTGCTTCTCTTGCAATAGGAAACTTTATCTGATCAGTAGATCTGGAATACCTTCAGGCTGTGTGGCATATTGCACAGGGTCAGAAACAGAGAGGCTGCTGTGTGTGGCCCTCTCCCAAGACTTGTGAGGAGAGTCATTTGCAGCCTGGATGCATGTATGTGTGCAGTGATTCATCCAGTCAAAAAGGTTGCACAGTGGAGACTGAGGGGAATTGATGTTCATGCTGAGGAGCCTCTGCAGTGCCAAGAGAGACTTGGACTAGATATCACTCCCAGGGGAAAAAAAGGAGGAAATGTTCCTCTTTTATTCAGTAGTCAGATGGTTTCAAGGAGGGGAGATGAGGTTCATCTTTGTTTAAATGGATATTTAAATGTCTTTAGCAATGCAGTGAAATCTCAGTAGCAGGAAATTGAATATGTTCTCTTAAGAAGCAGTTTTCTCATTCAGATGGACAGTTCAGTACATGGATACAAGTCCCCCTTTCTGATGTGCTTTCTAACTCTGGGGCTTTTGACTATAGCAGGATGATTGGGTGAATACCAGATTCTCCTGCCCTGCATTTTTCAGTACATGAGATGTACTCCTCCACACACAGGAAAATCATCTCCTAGCTTGGCTGTGGATGCATTGGCTGTCAGAACTTTCCAGCTTTAGACTTTTTGATGCCCACTTTCTGGCATAAACACGGAGCATGTTTATAAATCACAGAGGACTTAAAGGTCTCTTACTGGACGTGCCTGTGCTGTTCGTGGCGGTGCCAGGCAGAAATACAAAACCGAAGCTCAGAGAAGCAGAGTAGTGTTACTGTGGCACAGCCATCACCCTGCTGCACCCTTCCAGAAGGAAAGGCTGGCTGGCTCAGACCCAGCAATGCTGAAGTCAGTAAACTGCTTCGGTTTCTTCAAAAGACTGGGTCACCACTAGCTCCAGGCCTTTTGTGCAGCATTTAATTTACATAGGCATGTGCTTGTTTGCACTTTTGCAGTCACTTAGGGCCTTTGGACTTTACTGATATTCATCACAAAGCACTTTGCCTGTGCCTGAAACATTTTTTAACAAATGCTGACTGCTGAAAGGGAGCTTCTTCTTGAACTTTGCTTGGTCTGTCAGCTCCTCAGAGCATCCCTGTGATGCACATCTTGAATCCTATTTGTTTCTCGGTCTTCAAAGCATGCAAGCTCTCACTCTAGCCAATGGAAATGGAGTCTGGGGAGCACAAGGAAACAGTTAGCTGACCAGTTATAAATATTTATTTTAGGTGATCTAATTTGACTCTCCACATAGGACTTTGAATATACCAACCTGCAAGTTGTCCCTTCATTCCAATCTATCCTCTGAGGGCCAAAGTGACAGGTGTCACAGGAGCAATGCAGATCTGTGGTCACAAGAACTTCCACTACACAGGAATGATGTCAGTGGTTTGCCTTGAAATTATTCTTTACCCTGAAATCACCCTTCATTCAATCCATATTACAGCAAGAACAAGTAATACTTATCTGGTAAGTGTGAAATAACACTTGCAGATGTTTAGAAAACCTGATGTGTGATAGATATAAGATAATCCTCATTGAATTCTTTCCTTCTGTGTGTCCAGCAGATGAATTTTGGATGCTCTGATTACCAGACTCCATTCTAGGGACTTCTGTACATGAATGTGCCTTTGTATTTTCCTTCTTCTGCAGATTCACCTATAAATTTAACTGAAATATTATCTTCTTCTTTCACAAGAATTGCTATTGGGCCTTTTTTACAGGAGAAAAATATAAGCATTTTTTCTTGTCTTCTATTTATTGGCAATTACTAGCACTTCAGAAATCATAATGTCTCAGTGGAAAAGCTAACATCCCAGTATCCTCTCTCATATAATCCAGGGGGTTCAAAGCTCTTCGTTGCTCTCTTCACTAACCTCCTCTAAGAATATCAAGCAATTCTCAGGTGACATTTTCCAACTCTAAATGTTATTTTGGCAACCACAAAAAATCTAATGCATAAATGAAGTTCTTTGCCATTCAGTCTATTAGTGATTCTTCACTGAGATTAGAGGGAACTGGAAACAACCACTCTGGAGTGATGAGTGACTCTACCCCATGCATGGCTCTACCCCAAGCTTATTCTTGGTAATTGCATGTCAGCTTTAAATGATCACTGCAGACTTTAAGCCCTCGAGGCCCCCTGAGTGGAGCAGCTGCCGTTTTAGCAGTGGGACTGGGTGCCCAAATGCACTGAATAAGTTCTGCCCTTCTGCATCAGTGGGAACAGCTGTGGGCGCTTCTGAACTGCATGCACTTCTCTCCTCACACCTTTTTTTATGCCATAGTGAGCACAGCTGATAACCATGCAGTAAAAAATGCACCCTTTTAAACTCTGAAAATAAAGTTACTCTCTTCCTCTCATCAAGCCAGTAGTAGACACATGCATGTGTCTACTTGAATGAAATGATAACTGCAATAACAAGTAGGCAAGTAAAGCCGAATTTTTTTAAAGCCTCCCAACATCAGCAATTTACAGCTGAGTTGGAACTTGCAGGTTGATTTCTCCTGTTCCACGTACACTTCTGAGTCAGGGCTCAGACAATCCCTTCTCTAAATTATGTTCTGGAAACAATCACACTCAGTAAATGTTCCTGTTCCCTTCTGTCCTCTGGTTCAACTCATAGCATATACTTGGCAGTGAATGTCAGCTCTCCTAAAATACTGCCTTGGATAATCAAAGAAAAATATCTCTATTTTTTGCTCTTCTTTTAACTAAAAATCCCCAATCTTCATGCATTTGAAGGCAACTCTGCGTCAATTTTGTATCAGAAATCTTGTTGATATCCTTTACATAAGAGGTTTTCCATGCTACCAGCCACACAGAGAGCTTAACTGCAGGGTAAGGGGCAGTACATATAAGACTGATATTGGTATTGATGAAACCACAACAGCTACTGAAACATACATCTTAATAAACATATTGATAGATATTTTTGCCTTAGGGTTTTCATTTTGAAGTTAAAGAATTCTGAGTTTTTGAGAAAACCTAAAATTTAAGCCTGAAATTTCTTCATCCATATAGCAGTGATAAAGTGCACAACAAAATTCTCCTAATATAGCATGACCTCTCCTACTACAGCAGTAGCAAGAGTGTTGTTTTGTAAATTCATACTTAGTGAAAACTTGAGTCTAACTTGGGGTTACCAAAATCAGCCTTTAAGTGTTTTATGTAGAAGTTTGACAGTTATGTGACCCAAAATACACCGAAACAGTTCTTTGATTTGAATGTCCCATTTTGGTTTTATGATTATAATATCTATGTTTGTTGATCGTTTTATCAACAAGTGTCTTCCTCAGCTTTTAAAACATAAAGTGCGTACAGATTTCTTATGTTGAAATGTCATGGTGAAAGAATACTGATTTCTCCTTACAGCATGATGAATGATGGTTGGATTTGGTAAAAGCACACATTTCTTTTCCATCTTTAGGAACACTGCCATTGTGTTTGATTTGAAGAGAGAGGAGAGTGTGAAGGGCACAGGGACTGTGAAAACAGCATTTTTTTTTCCAAATACCCTAGATTTTGTCATTTCTTTTTACTCCAGAAACAGTGTTGTTTAGGTCAGTATTGTACTAAGCATGTTGATATATCTTGTGTAGGATGGTAACTACTACTTGCATTTCTAATCCAAAAAATGGTATACCTGGCACTAAGTCTCCCAGTTACGTAAATGGAATTGTAGTCTATCTTATCAGATAAGGAGTTTAGTATTGTCAATAATATAAAATTACTGTTAAACTGTGTAAGTAATCTAACTGGGAAGAACAAGGAAAAAAAAAAAGAAAAAGAACAAATTTGGTATTTACTTCCTCTTGAATACTTGTTGTCTTACCAGAAGCCTGGCACTGACAGTAACACTCTTCTGAGTATGAAGCTAGGGTGACCAATACCCAGGCATTCAGCAGATCTGGAATGCCAGAGTAATGAAATGGATCTACAAAACACCACCAAACCACTGGAGGATATCTGTTGTGTGGCCTGGAGCTGCTCTGTCCTGGGGATGGAATGTGTCTCACTGCTCTGATGAGAGACATTTTGCTGCACAGCCTGAATTCCTCAAGTGGTCTCTGCTGCACAAGTCAGACTAAAACAAATTTATGCTGTCACCCATGCTGACAATATGTGATGACTTTGAAGCATGGTGAGGCAGAGACTGAAGCATCAAGACATTGAAAGGATATGAAAGGATCATGTGAACTACCACAGCCAAAAGAATAGGCTCAAACATACAAGGACTTCCAGGGTTAAGGCTATGATAATGTACACATACAACAAAGAAGTTTTACCAAAATGTTGGAGCACTGTGTTTTCAACCTGTCATAGTAGTTCTTTTCTTCTATAAACATGTTTTATTGTTTAACTTTGTGTATGGGACCAGATGCTCATCTGATGTTTAGGTGATTTGGGATGGTTGATACCACCTGTGAATCTTATCTGTAGTTTGCTCTGAAGCTGCACTAAGGAAGTCAGCTGGATTTTGGTCTCTTTATCCCCTTAAGTGCAGCCTTTGTTTCTACAGTGCTTTGGCTTTGTAAGAGAATGAGAAGGTTTTACTACCTAACAAAGAAAGCTTTGATTGGGGCCCAGCTAGGAGAGTCCAAAATTAATGTTCTCAACAACGATGCTTTGTTCTCTGAATCTTTTACTTTTTCAGATGGAAGAAAGCTAAATAAAACCTGGATAGGGCTATGCTAGAGAACTACATGACAACATTTGATTAACTACATTTTTGCTTGTTTTTTGTGGAACGTGATTTACGCAATCACTCTCTGAAAGTCTGTGCTCAGCCTCTTGGCTAATTTCAACACAGCTTGATAGGGGAAAACCATTTAGAGATAACTACCTTCTTATAAGTTTTGTTCAAATAGGCACTTGCATAAAGGAAATGGGTCCTGCAAGTGTTTGAACATAAGATCACAGAATAGTTTGGACTGGAGCAGAGCTCATGAAATCATCTGCTCTAATTCTCTGCTCAGAGCACACTTAACCAGCTCAACTTGTCTAGTTGAGTCTTGAATAATTGCAAAGGTGGACATGCCATAATGTCTCTACATAGTCTCTCCCTGTGTTTGGCTATCCCAGTGATTAAAAAAAATTAATCCTAATATACAACTGAAAATTCCAGTGCTCTAACTGATGGCCTTCACGTCTTGTCCCATTGCTGCACCTCCAAGTCTGGTTCTGTCTTCTCTGAATCCTCTGACCAGATTACTATGGAATCATCGAGTCATTTAGGATGGAAAGTATCTTCACAATGAAGTCCAGCCATTTAACCTAACAGGATCAAGTCCATCACTGGATTACAGACCTAAGCACCACATTTGCATGTCTTTTAAATACCTCCAGGAATGATGATTCCACCACTTTCCTTGGAAGCCTGTCTCAACACTTGAAGAAACTTTTTCTAGAATCCAATCTAGATCTCTCCTGGCGTAACCTGAGGCCATTTTCCATCATCCTATTACTTACTTAGGAGGAGAGACCAACTTCCATTTCATGACAACCTCCCTTCAGGTAGTTGTAGAGAGTGATAATTTCTTTTTCTCCAGACTCAACACCTCCAGTTCCCTCAGCTACTCCTCATAGGACATCTGTTCCAGACCCTTCACTAGCTCCATTGCTCTTCCTAGAACACTGCAGTGTAAACTTTTTTCATACACAATTTGCATTTTTTTAATATACAACTTTTTCTCATATACAATTCAGTGTTAGCACATACTGAGTAGAACTGTTTGAGAAATATAGTAATTTACAAATAAAATCTGATATAAATAGTTTTGTTTAGTAGCAAGTGTTAAAAGTTTTAAATAGTAGGAGAACTAACAGATTCTTCAAAGTTGTGCTCATGCACCCAGAAATTAAAATAAATTTTAACACAAATGCAAAAATATGTAAGTAGAATATTTGCCTTTTTTTTTTTCAGGATGCTCACAACCTGTAAATATTGGAAGACTATGAACGAACCAGTCATGTACCATTAATGCGGATGATTGAAATAAATAATTCAGTGTTAATCAAATGTGTGACAGTTGAATTCTGTGAATGAATTGTTGCTGGTTTAGAAGGGATTCAGATTTTTGAACATACACTTTTCAGAACTGAGTGAAAAGATGCAAACGGTGTGGCCACTAAATTGAAATGGACAAATTACACTTAGGAAAGGAAGACATTAGCAAATTTATCAGATGTGGTAAATCATTTGGGAAAACCTGAGTAAGGTATTTTTACTATTCTAAATCCCAAGATGTTTCATGGGTCTTGGATGAGCTCTCCTTGATCTGCACAAGTACAGTATATAAGAATCTGAACCACGTGTTTTAAACTCAGGCTTTAGAGAATGTTTCAAAATGGACAAAATCAACTCCTCCTACTAAATGGAATTTAGTTTCTTGTAGAAGCAATGCTATCAATAACACAACTCATTTTAAAGAGAAGAGGTAGAACAGGAAAAGGAAACAGTTCATTACTCAATAAAAGTATCATTAGCATAAAAAGTTCAGCAGGCTTTAATCTTCTTTCATTGTAGTTATTGTATTGTAATATGATCCAGTTGTTGCTGAAATACAGCTGAACAGGTACAATGCATGGGAGCTCTCAAATATGTCTTTGGGTAAGGTCATGCAGAGGCAATGCCAGCTTATGAATAGTACAAGAGAAACTTCTTTGTTCAATTTTGTGTTTCTGTTTTAATGATGCTTGCAATGGAAATGAGCAAATGTCTGCAGTGGATGTTTTTCATACTATGCTGCAACACTGGAAGACCATTTTCATCCATATGACGTATGATGTAAAGGTACTCAAATAATTGCCTTTACAAAATAATTGTTGTCATTTTTACTGCAGATTATATTTTCATTTCAATATTACTTTTTTATTTTACTTTTGGCATTTTATTTATTTGGCTATGAATTTTCCTGAAATTGTGCATGAAGTGCAATTTAGACTCGGGCAGTGGAATCTGACATAGTAAAAGTTCAGCAACATATGTGATTTTTATTTTGTTCCTAACTCAATACAGTAGTTAATTGTCAAGGTCCAAGTATGCTGAATTCCATAACTGAAATAAAAGGAGCAGTAGTATTTACAAGTTGGTGCATTATTTAGACAATTATTGCTACTTGCTGTCATGATTAGATACTCCTCTGTGGCTTATGACATAAAACTTCACAATAGAGTTATATTTCTCTGCCTTTGATTAACCAAACCATGAAGAGCTAATGTTTTACTTCAGACCTCATCAAGATTTAGTTTGCCAAACCTGACTCTGCATTAACTTGACTTCCAGTCATCACTACTGAACACAATGCAAATCAATATTTTCTGAGCTCTCTTTATAATGATTCTAAGATTTTCCATGAGAATGAAAAGCTCATAAAACATGTCATAGGGCCTGGAAGCCTCTTCATCCTCAGTGTTCATATTGCTTCTTTATTTCTACACCTTACAAAGGGAGTAATCACTGAGAGCTCTGCAGGAGCCTTTTCAATCCCTGCAATGCCTTTTGACATTGCAATCAAAATAAAATTTTTGAGACAAAATTGAAAACAACGTGTACACTTTTCTGTAAAATGTTAATGCTATTTTTAAGCACAAAGTGGAGTTAAATTCATATATTACAAACATAAAAGTCTTAACTAATGCTTGGATAAATCCCACTCCTGTCCACATAAATGACAACTTATCAAAGTCAGGACAGATGCTATTTAAAGACCAGCCAAGCAAGAAGCTGGAGGCCTTCAAGACTGCACAGAGGATAAGTAAATAAGGAACAGGGTTAGTATTTCACATTTTATATAAAGAATAATTTGAATTTTTTTTTTTTTTTTTTGTGAGCCAGTTCAAAATGAAGATCTGGATATAGAGAAGAGAGAGGAGTAAGCTAAAGCTGAATATGCATCTCCCTACTCTTGAAGCTTAGTAGCTTTGGGAAATTCTAGAAGATGAGTTTCCTGCCACAGAAAGCTTGTTCTACTAACAATTTTAGAGATGGTATGGAATTTAATTTCTTCAAGTTGGTCTTCATGGTCTAATCCAGTCAATTTTAACATCAGAGCATTCATCATCAAAGATGGATTGTCTTGAAAACAGGAAGACCAAGAGTGGGTTACCAGATTCTGTGCCTCATTAACATAAACAAATAAATTTTGCAATGTATTTTGTAAACTATATTATTAAAGAAATGTTTTTTGTCTTCAGGAGGCCTTTGGAAAATTGAACAGAATCTCACTTCTTTGAAAATTAGAAAAATTCAATTTGAGGTCTAAATATGCAATTAGATTAATTGTTACCAGTTGTTGTTATAAAAATCATTTAGTTTAGTAATTTTTACACCCTTGCAGTAAACCTCATAAGTGCATACAGAGAAATCATGTCAGCTTATCTGTGTTTTAAGATGAAAAACCGAAAATGTTTTTGCAGCTCTCATACTAAAGGATTTCCACTCTTATCATCATGAAACACATTCCTCATAGATCTTTCATTCAGAATTTTTCTTTTCTGAGATTTTTATGCAGTACTCCTCAAGCTGGACAAATCCTGATAATGTCAGCAGTTCTTCTGAGCTGTGACACAAATTCTCCAGCTTATGGACTCCAATGTCAACTGTTACACAAAGCCAGCAACTCCCAGTGATTCTCTGGTCAACTAATATGCACAAGTACATCCTTTTAAACATTTGTTTTCAAATTTTGAATCAAATTATTTGGATCATAGTAGAAACTCCAAGTTAGTAGTGACAAGAGTCCAAATTCAACCTGCCTCATAATAAATACCTGCCATCAAAGTGAACTCAGAGTTCTGAGGATAACTGTCCTTGTTTAATCAAAAAAACATTAACTCAAGACACTTTAAAAGATGGTGTAAAGGGAATTTTTCTATAAATTATTTACGACAAGAGAATTTTTAAAATCATGTTTCTGTCTACCATCTAATTTGATGTACTCATAGATCTGTTTCTCAATGGGACCGAACATATCTACAAATTGTTAAAAATTGTTCTCCTTGTCTTCTTGCTTTATTTTTATTCTGCATAAACTTTTTCTTTGTTTTTCTTACCACAAGATTTTAAAGTAAGAAGTTCACTAATGTATTTTGAGATCTTTATAATGTTATAGTCTTTTTAATTCTTGACTAAATCTCACTAATTTCCATGAAATTAGTTAGGCTGCACTTATTCCATCATTTTATAGTGTGAATTTTTTTTTTTTTTTTTGATTCTCAACAACATTTTGTGTTAATGATGTCTAACAGACATTTTATATTTCAATACCTTTGAACTGCTTACAGTCTGATGCTGTTGAAAAAAGTCTGTGAGCCATACTGATATTTTCTTCAAAGGAAGGTGGAAAGGTTTTTTTGAAATATGTGATTTTTTAAAGACATTTGAATACCAGGCAAGAAGGATTTGTATTGTTTTGTATAATGGGGAATACCCTTTTTTGGATTAGGAATTCAAGTATGAGCTAGTTAACATACTACAAGAGATATATCAACATGCTTAATACAATGCTGACCTAAACAACACTTTCTGGAGTAAAAAGAAAGGACAAAACCTAGGGTACCTGGAAAAAAAGATGTTCTTTTCATAGTCCCTGTGCCCTTCACACTCTCCCCTCTCTTCAAATCAAATGCAATGGCAGTGTTCTTAAAGGTGGAAATGCGTGATTTTGTACAAACGTGTTGTAGTCTTTGTGTAAGCCTTAACCCCTTCAAAGGCAAGGACAGTGCAGACCTGGACTGCAGCACATCATCTTACAGGATCACCCTGCCCTACTGCCTTCTCCTTGCTGCTGCCCTCACAGCAGCACCATGACCAACACAAAAAGGAAAGAGAGGAGGGTGCAATGATATATTTGAGGTATTTGTTCAAATATTTAGAGAGGCATGGGAGGGAATAGTCAGAATCCATGTTTCTTTTAAGGGAAGGGTCCTGGAGGGAAATTAGCTACTGAATAAACTCTCTGGAATAATTTGGAGATGATATGTACTTTAGAGAAGAAAACAAAGAAACAAAGAAACAAACAGAGAGAAACTGATAGTTTAGAGAAAGGAGTTCCTGATGTTGCTGGTCACTGACAAAAGTCTTCTGTTTCAGAGTTTTAAAAGATTATCATACTCGGCACCGTTCAATAGCTCTAATTTGGCCATTAAATTCCTGTCACCTTTGCCCTCTCCTAATGATTGTGACAAAATGCTGTCAGCAATCAGTAAGACTCAATCGTTGTGGGAATGATTTCAATAAACAATCAAGTCTGCATCTCATCCATCACCTTGACTGATTTCTCTATTCCCTGTTCACCTCTTCATGACATTTGGCAGGTCACTTGATATAAAATATGCAAACAGTGAGCTGAAATAGCCCAAGTCTGCTGAAATATGCTGACTGAACCAGTTGTCTTAAAGTAGCCATGAATCTTTCCATGGCAAGCACAGATATTTTCTGTAGGTTTTTTTCTTTGCCACATAGGCTGGTGTGGTATTTGTCCCCTTTACATTCACAGCACTTGTACTTACATCGTCATGTGAACATGAGTATTATCTGTTAAATCTCTTGGATATGTGCAAAAATAATTTACAAAAAGGAAGGAACAGTTAACAGGAAGAAAGGTACTAGGAGTAGAATCAATGTACTGATGAAAGCAAGTAAAGGAATGAGGTGGGAAATTAAGCCAACAGAAAAATTACATGTAGAGTTTATCTTCTGCTTTAATGAAATCAGTAGAGATATCTTTAATAGAGTTGAATAGGCCTAAAATTAAGCTATATTAAGGTATCTCCAGGTGGAATTATCTATTTCCAGGGCTCTTTGACACCCTGCCATCCACCTGCCTCTGTCAGTCTCACTGAGCAGGCTGTACCTGTCAGCAGCCAGCACTCACCAGCCCCCCTACAGCTGCTGCACAGCTCAGCCTGGTGTGCAAGCACAAGCCTCAGTCTGAGTCAGTTCAAAGTGGTGTGGGCTGCAAAGGATGGTGCTGAGGCTGAGCATAGGATCCTTTCTGCCAGCTGTGCCTTGTGTTGCAAGAGCCTCCCCAAGAGCAGCAGGATATCAACTGGCAAAAGCAATCTCCAAAACAGTCAGAGCTCACCTGGAGACTCCTCAAGACTAATGTCTCAGCACAGCTAAAATCACCTGAATATCTCCTGGGAGATCTACACAAAAGAATTATTTGGTTTTTTTCACCTCTTTCTATGGTCTTCATTTTCCTGTGCCAGCATGTTTGTATGCATTTGTGTTTCTTACATGCCTATGAAAGAAAAAGAGCTGAAAGAAAGCATCTGAATGTTCTTATTACTTAGCAAAGCTCAGCATCAAATCACTTCATAACTTGGGCTTTTTTCTTTTAGTTTCTGAAAGGAAATGCACATAATTAGGAGCAAATTTATCCTACTCTGGAATCAGGAATGACTCTTGGTATGCACAGGTGCTAGAATATGTCAGTGATCACCTATGAAATACTTGTGTGACTAAAGTTCAAGAACCAGTCTTACCTGTTTTCCACAAGAAGTCTTGATTCCAGAATTTAAGGTTTGAAGTACAAAGCCAGACTGGTTTGGGGAGGAATTAATTCTAGTTTACATTTCTGGATGTAGCTCAAATCAACTTTTTCTCTTAATAGCACAGCCCAAATCTTACCCTACCTGCTGATTTCTGCCTTTCCTGTCTGTGTTGGTAGGCTCTGTTTGAGATAGCTACACTATAAACTAAATCTTTTAAAACAAAGGAATTTCAAAATAACCCCACCAAAGGAGGGGTGCTTGGAAAGCTTTTTTCAGAGGTCATCCAATCTACCAGCACAAACTCAGCTATGCCATTAAAGGCAATATTCATGGAGCTGCATCTCCAGTTGCAGAAAGGGAGGCACACAGGTCTGCCTCAGCAGTGGGGTCTCCTCATCCACACAATCAGTGCAGCTTCTCATTCCCATCCCCTTGCTACCATCTGCACTTCCAATACACAATAAAAGAAAAAGGATATTAAATATTTTACAGAAGAAAAAAAAATATACATGTATTCCTCCCACACTTTCTTTTCCAGGACACTTTCAGCCTGGCAGATGCAGCCCATCCTGTGCCTGCACAACCACCTGCATGTGAAGCAGCTGTGAATCAGGAAGATTTTTTAAACAACCTCTGAAGAAGTGACACAAACAGAAAAGTGGGATGACCTACCCCAACAATGGCTGTATTGTTACCAGGAGACACAAACGACAGCAAATCTGCTTTGTCTGTCTAGATTATACTGCAGGTACAGTTATGAACAGTATGTGAAGTTGTTTGTTAGGTCATTAAAGAAAGATCATATTCCCCATCTGAATTATTTGACTTTTATTGCTGGATAATAAACCTGAAGAAAAAATTCATATATTAAAAATATGTAAATACATAAACCAGAAATATTATTCAATAATTTTATACATTATTTAAAGTAAACCTGCTTTTAATCTTCAAAGTTTCCATCTCTAGGTATTTCATGATGAATGGTAATAAAAATTGATTTAAAAAAAAGGAGAAAAAAAATCTACTTTTTTGTGAAGATGTGTTCATAAAAGCAAAATAATAAGCTAGTGAAGTATGATATATCGTGGAGCAACTTATACCTTCATAAAAATGACATACACTTTTGTTTGACAAATATTTTATTGCATGTCTCACAGCTATTAAATAATTCCCAGTTTAATTTTTGTTGTGTCCTAAACACTCAATAGTAAATACTATATTCCCTTGGCCTCTTATATCTTCATCTATATTCACAAAGAAAACTTCAAGTTTTTCTCTTGTTTTCTTTTTCATTTTATATGCAGAACCCAGTATTACTTTTTACCCTAGGGCTCAGTTCTTAGGATATATGGTGACAAACTTGCAAGCAATCAGATACAATGCTGCATATCTCACCCTCTCTTCCAGGCTAGATAACTGGAATGCATGAGAATAAGGAAGATCACTGTGTACATTTAAGGGCTCATTTTCTATTTCTTTCCACTTGCCATGATGTTTGGGCTCCTTAACCCAGTTCTAGTTCTTATCAGCTTCATCCAGAATTGTACATTATCCCTGTAAAGATATCAAAACATGAAGACTTACCTTAGCATATCACAGGTTGATTAGTCAGATATCAAACTGGGACATTGGGGAACCTATCCTGTGATGGCAAAACTCAAACTACCTGGGAGATTGAGGATGCTGTAAGCCTTAGAGGTCATTATTACCACTTGTCATTGCACTCCTGAGGCACTCCCTTGCTGTGCTGATACTTTAATAATATCCCTTTCAGCTGATACTTTACTATTTTGTGAGTTTTGCACCAGGCAATAGACAATCCTGTTGATTGTTCCTGCTGTGCGTGGCTGTGCAGCCACACCTACCTGTGGTCAGTGTGCCAGGGCTGCTTTGAACTTAGGAGCCCCCAGCTGGGAACCTGCATGACACTCTGCTTCATTTCTGGACCCTGATCAGATGCAGGCAAGAAATAGAAACACAGCTGCTCACTACAGAGTCATCCCAGGCATGTACAAAGCATTTGGAGACCTTTCAGGTCAAGTTGGGATGCCCCTCAGTACGGTAAGTGACTGAGCAAGGGCTTTCCAGACTACAGTGACTTCTGTTCTGGCCATATTTTTCAACATGTTAGAAATCCCTGTGACTAAACAGAAATAAAAAACCACTGCTGAGGCAAAATTCTGGATTTGTTTGATCTCAACAGGGACAAAATGAGATCCTAAATAAGTAACTAAACGGCATAAAACTTGGAAGTCACCTTTATCTTCAGCAAATTACAAACAGTGGTAAAATGCATGTGGCAAGGAACTGACCCTTTTTTATTTAATTTTAATATGTCTCTGTAACCTTTCCTGACCTGACCTGACCACTTTTCTCTGGTGTGACATGGCTAAATATCTATTAGATCCATCCGATTACCAGAGTTATGTATTACACATCACTTCCTAGTATAGGACTAGACTAAAATAAGGCTGGCATGTGCCAGCCTTGCAATTACATTAGGCAAAAGATGTAATATGTCATTTATACTTAAAAATGGAGAATGCTGGATGCAGCAAAAAGTCAGTCTGTCAGAATTCGGGATGAAGCCTGAATTGCTAGACTGGTATACTAAATCAGAGTCATAGTGTGGCCATAGTGTTTGCAATCTTGTACTGGAATGCCTTACTCTGGATTTAATGTATTTTTCACAACAAGCCTCATTGCTTTCCCTGGAGAGAAACAAATATAAGAGCAAAGGATTTTATTTTGTAAGGGAAGCAAAAAAATGTAATGGCAGGAAGCATCACAAAAACAGTCAGCAATTTATTCTATAGTTTGAAGTCTTTCAACATCAGTTTGTAGCTCTGTCATCTTTAATATTTTAGAGCTCAGTCAGGTGCTCCTGGCTTGATACCAGTATCTTTAAATGTTTGCTTTCACAGACTATAAATGCAGTCTTGGAAGAAGAGAAACCAAAAAATAGTGTTGCAGTTGTCCTAGAAAACAGATGATGGTACATACTCAATGTTTGTATACAATGTCAGTCAGACAATTAAAACTAACACCATTTCTGCTGACAGAGTGCTTTCATTACTCTGTTCCTCTCAATTTCTGTTACAAGACACCACCACCTTTTTCTTACAGGTAGCAAAACTGAGTGCCAAAGGAGCTTAAATGATTTGTATAGACCAACCCAGTGAGTCAGCATTAATGTCAAGCAGGAAAATCACACCTTTCAAGTTTCCATGGTAGGACATAGTCTACTACCAAACATTAAGATTCTGGTCAATATTGTATAACATGTTAAAATGCTTCATTTGGTGTCTGTTCTCCTTTGCAACATACAACATCTGAGTGACCTTGCAAAGAAGTTGTATCTTCTCTCAAAAGTTTACATTAAAAAAGGACAAGTAAGGAAAAATGAAAATTGCAGAATATAATGTGATATTTGCCAGTTACAGTTCAGTTTTCTGTGTAGGAAATGATATAGTAGATCACAAGATATGTTCATTGTCAGCAAAAGTTCACTGAAATTTCTGTTATCTTAGATAAACTAATAGTTAAAAGGTACTGCTGATGGGATTGTCAGCAAGAGGAAATTATTTTAGCCCTGTCCCAGTACTGAATTGTTATGAATGGAAAGTATTATAACCTTGAGGACTGAGATGTTTCTTAAACCAGCAATAAAAATTATCAAAAGATGGCTTTGGACAGCCTTTTTAACAGAGTTTTACACCTGAAGTTAATGTCTTAGTATCTAAGGCATAGACATTATGGAGATAGCAGTACCTTGGCTTTGATTATTAAAAATCTAAGGAATTCATGCTGTTCAGAAATAGATTCCACTTAAGTTTCTAAAGACTGTACAGTACAATCACATTTATCCAGACATTTCAGTCACTTTTTAAAAAACTGGTATAAAGACTTAAAACTTAACTTTTGACAATAAAGCATTATTATTCCTTTAAGACCAAAAAGACAATATTCAGAATTTAAAATGGTGCAGAACAAAATGCACAAACTTTATTATATAGAATGTTCTTCTTAAATTTTACATCAATTACTACTAAATAAAGAGGGCCTTATAATCCCATATCTGAAAAAAAAGTCTTTCCTAGATGTCTCTTCATGTTTTTCACTGGTACCACCCTTGTTATAAAAACTAAATTATGGAAAAATAATATATAAAATGTATTACATATAAAAATATAAATAAATGCATTACATAAAGAATATTTTTATTTGTAATTTATCAACATATAGCAATGTAGAACTAAAATATATGGCCTTAAGAATATTTTTGTATATCTATAGAGATACATGGTATATATATAGATAAAATTTTTAAAATTACAGAGACTTTCGTCATTGTCAGTGCACACTGCCTATATTTATCCTAGCCCATAGTCTGATTTCTCCATTCTGTTCTTTTATTGAAATTGTAACACAGAGAAACCTCTCTACATCTCTTGTTCAGCTTCCCCTGATTTGTTTTGGCTCTCAGCCCTGTTTCAGATGTACTCTCCTTATGAAGAAAAAGATGTGGAAAGGACATTCAGAGGTCATCTAGTCCAAGGTGGGACCTAGTAAAGTACGTCACTGCTGACATTCTTAGAAATAATGGTGAATGTGCATCTTGCCTCACAATCTACTAGAGCAGTTAACTGTTCCTGAAGACTGAGTTTCTTCTCAGAGCCTGTACTAGATTTGTACTGCTGCAAACCCATTATCTAAAATTTTCTCAACCTGGGCAAGAAGAAAAAAATATTTATTTGCTCTTTTCAATAGCTTTTTATATCTAAGGATTATTATGGCATTCCCCTGAGCCTTTTTGAGCAACCCTGTTTCCTTCAGTGTTCCCTGGCAGGCTGCACCTTGTAGTGAACCCTGCTGCTCACCTCTGAATTTGCCTCAATTCCATCTCGAGTACCTCAGACCAGCTACATTTATCCAACTACTTCTAGCCAGGGCTAATTATGGTGGAAAGACTAATTCATGCTTTGCAGGCTCTATTCCTGTTTTTAAATCCCAGCATGAAATCTGAATTTTTCACAATAGCACACTCTTACTAATTTGTGTTCAACTTCTGGTCCTTCTGGTCAGCTACCGGGTCTTGAGGAAACTGGGTCTTTCCTCAAGGAATCAGCACTTCACCACCTGTTCCACATGAATTATTTGGCAGTTAATAGTTCTACCTCGTATTAGTGCACATAGAATTGAAAATAGCAAACATTTCTGGATGAAGCAGACTCTTCCAAAGATCCCAGCTCCACAAGTGTATTTTTCTGTTAGACTGTACATTAATGTCAACTTAAGTTGTGGGTTTCTATTTTTTTTTTTTTGGCACCAGTCTATAGACTTTGCCTCCAGACTTGATTTCCCTGACTTGTTAATGACAATGCGACATGAGAATCAAAAGCTACATTAGAGTCAAGATATATTACATCTTCTTCTTTCCTTCTCTCTACAAAATCTGTTACTTTCTCACAGAAGAAAATTAGATTGATTGGACACAATTTGCACTTGACAAATCCCTGTTGGCTATGGTTTATCTCACTTGTTATCTTCAGGGTGCTTGCAGACAGTTTTATTATTTGTCTCGGTGTTTTTCCAGGAACTTAGGTTGAGCTGGTTGGTCTGTTATTCTCTGTTTCTGTCTTTCTCTTGTTCTATCTGCTCTTTCTCTGTTTCTCTCTCTTTTCCTCTACTCCCCCATTGCGCTCCTATTTATTAAACTAGGCATTATATTTACCCTTTCTAGTATTTTGAGTTCTCATACCTTTCTCTGAGCTCCCAAAGAAAATAGAAAACGATTTGTTTTTCTAAGATGGTTTATAGGGCTATTTGCTGTCTCTTCAAAAGGATTAAATACTGAGATGTAAGGACTCAGAGCTACTCCGGTATTTACTCTATCTTTATACCCCAACCATTTCAGTTAACTAGCTGTGAAGATTCATTTGCATTAAGGTGACAAACCATTAACTGAAGCAGCTGAAGCTGCTTTTTTCTTGTTCCGCTGTTCCTGCTGCAAGGACAGTGACCTGGAACAGAGGAAGGGGCTGACAAGCATTGGGGGATTGTTTTATGCTGTTCCTGCCACGCTCATCTGAGTACAGTGCTATGAGCCCTCAGTATCATTAAACCAGTGCTGCACATTAGCAATTTACTGCAGCTAGAGCCTCAACCAAATGGAACAACACAAAACTCTTCTTGCCCTTCTCGTGACATCTCTGACTACAGTTTCCTCCCACTTACTACGGAATCAGCTCTCCACTAGATTTTCCACATGTTAGCAGTGTATTTACAGATGTTTTCTTTTTCCTCCTTGTGGTCTTTTTGGATTGTACCCCACTTCACAGCTTAGCTTTACTAATTTTGTCCATACATACTTACACTGTTCTTTTATCCTTGTGCCTGATATACTGACCTAGTTTCAATTTCTTCATGCTTCCTTTTTGTGTTTGAGGTTAATGAAGAGCAGAAGATTTAGTCAAGCTGATCTCTTGCATAAGAAGAGCTTGTGATTGTGATCTTAATAGTGTTTCTGTGAGGAACTGCCAAATTTCCTTTTTTCTTTAGCCTTGTTCCTCAGGAGAACTAACCTAATAATTCTCTGAGGGCAGAGCTTTACTCAGAAGCTTTTAACTCCATTTATTCTCCATTACTTTTATTTAAAACAATCTGTCCTGCTTCAGATGAGACAAATGGGACGAGCTGTCTAAATAAAAACAGTCAGATCAAGTCCATGAATAAAATTCAGCTGTTGCCTGTGGAATAAATCTTCAACCTAAGTTTCTTCAGGTAGACTCTGATTTTGAAATGTCAGAATATATTTCAAAAGTAAAATAAGAAATTGTAACTTCTGATGTCCGGACTTCTCAGTTTCACAAGAAGAATGTACAAATACCAACTTTCCCTTTCAGCAAGGTTGGAAAAGTCAGTATTGCAAGAAAGAAAGTGAAAAGTTTACCTGCTGCAGAAACAGCTAATGTGGCTCTGCTATTTAAGTTCTACATTAAGAAATCACTCTACATTTTATTCTCCCTGAACTGTGTGAATTTCTTTGAGCTTTTGTGCCTTTACAGCAGCTCTAAGGCTCTAAAGGAGATCCACCTTTTAACATTAAACACCATTATGCATCGTGTAAGCCCCTTTGATGTAGGATGTAATTTCAAGTATCCATATGCAGACTCATAGCTCGCAGCAGTCAGCACTTCCACTTAGAAGTTATTATCATGGGGTTTACATTTCGAAAATTTCTTTTAATCTTTGAAGTCTCTCTAGGGAAGTCACTCATGTTTCTCAATGAGAAGTTGAAATAGTAACACTCTTCTGAAAATATTATATAGACAATTTCAGTATTTTTAATGACATTGATTACTTAAATATATTTCAAGTCCTAATATAAGAATTTTGAGTTTACAGTAATGGGCTAATAGAATGCCCATAGCAATTAGTTGCTCAATGTGTAACTAACATTTTTTTTATTGCTGCTCTGAACCCATCCAAACTAAAGGGAGAAGAAAAAATGAGAAAAACCAGTTACTGTTCATATGCAGTCAAGACCCACAGTCACTCGCAGATGGCTTTATAGACACTCCTGCATACAGGTGCAAGACCTTATTTATTCATCCATATGTCAACTTTAACAGTTGCTATAGTAAGTTACAAATACCTAGAGTATTGAAATCAAATTTTGGAAATTTATGATAAATTATCCAGGATTGACAATACTTTTTGGAGGTGAATAAGAGAAAACATAGCTGACATTATGAGCAATCAGAAAGGAGATTAAACTGATTTCCTTTGTTCTAATCAAAATATTGCAACTGTGAACATTCATGAGTGTTCTTGCAATTTTTTTCTAGTGAGATCCAGCCTTAATCACTCAAGTTGGAAGTGTGGACCATCAAGTATTTGGGAAAACTAATATGGGTAAATACTTGAATTAGTAAAAAGTGACTCTGTTACAAATATACTTTACTGTATAAGAGAGAACTTATCACTTTAATGAATATATATATCTATGAGTTGTGCACATGTAAATAATAATCAGAGATCTACTTTTTGTGAGATCTTTAAATTCTCATTAAGACAAACTGTTGACCAAAACAAGCCTGAGGTCACTATTTTCTTCAAGGGGCAATTAGCATCTGTGTTCACTGAAATATAGTTAACTAATTGTAAAATTACTACAGAATAAATGTAATAGGACAATCACTGGCTCTGGAAAATAAAACTATTTCATGGTGTGTTTTTTCCTTTCAACTCTACTGACTTTTACGGATAAGGAACAAATAATTGTAATGAAAAGAAAAATATGGAGAATTTTGTTTGTGGGGCATTAATGGACTTGCAAAATGGCATAAAATTTTTTTATGGTGTTAGACATCTTCTGTAATGGCAAAAAAAAGCTCTGACTTCATTTTTGCAATCAAGGCCTGACTTAATTACCTCTGGTCTTTGCCTGACACTGCTCAATCTGCTTCTGAGAGTCCAAAATAGGAAATTACTTACGTCTAGTGTCTGCTAAAAACTGCAGTAGTTCAGAGTGAGCTGCCTCACATCGAGGCTGCCAGAGCCAAGCATGGCCTTCACCATGGAAATATCCATGAGTGCCTCAAACTAAACAGTAAACATGTGTGGTCTCAAAGCTGGAGGGAAATTGCCATTGTGTTATTTTTTCTGCCTTTAAATGTGGATTTCATTTTTCTAAAACTTTTTCACTCAAAGGTGTGAGATTTTTATGAAAGCCTTGGACTCTGATTTTGCTGATATTCAAAGAGTTTCCAGGTTGCTTCTGCAGGTTCTGAGCTCCCATCAGAGGTGAGGTTTCTAGACTGAACTCTTACTGAAATCACCTAGAGTCACTGTGATGTATATCCATGCAGACAACAATTGGCTTTGGTCCCATGAACTCCGTGACAAACATAGAAATATCTCAAATGTTCCCAGACTCTAAATTTAGTCAGTCACTGTTTATGGATACATGGTTGTGGAAGGGTGAGGTTTGACATTTTTGAGGCAGCAAAATAAAAAATATATTCCTGTTTCCATCAGGTGGAAGACCTAGTTTTATGAGCTCACTTGGTGAGAGAGTACAGTCTCTAAAATGACTAAGGATATCTTCAAAGAGATAATGCAGTGATGTTAATATAAATTAAACTAGTCTGATTTTCTATCCCTGAAGGTACAGTAGTAAAACTCTCCCTGAGAATATCTCCCACAAAAGATGAAATATTTAGGAGAGAAACTGGAACTCAGTTATCATAAGCCATACTGGGAATTACCATTTCCTGAAATCAGTGAGGACATGGTTTCGAGAAAGGTAAAGCAGTGGAGCTGACATTACAGAGATACTCTCAGCTCCAGTTCTGGCTGTCTGGAATACAGTTTTTCAGGTTCCAGGAGTTCGTGCTGGGGCAGCAAATAAGAATAAAATAAGAACTCTTAGAAATGCACAGTGTTTACCCTTTCCTGTGAATGTTGTGTGCCTTAGTAGAGTATTATATCATTGGCCTCCTCTAGGGAGTCCAGGGTAGCTGGTTTTAGTTATTATGATAAACACATACAAAATATTTGGAAATCTACAGTAACATATTTGGAGGGGCAGTAAATGAAGAGCTGGAAGCACCACAAGGGACATTGACATGTAGAGATATTCTAGGTTGACAGGTAGGAGCCCCTGACCACAGCAGATTCTCTCAGTGAAGTTCAGAGTGCTCATCTTTGCATGCTTTGTTGGGAGCAGGGCACAGGCTTCTCCTGCCTAGGTACCCAGGCTAGAAGCCTGCAGAGCTGTGTGTGCTTTTCTCTCACAGACTACCTCCCGATGCAGGTGTTGTATTTTCCTCTGAAAAATCAGAAAAGTCTACCCTTGGTCTTGATATACATAGCATGAGGTTAATTCATTGTTCAATTAAAGAGTTAAAAATACCAACTGTCTTCCAAAAGGCTTCAGTGGTCATCAATTAATTCTTAGCACAGTTACCTATCTTCATTTGTCTAAGAAAAAACATGAATACATAAATAATTTCTATGCTAGTTTCTGGCAGTATATGTATGACTTACCACACACTGCTAAATTCCATTTTCAACCTGAAGAACTCTTATTGCACATTTACTTTTTTATATGTTCACAAGAGTATTTAAATCTGCATACCCAAATTAACCCTTCAGGATTTATGATATGATTGTCCGTCTCAAATTCAGCTTTTCAAAACTGCAACATATAGCAGGGTTGTCTAGACCTCCTCCTAAGTAAAAAGACAGCTATCTTGGGATGATTCCCTTCTCTTCTCATGCTATCGTGAGTGCCTAAAATAGTTGAAATTATTTCTCATCTGAGGACATTTCCATTTACTGACTTCAGGGAGACCCTAGGAAATAGCATAACACCATCAAACTACATTTTGTCTTCAGTGTGAAAATTGACTTTAAAAGACCCTGTCCATCACTGTCCACTCCAGCCACACATTTATTTCCATGTAAGATTGCCAGAGCTATAGAGATAAGAACTGCTCTGGGTCAAACATAGCTGTTCAATGGGTGAAAGAAAGTATTGCTAACTCCTTTGCAGAGATATTACAGATCCAATAGAAAGTATTCTGTCAATACAGAGACAGAGCTAGAGAGGAGTAGAATCACCTTGAGTTAGAGCCACAATTCATTTAAACTAACTCATTTGTAAGAATGTATCTTTTAGTTGGTAGAAATGAAAGACCATTCACATTGCTGAGTGTACCTTTGCCATGGTTTGGGATTAGTTCTTCCCAATTCGCAGTGTCCCCACTGAGACTCTCCCAAACCAGAGCTTTCACCAGCTCCTTTCCCCCACCTGCCCTCCCCCTTCCTGCTCTGAAGATGGAGTTCAGAATTGGAGACACAAAAGCTGCAAATCACGGGGCTGAAACAAGAACAATTTACTGGAAACAGAAGTGAGATAAGAAAATTGACTGTAACTGCAAGAATATGAATAACAAAAGGTATAAGACAAAGAAACGATTTACATGGAAAACGGAGACAGATACTGACCAACTCTTCCCCACCATGGCATGATTTCTTCCACCAGAAGGGAAAGTCTTTCCCCCACCAATGATGTAAGGTGGCCTTGAGTAACATTAACTTGGCTGTGCCCCATCCCACTGATTTGGCCTGAAACGGGTCAATAGGGCATACAATTTAATAACTTTCAAAAAAATCTAAAGATTGTAAAGTTAGCAGCGTTTTAAAAATTGTTAAGAAATCCTTTAGGGTTTATTCCTCCCTTGACACCTTACATTTTTATGACTTTTCACATATGTTGATGCAGCAACTTCAGAATTCTGTAAGATAAAAACTAATATAATCAGCAGGACCGAAAGAAAAGAAGAAAAGAAATGAAGAGCAGAAGGTTTTAAGTTACAGAGGAGGAGAGGAGAAGACGGGGATCAAAGCGCAATAATTTTTATTGGATTAGCAAATAAATTATAATACGAAAGCTTTTTAGAACTGACAATTGAAAGAGGAACTGTAGAAGTCTGTAAAGTTATAATTGGTTCATCGAATTAAATCAGATAGTAAAATATTGGATGTCACAACCTCTTCTAAAGACTTGCTCTTAAACAGCCATTTTTATAGAATTCATATTCTGATGGCATGAGATTCATTTCACCTAACTTTAAATATCTACTTTGCAGCATTCTACATGTGAGATAGTCTCTCTAACATCCCTTTATATCATTGATAAAAATGACAATTTAGAGTCCAATTAATTTTATATATTTTGGTTGCCTACTTTGACATGAGATGAACAACATGCAAGAATTTTTTTTTCTCCACAGATTAAAAAAACTCTGTGGGAGAACAAGGTCAGATATTTATGTCTACATTGTGGAGCTCTGAGTTTGGATAAGTTCATTTACACGGTTCACAGAATATCATCTTCATAAAACTTATTTATTTCAGTTATTGGAATCACTTAGGTGAAAAATGTCTTGTCTGGAGGTAAATTATGTAATATCTGGAGGTAAATGCTAATGTCTGAAAGAAAAGGGTAAAAGGACATGAAAAGCTTTTGATCGAGTTTGTTGCTTTCTTTTCAAGACAATTTTCTAAAAGGATTTAAAATATTTCTGCTCTTATTCAAAATTAATTGCAAAAATTCTCTGTCACTAAAAATCTATGTATTTATTCACCAATCCTCATTTCCTGGAAAAATTGTGAAGGGGTTTCATATATGAGGGAGGTAATCCTAGCAGAGCAGTGTCAGAATTTCCAAAGGCAACGAGAACTGCAAGGAGACAATTGCAGGGTGATATTTTCTTTTGGATAATCTAATGTAGTTGGAAAAAGCAGACAAGGTTCCAGCACACCATCTTGTCTAATGCCTGCCTTTTTTGTTCGTGTTGTGTCATCTCTGCTAGATGACAAGGTCTGAAGTCAGAGCCTGAGGTATTGAGCATATGATTGGTTTTAATTGCTTACACAGAGAAAACAATTGTTGTCACAGGGAAGCAGGACTTTTCTCATGAACAATACTTTGGGCACCCTTCATTTAAGCATGTGAGGGGCTTGTGTATTTTTGAGGTGAGCATTTGTGTGTCTTTTGTTTCACACATTAAGCAGCTGTCTCTTTGGGCTTTGGATAAAACTGGTTAGTGCTTTATCAAACATAATTTGGACATCAGAATCACACAGATTTGAAAACTTCCTCATACAATATGCTTTTTTAGACCTTGTGGCCCCCTCAGACAATTCAAGTATATAACTTATTGATATAAATATCTACATGTCATGACAAAGTGCTCTAGGAATTTTATGTAATCACTAAGAAACATATCTAACCTCAGAAAATAAGAGTAGCTGCAATGAGCTGTCAGAAGGAAGATTGTACTGAGAGTTTCTACATTTTTATCAAAGGATGTTGAGTCTTATTTGTATTTCTTGATATATGTTTAATTGAGTTTCTTCACAAAGGAAAATCCTGAGGTGCTTTTCCATGGAAACCAATGGGACTTGGCTTCCTGTTTGCTGGACAAGTCAGTACTGCACAGAATTCCGTAGTGCCAGAATCAATCCGTAGGTTTTTGGCCCCTTGTGGATAGTCACAGAATGATGCATCTCATTGCTGCAGCTCCCAGTGAGGTCTCCCAATTCTGGTCTCCTGATTACCTCATTAAAAATCTGCCTGATGGCTGCTTCATCCCTTTAGTCACCACATATGGGAGGGATCCTGTGTGCAATCACAGCCTACCACTCCCAGATTCCTCTCGGGATGGTGAGGTCTTTCCCTTGCCTGACTCTTCTGTGCAGCCTTGAGAGGGAAACTCTGAGGAGAACTCTTGAGCCCATGCAAATTCTTAATGCAGATTACTTTTGTGGTGGTTACTTCCCTCGTGCTCTTAACTCTGAAATTCCAGCTGGATCAGGATACTTGAATGTGGTTCTTCTCTTTTTCCTAATCTTTGGTATTTTTAGGATTGGTACACTGCCGTGGTAGCTTTCCTCCATCTGTATTTTATGTCTCAATTAAAGTGTACTTTTTTCTTCAGCCTGGTAGAAAATGCCTTAAATTTTCTAAAACATACATGAAAAATTAAGCTATTAACATTCACAGCAAAGGAAAACCAAGTTTTTTATTGCCCATTCTTCAATTATAAAAAAGTCTAAATCACGTTCAGTCTTCTTCCTTTTCTACTCAGATGTAATACAATATTCCTTTTCATTTCTGTACATATAGCACAAGTAAAGCTTTCTATTGATTGTTTCAAGATCTTTAATCACAGTCAAAAAGATACCTGGGAGGAATTTTTATTCTTTTTGCATTTAATCCCTACGTCTATTAAATGAATTAATTTCCAGTAGAATGAACAAAACTCTGTAAAATCACTTCTTCAGTATCAGTGACTGGAAGGTGGCTTGGAAGAGAGGGAATGAGTGAAAATAGTTCAGATACACTAAGATATTCAGTGAAGATCAGGACAAAGCAAACATGCATTATCTAATTATCTGGAGAAAGGGAGAAAAAAATAGTGTGCTCTGAATTTTTGTTGGTTTTGTATATAAAGTTTAAATTCTGAAGGTACAAGAAAAAGGAGCATCTGTAAGAAACTTTAAAAAAAAATATTTCCATCATGTTAAAATATTATATCACTATTTCAGAAAATAGGCTAGAAAATAAAGTGTTCTCATAATTTCTGAGTCTCAAAGTAACATTTCCACAGTAAAAAAGAAAATTCAGAGGAAATTTAGGGGTGGGTTCTTATGAAGCTTAAGTTTAGTTAAGTAGTAGGAGAAACATCTTGCAACTTTGATGAAGAAAGACAATTTATTCTTTTGGTGTGGGACATAAAATCTTTCATCAAAATAACTAATTTCATATTAACAAACAAACAAAGAAACAAGAACTTCAGCTGCTATTATTATAAGAAAATTTCAGACCAGGAATATTTAGTCTCCCTTAAAAAGAAAGCAAATCAAGCATTTCATAAAAGTAAATAAAGTAGCAGTAGTGAAAACGTGTTTTTTCTGCAGATAAAATCATATTTAAAAGTTAAATTAGTTAGATGTATTTATTACATAGAATAAAAAAACCCCCTTCATTTTGGTCACTCTAGTGATTACCACTGCAAAAAGAATCATGTAACCAAATATACTCAGCAGTTTGTTTGGAAATACAAATTTATAATTCAAAGAGTATTGCACTCTCATTCACCAGTGGAAATTTTTCTCCATGTCTGTAGCTTGTAGGAGCCTTTATGTGGTGATATTTACCACACCTAGTATTTGCTGTGATTCCAATACTTAGGGAGGATATTCTGGTAAATTTTTTAGGAGTGCACCCACTGTTCCTTCTTGTATCTGACTTTCTAGACTTTTGATACAGGAAAAAAAAAAAAAAGAAAAAAAAGAAAAAAGACTGCTATGGTAGCAAGAGCTACTCTTAGCTAGTCAGCACTATCTGCAGAAACAGGCTGATTCACTAGGATTGCCACTCAGCAGGACTTAAGGTAGAAGTCATATGTAAATAGATGGGCTAGAAATGGATGCCTGTATTCATTAATCTTTCATTAGATCCAATCTCAAAATTACCCAAAGGTTTTACAAGGACTTTTTAAACTCTAATTTGGCCCCTGGCCTTTAAACAAAATGAAAGCTATCGATTGATGCTCTGGCCAGGATGCAAATGAGCCCATCATTTCCTGAATCAGGCTTTATTGGTTTAGATGCACTTTCATACATCTGAACAGGAAAGCTGCTTGAAGATGAAAATTTTTATAAAGCTGCATAGTAAGGTTAATGTTGTGTTAAATTATCTAATTAAATCTTAGTAAAAGCTAAGACTTCTTCTATTATTTCCAGAAATTTACAAAAAATTTACTTTGCTGTCCTTTAAAATGAGAAAAAGCACAACAGAAGTTTAAAGACAGGAAAATACATATTTTCCAAATTAAATTTTAAAATACTACTTCTCTGTGTTATCCAAGCCTGAAAAGCACAGATATCTCATATAGATCTTACATTTATATTCCTTATGGAATGATCCATATTCCTAAAGTGAATTTTGCTGTGCCCTCTACCATAAGAGAAGGAAGTGTCTTCAAATTTGAAGCAGCAATATATTATCTAGATATTTTCTATACTAGTGTTAGATTTTTTTTTTCTTGGCAGAACTTAGTGTTCTTTTTTCTTTGCTCCATTTTAATAGCCTAGCAGTAAAAAGACCACAAGAATCAGACCTGCATTCCCAGTTCCTTTCAGTATGAGTAGGTCTAACTCCCCTTTCCTAGGGACTTCCCAGCCACCAGTCTCCAGGGCAATCTCATCATCAGTCCATTACAGTGGAGAGAGGAGTGCAAGAGAAACAAATAAAAGAGACTTTTAGCTCCAGCTAAAAGAAGGAAAGTCAAGCTACCTGACATTTATTTATCAACATTGGACAGAAAGTGACAGAAATGGTCACATGGTTATTACAACTTTTACACCTTTTGTCTCATGTGAATATCCTGGACACCAAAGAGGACCCAGACAGCCCCTGAGTGAATGTTGTTTCTCACACTGTGACTCTCAGGATCTTGGGTGCATGGAGACTCAGCCAGGGAAGGGAAGGGAATGTGAGCTTAGGAGAATTCAGTATTGAAGGTCATACCTGGAAAAGCTGTTTCAGTAATGCTTAATTCAGATATTCACATCTTCAGTGAATATACTAATACTTCGGATGGCAGTAATCAGGACCATAACCACATTTCAGGTATTCTAAGCAGCTTCCTCTGCACAGAACAGTTGAATTGGATTATGGGGAAGCTGGAGGTTGACTCAATATGTGTGTCAATATGTTTTGAGAAATTATGTGAATTAGCGCTGTGCCTGCTTGAGAGAATCAGGGACAGCACAATTTTGGTTGTGGGAAAACCTCCTGCAGGGAGAAAGTACTGCTGTTACCTGCTGCAGGCACTGCCTGTGTTAGCTCCACTGATTTACTGATGTGGCACTCCAGAGAAGCCTGGTTCCTGTCAGAATTTACAACACTGGTCAAAGACATGTCTTTCAGCTGCAGCCAATGTTACCATTAAGTCCTACAAGAACATAATGAATCCATGAATTAAAAAAAGGCATTGAGTAAAAAAGCAAGAAAGGCAAAGCTAAGTGTATTTACCCTTGGCTGAAGTGCACTGTCACATCTCCACCTTACAGAAGCCATATGCATTCAGCTGATACCACTCAGCTTGCTCCAGCCTGGAACCCCAAGTGTCTCTTCTGTCCTGTGTCAACAGGTATTGATTATTTAGGAATCACAGACAAGCTAACGACAAGCAAAATTTTTAATAAGCCTTCTAAAATAAAGAAGAAGAATAATATGAATTTGTGGAAGAGGCCAGTAGCTAATAAAAGAAATTCAACAATGATAAATGCAAGTCCCAGTCTCTGGGAAGGCAGACCTGCTTGCAATGACACAGGCTGGGGAGTGATGACTGGGGAGCAGATCTGCAAAATGCACTCCTGGGGGTTCTGGTGGGAAGCAAGATGGGTATGAAAAGGCAATGATTTGGCAGAAAAAGGCCACCCAGGCTATCTTAACAGCAGCAGAGCCAGTAAACTGAGAAAAGGGATTATCCTTCCATTCAGCATTCTCTAGAGTATCGTGTCCATCTTTGGATCCTCCTATAAAAAGTAGTTATTGAGAAAATGAACCATTCAGCATGAGGCTGTGAAGATGTTGGGGTGCTGGAGCATTTGTCCTGTGAAGAGGGGCTGAGGATGCTGGGCTTGTCCACAGAGGAAAAGAGATGGCTTTGGCCAAATCAAGGGCCAATTCTAACTCCTAACAACAGGTCACCAGGAGCATGGTGTGAGGCATACTGGGGCATGGCAGGAAGACAGAAGACCATGAACATAGATTGAAGCAATTCAGAGCAGATGTAAATTTTTTTTCACAGGAGGATGGTCCAACCCTTGAAGAAGTTCAGCCTTGCAGATGTTGAAGACACAACTGGATAAAAACCTTAAGCATCTGTGGTTGACCTCAATATGATCCTGCCTTAAGCAGAAGCTTGGACTAGAGACCTCCTGTGATCTCATCCAACCTAACCTATGCTGTGATCACAAAATCACAGAGGAGAGAGGAAATTATGAAAGAAAAGTGATCTTAAAAGCAGTTTTACTTTTTTATAAATGTAGAAAGTACAACTTTGCCTGCAGTAATTAGAGCCCAAGCTATTATACTGACCATCCCAAGACCAGTGGGAGTGTCAGACACTATCTACAGTAATTCTTTGCAAAATGCCATACAGCTTAGAATATTCAAATCTAAAGGGAGGGAAGAAAAATTGAGAAGGAACAACAGATGTATAAATTTTTACATAAGGAAAAGTTATTAAGTTCTAATTATATTTTCATGGAAAAATACTATCAATAACTTGCTACACTCTCTGTGTCAATGAGGTTTTGACTTTTATGTGATAGACTGCTTGATGGTGGGGTAAGAAAATATAGATTATTTCCCACAGAAATAAGAGTATATTCTGACCAGTTTTAGGCAGCTTTCATTGAAAGTGTTGATATGTTTCCCAAAGTAGAAGGTAGAAATGAAATACAAACACCTTTGTATGAGAATAACCTAGTTATCATTGGGAAGACAACCCCAAATCAGACCAGAGAATAAGGAATAACATATATTTTATCTAATGTAGTAGCTTACCACAGTTTACTTTGAGTCAATGTTTTGATATTTCTGCCTGAAAAAATAGAATGTTTTACATTTCAGAGGTCAATCGAAAATTATTAAAACTTTATTAAATTAAATTAAATTATTTTAACTTTATTAAAAACAAAGTTAGCTGAAACTGGTCAGTGTTTTACAAGAACAGCTTTTATTGAAAGCAGTTTTCTGCTGAAAAAAGTCTGATTGAAAACTTCAAGTAATTGTTTAAACACCTGGTTGAGGCTTCAGGTCCTTCAAAAGCTCCAAGAATGTGGTACATGTAGGCAGAAAAACTTCAGTGTGGTTTAACTTAGTTGTCTATTAATATATTTTTAAATCTATGAACATTCATTTCAGTAAAAATCAGTATTTTCAAAACTAACATAGAAACAATATGTTGTTGATTCAGTGCTTCCAAATGGATTTTTGCTTGAATAAACTAAGAGAAAACTGCAGAGATATAGTAATAGAAATCAGAGCAATTATTCCTACTGCTATTCCAAAAGACACACTCAGAATCACTGTAATTTAATAAATAGAACATACACTAGAGGATACAGAGGAAAACAAACTACAATAACGGCTGATAAAATATTGCTGGCGGTATTAAAATGCTTGTAATATTCTGTTTTCAGTGCTGAAAATAAAGGAGTTCACAAGGAAAAACAAAAAGGCACCAAAGTTTGTGACATATTAAGAATAACATTGGACTTAACTCTCTTTGTGTGTAACAAAATACATAAGTTGAAAATGTCTTCATTACATGATGCACCTTTTTTTTTTGCCAAACATATTTTTGCTATCCAGGGATCACTTGTCCATTTTTTTGATCTCAGTAGGGTATTACTTAACAGACAACTTATCTGAAGTTAGATGGATTTGAAAGCTTTTGTCACATAACTTTAATTTTCTTTGGATGAAAAAGTGTTCTGCTGAGCAATTAAAAACATCAGAGTGATTGTATGAGTCTGACTGAGATCCAAACTTCTGCCATGAACTTCAGAGAAGGAAAAAGCCTAAAGAGACATATATGATGCTTATGAGACTGTTTCCTTTAGTCTTTAACCCTCAGATCTTACTGCAATGGAAAACCACATCTAGGGACATTGACTGCTCATCACAGTCATCAGATATCCTCAGAGAGGGTGGCAGAAGCTGGTGGAGTTGGTCCCTGTCCTGTACCTGTCCTGTGGATAGCTGTGGGTTGCAGAGCTGTCAAACTGGAATCCTTCCACAGTACTCAAAATTCATTTTGGCTGCTGGGTGTGTTTTTCTGTTAATCAGCTGCCAATCCATTGTATAAGTCTTTCCAGACTAATTTTTAAAAGTTTCCAGTCTAGCAAAGCAAGGCTCTATAGGCTGTTTCCAAACTTGCTGTCTCAGTCGTGTTGGCAGGATCCCATGCTCTGGACATGGAGTGCAGAAAGCCTGCTCAGAAAAGGGAGGTGGGAGAAAGAGGAGGGGAAAACTGAAATGTGATTGCAGAAGGAGGAGCTAAATTCAAAGAAGTTGTCATAATGTTGAACATGTGGAAACAGGATGGAGTGATGGAGCAAAGGAGTTTGGGATAGTCAGGAGCCAAGGAAGGATTTTGCAAGCTGCTAGTTTACCCTTCCTTCTCAGTGGTATCCTAAGAAGCAAATGGTAATTCCACCATCACCTTTATGGATGCTAATACTCCCTTGGCAGGCAATTCCAGAGAGACAAGCAAAAGGGAGCTAAGAGACCATTGCTTCCAGTGACAGAAAACTTGGCAATATGTTGGATAGATATGTGAAATGCTTGTGCAAAATACACTGCTGAGACTGAACCAATAAATTCTTGCTTAAATAACTCTATTAAAAAGTTTGTTATAGGTGTCTAAAATGGCCATCCCAAAAAGTATAGGGTGACAGGCAGGCAGCTGCTGCTTACCCTTGCATCTTTTGGACTTCGTATTATTAGCAGGTTAGTGTGGGTTTTTTGTTTTGATCTGTTTTAAGGAAATGGATTCCTTTCCTTTCAAGAATCAGAGGGCACATTCTCTCACACACATCTGCACATACATGCATGTGTACATGTGTTCCTTAGGAACAGAAACTACATTGATTGCATATACCACAGAATATAAAACTTGGATAAGTTAGGCAAAGTCATATTCTGAATGTACCTCACAGGTCTAAATGTTAATACAATAGGAATTTTTATTTTTCATATTCACATAATAAGAAAGATAATTTCAAACCTTCTGTAAAAAAGGATCACTTTAAAGCTAGGATACAATTTGCAATATGTCAGGTTTTAAACAGGCCTGCAGTGTGTGTAGTGGCATGTCAGGCAAGGGGAGATGCAGAGAGAACACAGCAGGAAGTGCAACTCTGCCTTAGTGCACTTGAGTTTAGAGATATGTCAAGAGATCTCTGTCCAGTTCAAACAAAACTGCATTCACACACACAAAGGTCCCACATTCTGTTTGGGGAGGTCTTTACGTATGGCCTTATAGCTATTGGGTTGGGCTTTTCTTTTACATGACTAAATCAAAGAAGATCCACCATATTTTATGCTTAAAGCAAAAGCATGATATTCAATATTGCAAAAGGAAACATTGCACAGACTGGAAGGCTTTTCTAAATGAAGGAAATAATTGCATTTCATTTGTAACATGAGAGTTGTATTCTCAGTGATAGTGAATACTGCCCATAGGACATCAATTAGTTGGACAAATTAATGGGTTCAATAGAATTCAAGACCTTTTTCCAACACACATTGAATATCCCTGTTTCCTTCTGTAGAAAATATTTAAATATTTTGAAATGCTTTATTTATTTTAAAAAGTTTAAATGCTTTAAAATGTTTAAATTATTTCAAAGATTTTGTTGTTATTATTTGACACACATTTTTGGTAGAGTTCTGTCTAAATAGACAATGTTTGCCCTTCTATCTACTCTCTGAGCAGCAGTGCAGTTTCATTTGACTGTTTCATTTGACTGTTTCATTTGACTGATCCTAACACAGCTGATTTTCATCTGCCACACCTGAGTAAATCTCAGCAGCAATGGTTCTGTTCAGTCAGAGATGCCAACTGGAAAGTTATCTTTTGATCTGTGACTGAAGTGGAACAAAGGCATATCCTGTGTCTTGTGAGGAGAGGCTGAGGGAGCTGAGGGTCTTCAGCGTGGAGCAGAAGAGCCCCAGGGGAGACTTTACCACACTCAATTGCCTGAAAGGAAGGCACAGCTGGGAGCACAGCCTCATCTCCCAGGCACCAAGTGACAGGACAAGAGAACACAGCCTCAAGCTGCACCAGGAGAGCTTTAGGTTGGACATCAGGAAGAAATTCTTCACAAAAAGGTTGATTAGATATTGGAATGGGCTGCCCAGGGAGGTTTTAAAGTCACTGTCCCTGGTGGTGTTCAAGGAAAGCCTGGACATGGCACTCCGTGCATGCTTTGTTGTCACGGTGGTGTTAGGTCGTAAGTGAGACTCAGTCTCAGAGGTCTTTTCCAATCTAATTGATTCAATGATCCTGTGAAAAAATAAAAGTTGGCATTGATTTTTTTTCTTTTTTTCAGAATATTCATAAGAGAATTGAGAAACATTAATTTTTTTAAATTGCTTGAAAAATAGTCCAGAACTAATTAATCAGAATTCTTTTGTGAATATCAATATTCAGACTTTCTATATTTTTGGTTATTTACACAACTCACATGTTAATCTCTTTTTTGATGGATTGATAATAATCAAGCATCAAAAATTAAGGTGTAGAAATTAATAAAAATAATAAATATGTTTCAGCAAACATTTTACCTTGTTTGTCTTTTTTTTTTCCAAATCCTCCATTTTAGAAAGCTTGATACCTTTATTTTAAATTTTTAAATGAGCATAAAAGGATGTAAACACAGCTGAAGTGACATTTTCCTGACTCAGTATTTGCAGGATACAGCAAACACTCACAGAATTGATGATGCTGTGAATGACTCTGCCAGCAAAACACATTTCATTGTCCTCTCAAAAGCTATGTGTATGTTTTGACACCAGCAAAACAACAAAGTTCCCTTTACTGTGGGCTAAATTCACAAGACAGAAACACGCCTTATGAATAGTTTTTCTTTTGGCTGGGATAGAGTTAATTTTGCTCCTAGTGGCTAGTACACTACTGTGTTTTGGATTTGGTATGAGAATAATGATAACACACTGATATTGATGTTTTGGCTGTTGCTGAGTAGTGGTGACCCTAAGTCAAGGACTTTTCAGTGTCCTGTGCTCTGCCAGTGAGGAGCTGCATAAGAACCTGGGAGGGAGCACAGCTGAGACAGCTGACCTAAACTGATCAAAATGTATATTCCACACCATAGAATGTCACAGCCAGTATTTAAAGTGAGGGGAGTAGGCCAGGAGGGGCCAATAGTTGCTCAAGGCCAGGCTGGATATCAGTCAGGTGGTGAGCAGTTGCTCATACTGGCCATCACTAGTTTCCCTTGGGTTTTATTCCTCTCTGGTTTTGCTGTCTCCCTTTTGTTTGCTGTTATTTTTATTATAGTAATAATTATAATAGCTAGTTCAATTATTAAACTATTTCAATTGATAAATTGTTATCTCAACCTATGTCTTTTACCCTTTTTTCCTGGTTGTCCTCCCCATCCCACCAAGATGGGAATGGGGTGGGGGTGAGTGACTGGCTGCGTGGTGCTTAGTGGGGTTAAACCATGACATGAATTCACATTAGCTAGAGAAGAACATTCTTATTTCAACAATTTGAAAGAAATTGATTAAAATATCTTGGCTTATAAGGGAGGCTCGATTAGATACGAGGACATGTCTACAACTTAAAAAGCAGACCTTAAAATTATGGTACATTGAGGGGAAAATAAAATCATGCAACATGCCAGAGAACAGCCCACTAATGTCATTGCAGCTATGGGGTGTGCAACACTGCTGCATTGCTGTGTCTTTCAACATGAGAACAGGTACTATTTCACTAGTTGCTCTCATTTGGAAGTCTAATACACCTAGACCCTTGTAGTTTTTACATTATTCAGTGGGTATGCCCGAGCTCAGGCAGCCTCAAGGAGGACTAAGTGCTGACTTAAGCACTTATATATTGATTTCTATATCTCTTGAAGATGCCACTCAGAAAATTGTTCACTTATTTTTTGCCATGTCTCTCAAAAAAGTGTACAACTTGGATACTTTATTTCTTGCATTGTGTTCTGTATACTATTGCATAATATTTTTTCGTGAAGAAATTGTACTGAGTATGTTTATATACTACCATGTATTGCTCAATTAAAATGTGGAGGTACATTTAATTTGCATCTCTCTATCACCATTGAAAATATTTTCTGTTCATTCTTATTTCTACTCTGAGTATGTGTTTACATGGGTTTTCTGTGCTTTTGATACATAAGTGTCAAAGCTGTTTCATTTCCCCCTGAGCTGTAGAACTGGGAATTGACTTGAAATATCTGTCATTCTGTAGTGGCACCAAGGATCTCGGCCTTGAAAACTCTGTTCTTCATTCTTTCTAAAAGAGAATATTCATTTTTTTTAAAGAACATACAGAGTTTTTCAAAAGTAAGAATAACCTGTGATTCTTTTGCTTCAGCATTACATCCTGCTGCCACAAATTTAAATTTCTACTGGACATCCAAGACTGCAAAGGATGCAGAGTTTCACACCACGTGTCCCATGTCTTGGCTTCAAGTGAAACTCGGTGTTAATTAAAGATTCTTGCCATGATTCTTAACACAAGGAGAAAAAAATATTTTGTAGTAGTTTAGAAAGAAGTGAGTGTATAGAAACAGTAATACATATAGGAAATACAGAACATACAGAAAAAATATTACTCTGCTCCCTGAAAAAGGAGACATAGTTGCTTCCTTCTGTGCTTATTAGGTGAAAATAAAGAAAAAAAAAGGCATTTTATTTACAAATATTTTTGGTTTTTGAGACAATGGGTGATTTGTAAATTATACAGCTTTCATGATATCTAAGACACCGACACAAGGTCTTCAAAGTACTAATTTCTGATATAGAAATAAGTCTCATTATGTACCATTTATGCTGTTTTAAGCAATAAGCAGTAAAGCCTGCTAGCTCCAAGTGTATCATGGAACACATGCCCCTGAGTTTTAAGGACTGATCACTGGGTAGTAACTTTTTCCATCACGGCATGACAGCAGTTTTGGGGTAGGTGATTCTGCTTGCTAGATCTACATAGGGAAAATGCAAGAGGCGAGTCTAAATGTCAGCAGCAAACCAAACAGTAGATATTGAAGCTATATGTACTATCTTTCTTTCCTCGGGTCACTTCTAGATGTCTTTTATCTGTTTGCACAGTTTCTGACGCTCATTAGGAACAAAAAAAGTAAAGAATGGCTAGGTGCAATTTTCTCCTCCCAAAGGAAGATGATTATGGACATATCAAGTAAGTGTTGGTGATGCAGCTACCACTCCCTACCAGTTCTTGCCCTGAGAAAAGAGGGAAATTCCAGAGCTATAGGAAAAAGACGATGCATCAGATTAGTAATATAAATCAGTGGGTCAAGAATTTTAAAAACCTGTGTGACCATCATGAAATTAATGCTGACTTCCCTTCATATCTAACAAAGCAAGCATTTGCTACCTGCGATGTACCACAGAATGTGGATGTTGAATAATCCCCTTCTGTTAGCAGTTTGTAGCCAGTCTGTTTGCGTTTAGAATATTAGTAGCTGGATCTGATTTTTGAGACTTCAATGTCATAAAGAATTTTTCACACCATACTATATTGATCACACAATTTATATGCCATTGATGGCTTTGTACTTCCTATTAGGGTGGCTTTGCACTTAAAGGCTATACACTTATATCAGGGCTTTTCAGGGCATACATACACCCATACTGTTCATGGATACTTGTTGAAATAATACATCATGACAAAAGACTTTTTTTTTTCCTTAATTCTGCATAACTTACATACTTCCAAGGCCACTTAATGTCCCTCAACTGTAGCTTGCCAGGTCATATGTATGACTCAAGACTTATATAGCACCTCTGTGGATGCAGAAAGGAAAGTACATTAATTTCTAGCTTTTTCCTACTCAGCTAAACAGCTTGTTATTCTTATCAGGATCTGGTGGATCGTTTGTTCCTTCAAGGCTAATGAAGCTGAGAGAACTTATCCATCAGCTAGCTGCAGTATGGTGACAGAGTGTGTATCTGGCTGATAGAACCTATCTAGCAACTTCTGTGCCATTTACCAAAATTACACACTTTTTCAACCTTATCATATGCTTCACGTTAGAGAGTGTCTGCAAGAGCTCATTGGTGCTGTGTATGAGTATTGGGAGACAAAAAGATGATACTAAACTTGTAAGTTTCATTTGAATAGCAAAGTCATACGAGACATTGAGAAAATTTAACTTATATCTCAGGTGAAGAAATCTGACCTGTGTGTTCTCTATCTGCCTTCTCTGCCTGAATACTGAGCAGAGCACCTGACCTTCCCACAGAAATGTACACATGGATCTAGCTCAAAGTGTTATACTCCCAAGAAGGAGATTTGTGTTTGCTGAAATCCTAAAAGCACAGAAATCAAGAACAACTTCCAAACTTGAGACTTTGATATCTGCACCTAAAGTTCAGCAGCAGCTGCTTTTGAATTTTCTTTTTTTGATTTTTTTTTTTTTTTGTTCATTTTTACAGGATTGGTAGCAGAGAAGGATGTGTGTGAGACTGGGGTCTTAGATTTTGACCCAGTGATCATTAGATTGCTAACAACAACTGTTTACTGACTCTCCTGATGCTATTGTATTAGATAAAATGCTAGAAATTAATATAAATGGGCAAGAAGCTCCATGGCACATAAAAGTCTGAGATTTGGACCAAAGAGGAACAGAAACAAGTTAATAGCAAATGGTGTCATATAAGACAAAGACAAGTATCACCATAAGGCAGGAACCAACAGACTTAATCCTTGAGAAGTCACATCACAAGCAAGTAAAACCACAATCATTACAAAGCATCATTTGTTATTTGTTTCCTTCCTGCTTATTAATTTATTTAAATTAATTTCTAGTGATTAATTAGACAAAGCACAAGTAGGCAATTTTTTTTCATCAGTAAAAACCCAAACCAAAAAGCCAGTTTAAAAAACTGAGCTGGGCCTGCCCTTGATGAAGATATGAAATAGACTTTCTGACTTACTTCCATCTGGTGAAAGTGGAGAATACCACTAAAATCCTCCCATTTATTTGTGAAGCAGGAAGAGCTGGAAGTCTGTGTTCATAGAGACAATGAGATTCAACTCCTGATCAGCTTAACTAGAAAGATCATTTTAACTTTTACACAGTTGTAAGAATATTATCCCTTAAATAATCCAGGTTCTGGTATGGCTATCCACCTTTGTTCAACATTGCATTATTTTCATCTGAAAAAAATGAGCTCCAGTTCAGGCTGCAGTGGATTTACCATGTTCCATCTTCTGGTTTATGGGCTTTTCCTACTTTTGAATGTTTGCTTTTCTGTTACACTGCAGTGACGAAAATGGTCACAAACATGGTTTGAAGGCCAATTAGTGACTGGAGAGCCAGGAGCATTCAAGAACTTGACATTCCTAAGAAATCCCTTAGACACTGTTGTGCAGTGATGGGTCTAACACCCAACACCTGTACAGAGGGACAGCTGTAGGATAAGGTGAAGGGTAGCATTCTTCTCCAGCTCTGGAAAAAACCCTAACTTTTCAGCAGAACAACAAACAACCCACCTAAAAATGGTGATAAAAGGTAATATGAAAAATAGGTATAAAGCTGACAATGAGGAGACTACGTGATATGGTGCAAGTAGACAGAAGCAAATACATTAGAAGCAACAGTCATTCTGATTTCATCTTGCTGTTACATTGGGTCAAGGAGCCAAATCTATGGTGGCTGTATGGTCTATGTCAAGAACCAGTTACCATTTTTGGAATATTTAATTTGGAAACAGGGTTGTGCTTCTCAACCAAGTAAGAGACTACATTTAGAATTATTGATCATATTTTAGAGAAATAGATGTAATTAAATCTTTTGTTTCTCTATATAATGAAAAGGCAGATAAGAAGTGATATTAAACCATGGACAATGTTAGTTGAAGGGAACATCAGTGGCTTGGATAGAAGTTAACGTGATTAATCGACTGAATTCTGTTTTTAGAGATAATGACAATCCTCTCATTAGGGGAATTTTACTGCAAATATAAATTAAATATCCAAAACAAAGGTTTTTAGAGATTTTAGGTTGTTTGTTTGTTTGTTTGTTTTAATCCAAGATGTCCGTACAAATGGAAAAAACCCCCTAAGTAGCATAATTCTGCAATTGTTTAAATACCCAAATGCAAAATTGTTACTCTGACAATTTTTCTGCTCAATCTACTAGCTATATTAGGTAAAAAACCTCAGGTTCTCTTTTTGACAAAGGCTCTGTTTACACTACCATTTGAACATATATTTTGATATACTTTAATCTCCGTGTCTGACTGAAATACTATTACAGCTTTTAAGTCTGGGGATGAAATTCAAGAACAAACAAGTTTCTGTATGCTATTTTGGATACAGGAGCAAAAACATAAAAAGTCTGGGTAAACAATTTCTTTCCACATTTGACTGAAAGTTAAGCAGGTGCTTTTTTCCACATTTGAAGAAACATAAGATTGGTGACAATTGCAGAGTATTTTATCTTTGTGTACTATAAACATAAATACTTCCTAGATGATTGATCTGTAAGAATAATGTTAATTAATGCATCTCCTACATTTTTAATTACAATTTTCTTTTCCTGTACAGTCCCTAGTTAGTCCATGGGCTGGTTCTGGCTGGGATAGAGTTGATGTTCTTAACAGGAGCTAGTTATAGAGCTATGTTTTGGATTTGTGCTGGAAAGTGAGTTGATTGCAAAGAGATGTTTTAGCTACTGCTTAGAAGTGGTTACATAGAGTCAAAGATTTTTCTGCTTCTCACATTACCTCACCAGCAAGGAGCCTGGGAAGTCACAAGAAGTTGGGAAGGGACACAGTCAGGACAGCTGATGCCAAATGACCCAAGGCAGATTCCAAACCATATGGCATCATGCTCAGTATATAAAGCCAGGGAAGAAGAAGGAAGAGGGGAATATTTCAAGTGGTTGCATTTGTCTTCCCAAATTACTGCCACACGTGATGGAGCCCAGCTTTCCATGAGATGGCTGAACACCTGCCTGCCCATGGGAAGTGGTGAACAAATTCCTTATTTTGCGTTATTTATATGCATGGCTTTTCCTATCCCTATCTTCCTATCCATGAGTTTTCTCATTTTTATTTTTCTGACTCTCTCCCCCATCCCACCAAGGGGAAGTGAGCAAGCTTGGTATGGGGCTTGGTTGATGGCTGGATTAAACCATGACATCCAGGGAAGTTATTCAGAGCTACAGAAAAGTTGCCTTCTCCCTTCATGCAGAAATACCAGGAGAATAAATTCTTTGTGTCACAGAGCTACCTCACTACCTGGTGCTTCTGTCAGGTCTGAAGATGCACTAAAAACAATATAGTGAGCACCAAATGTGGACGAAAAGAGTAAATAAATCCATTTTCTACTTTCTCTTCTGATGAAAACATGTAGATATATAATATGTAGTATAGTATGTTGTATTTTTTTGCTGTTTAAAAATTACTTTATTTTTACTTTTGTTATATTATTTTATTTATTCTGGACCTGTTAAAACGAAAGTAAAAGAATCCTCCTGTGTAATTTTAGTACATATTAAATAAGAAGATAAGACAAACTTATTTTTAACAATCTCTTGGAAATCACCATTAAGAGCATTAGCTTTTGTATTTTAAACTCTTTTAGTTACCTTTATGATAGCCACTGGTGTATGTACATCCAGAAAAATATGTTATAATAGAAGTAAAAAATTCTTGCCTTAATGTAGACAGGTGACTGAGCAAACAAAATACTGTCTTTACTCCTGCCTGATAACTATAATATTGCTATTTATTCTCAAAGAAGAAATTTGCCTCCTGCATGAGTTTTCTTTTCCACTTGTGGGCCACTTGTAGGTTTCATGGACATCTTGCCAGTGCAAGGACATTGACAATGATTTTCATCAAGGAAAATTAAATAAAGAACTGACATTTCTCACATTAAAAAAATTAAATAAGCTTTCTAAGGTTCTTTTAATGTGTCTTATGAAGGAACAGTTGATAATATAAATGTATGTTTCATTTGTGGTTTATAGCTATATAACTTCTCTCACTGAGCTGAAGGGTAATTAAGCTGGGCTCAAGTAAAGCCTTTACTAAAGGTCAGACTGTCTGGGCTAGTACTGTTGGTCAGTAGTGTTTACATCACAAAATTATGGGGCCAAGTGTGAAAACATGCAATGATGAGGAAATTCATATCGTGCATATGCCTTTGTAGCACATTGAAAAGGCATCGTTGTTTTAGGTTGTTAGAAAGGTCATCTGTGTTCCTCTGAAACACTTGTCTTACTAGAAAATAGATGATCTAGCATTAGATTTGCCAAGTCTTAATGTTGGGAGTGGGTGTAACCTGCTTCATTTTGGGGGGTGGGGGGCAATGCATTTTTTCTTCAAAAAGTCTTGTTTGGATTCTCCCTTTGTTTCTCTCTAGTAATTCTACTGTTATGTAAATAAAGTGTTTGGATTTAATTGTATCTCGGATTGCTGAAATGAGCAGGGTGTGTTTTAAATAAAGACCCTTACACAATACTAATGGCATGTGATTCAATTTACCTTTAAAAAATATTATTTGCTGTTTCTGGTATAAATCTCAGTTTGCCCTAGGGTAGAATTGTGGATTATTCAAAGAGCATCGTGGCTTGGAAAAAAACCCAAATTCACACCAGAAAAATCAATTCTTTATAAAGACACTAACAGCAAAATACATTAATAATTACTTTTCTATTGTGACAGCTCTCTTCAGAAAAAAAAAAAACCAAACAAAAAACAAAAAACAAAACAAAACAAAAAAAACCACCTCACACACCTAAGATTCTGAGATTCATATATTTTTAATTTTCTTGTAGATCAAAAACATGATTAGACGCAGCTCGTGACATCTCATTCGGTGCTGGGTGCTGGTGCACTGTCACTGTCTAGACACAGCCCCTGCCAGGAGCTGGAGCCACTCCCTGAGCAGAGCACGTGTGGGGATGCTGCTGCCACTCCAAACTCCTTCCTGAATGCTCTGTGCTCTCTCAGCCTAATTGTAGGTGAAGCAGTGATACTGATGTGTTCCATGTGACATGTGAAAGGAACTAATTGAGTTTTTTGGATGAAATTTCTCCAAGTACTGAACAGATATTCAGGGATTTCTTTTCTTTTCTTTCTTTGTAACACTTTATGACATGTAACCATATGGTCATTTTTCTCGGGTTTGAGTATCTAATGATCAAATTCCACTGCTGCTATTTGGCTAACAGCTAAAAAGTCTAAAATAAATGTGTGACCTTGACACTCAGAGACCTACTGCAAATGAAGATGAAAGGCCTGGAAGAATATATTCCCAAACTTTTTTTTTTCTCCCCAATAATACAGAGAATGTTTCTATTGACTGAGAGTCAGAAACAGATGACATCTTTCCTGTCCAGGTTTGTACAATAACTTTTAGTAGGTAAAGGCAGCAGAAGTAACAAGTGTAAAATTATTAAGAAGAGGACAAAGGAGATTGCTTTCTAAAATTGCATTGATTGTTAAAATCACCCCCTCCATTGTTAGTATTATGCATTTTGGCATGCACCATAACTGCTTGTGAATCATTTAAAACTGGTCAGAAATACAGTTCAAATAGTACTCAAACTAGCCAGGAAAACTAAAAAGCAATTTCATGTGTTTTTGTTTGTAGGGGCAGGTAGTAAAGGAAACAGACACTGAGACAGAAAGGGTATTTGGGTAGAGTTCTCCCATATTTTCCCAAGCAGGGAGAGAAATTCAGGAGGCAAAAGGATGAGACAGGACAAGGTGAGGATGGCGTGGAAAAGGGAAATCTGGGATACACCTCCAAAGCCAAATGCATGCTAGGAGTGAAATGTGTGTGTGTGTGTGTGTGTAATATCTGTCTTCCTTCATGAAAACAAGGGCAATAAACGTCCTTGCCTCTCCAGCTGTCTCATGGATTTTTTACATACTTTCCCAATGAAACTGTGAATCTTTGCATCCCTTTCTTTTACGGGAAACAAGATCTGATGAATCCCCTTGCCAGTGCAGGCATCCAAAGTTCTCTCCCTTCCCCCTGTCCGGTCTCAGCTGCCAGTGGTTTAGTGGCCCTTCTCTCTTCGGGCAAAGATGCATGTGGGGAAGGAAGAGAGGAGGAAAAGAGAGGACTGAACATTTCCATTGACCCTTGGGTGTTCTCAGGGAGCAGAGGCTGCAGGGCCTAGGGTCTCTGGTACACTAAAATTGTGAGTCCTTCTTTCTGTTACTATCTTAATGACAGCTATGACATAAGTACACCATGTAAACAACCACAAAGCCTCCCTGTGTCAGCTACTAACAACTGGCAGGATCACAGACTGTAAGCACCTAACCTCAGGCAGGGGATGAGGACTCACCGAGGAGAATGAAGCCGTTTACACTCCTCAGCAATGCATTGTTTTCTTCCTCTGCTCACCCCCACGCGGTGTTTTCATTAATGAAAGCCTCCTGCGAAGAGGTTGGGAGCACTTAACACCTATTGAAGTTCTCTTGAAGTGTTGATTTCTTCCAGACTGACTAGATGTTTTGCAGTAGTACAAAAGTACTTTAGTGACCTTAAAATGGCATGACTCCCCAAGGTGCTGGAGAGAAGATCCAGTTATTGGAACTCCTCCCTCTCATTTTCACCGATCCAATCCTTGCTTATCTTAACTGTCTGGAAAGGCTCAACATCCAACCATGTAAATGAAATCTGCGTTAACGAAATTATTTACCACTGAGCACTCAGGATAAAGAGATCTTTGGCCTTGGCAGTTTAGCAAGTAGTGAATCCTTTTGAGGAAAATTTCAGCTTGTTGATGTTGTTAAGGACAAAGTACTTTATTTCCATATGTCTTCACATCTGCACCTGAGCGGGAGCTAACCGATTTCACGATATCCTAAGAGCTCTATTTCGTTAATATCACAAGTTAAACAAAACAAACAAACAAGCAACAACAACAACAAAACCAACCCGAAGGGCTCTATCTAATCCCCTGAAACCTGTCTAATCTAGGACAATCTGTCCTTGGTCTCCCAAGTCTAGACAGAATTTAGATAGTGATATTATGTGCTATTAGTGCTCAAAATCTTTGCAGTACTGATCTTTAAACCCATGATGAATGGACTTTTCCAAGACATCATCCTTGTGCATTGTCTCCACATCATTGTTCCTCACCCTTGTCCACTATTGTCACCAACAGCATGAGATCATTTGATTCCCACTCACCTTCTGAGCTTTTCTGCTGTTGGTCACTCTTTCCTTTCTTTGGGGAACAGAGGCAGATATAATCTTTCTTTTGAAATATCACAGAGCAGAGAGGTTCCAATCAAACTTTAGGTCTTCCCCAGCCCCAACAGCTCATGAAGGTAACACAGTTAAGGCAGATATCTACCTTTTCTTTGCTTCTGCATATGCCCACTTGGCAGTTTTGTAATTGCCATTACATAGGCCTTCCCAAGCCCTTTAGAGATGATCCAAAGCATCATCTGGGAAGACTCTCGCTCTGTTGTGCTCATGTTGTATACAACAGTTATTCCTACGTTCCCTGAACTTGTCTGATTTCAGTCAAAAGGGACGTAACTACTTGCCTCTGGCTCACTGATTTTTCTGAAAGTCATTTGCTTTCATTATGTTAGCACTTCACTTGATGACAACATTAATTTCTACAGTCAAGATAAGCAAGACCTGAGAGCTCTTTCTTTCTCTCCAGCTTAGCAAGATAACTGCTGTCAAAGTGAAGCCATACTGGTAACAGTAAAATTGCAATGGGTAAGGAGATGGAGGGGAAACCTGACAATGTGGTATGGTTTGATTTTCATTTTAAGAAGGGCAGATATAGGCAAAACCCCTACAGAATACATATGCATGAACAGCAATAGTTTTTCTAAGGTATTTGAATGACTCTTGAACCTTTTGTTCCAACAGGAACATGTAGGCTTCATAAGCACCTATGTATGTGGTAGATGAGATTTTGCTACTTGTGATACCAGAGTACTAATGTAATGAAGCTGGAAACATTAAGTTAGGCAGTGAAAGGTCTCGTCCAGCAGCTCCATTCTGCCAGGGAAGCCCACTTGTGTAGCTTGAAACAAAGGCTTACCTTACACACCTACTTTTATCAATGTTTTCTGTTTTGGTGTGTCTTCTGTTTTAGCACACCAACTGTGGCTGGTACAGTTTCCTTTTAGAAGTGATATGATTCCTCTGACTAGATTTTTTTTTTTTTTGGTTGATGAAGAGATGATGAGATCAGCTATCAACTATGACTAAGTCTCATTGCTGTCAAGGGCTAAAAATAGAGTAATGTGCACATGCCTAAGGAAGTAAAAATAAGCCCATGTGTGTGACAAAGGTGGGCTGGTTCCATTGGCTGCTCTTGTCCAAGGTTATCCTATGTTATAAGTTAATGCAGATGGTTATTGAACAGATTGGGGCCATCCAGCAACACCTAGCAATATCTAGCAACATTTAGCATCTGTTCACCTAGCAATGTCAGATAAGAGGGCAGTTGCCTTTAAAAGCCACTTACATATTAATCCACTCAACTGTTTTCTGCTTGTACATCTGGGACTGAGGCAGGATCAGACTCTAGCCACAACCTCACATAATCCCCCTTCTGCAGTGACACCCTTGCATAATACAGAAGAATATTTGCAGTGTCAGGGTCATATGTCACAGCAGTACAAGGAGTCACAAGTGGCATGGCTGTGTCAAGGAGTTTTTAAACAAGTGGGACTGGCATGGAGCCTTACACATATCTGTCATATGGCCTTGTAAGAGATAGATTTGGGAAGCCCTAAGCAAGGCTGTTCCCAGATGTAAGGTCACTATCACACAACAATAGTGTCCCTGTGAGGTGCTCCAAGAGACACTCATCACATTTGACAATTAGATTATCAAAATGGATATTGTAACAACATAGTGTTGAGTTTGAAAGGAAATTATTTTCATATCTGAGCCAAGAAAATTTTTCCAGTAACAGCAGGAAGATCCAGCTTGGATCCCTACGAAGTTCTGTGAGTTAATAATGGCCAGGCAGAGGGCCAGCAAAAATAGATGGTATTGTTTTAAAAAATATATATTCATCCCTTTCCCCTTACATTTTGCCTGCTGTTTGCCTTTTTGGACTGCAAGTGCTTCAGAGCAAAGCTGCATTTATTGCCTGAGATCGGTCATATTACTTACTTAATCAATGGCTGCTAATGATAAATAGGAATAATATAAAACATTAATGGCTTTTTACCCGTGTCTGCATCTGGCTCTCAGTGAGATACTGCACTTGTTACTGCTGCATCTGACCATATGTTCCCAAGGCAATCCCTCTAAATTCTTCACAGCAGCAATACACCTGGGACATGAAAGCTGCTGGGAAATCCTTGATGTCAGGCTGGAGGCAAGAGACAGAGAAACCAGGAAAGCAAAGAGTTATCTGAAACTAAAGGGTGTGGTGTAAAAATGGTAAAGAATAGTGAAGAGATAAGAAATCCAGGTAGCTAAAGATGAACCCTGGGGCAAGGAGCAGGCAGGAACAGAGCAAAACTTGTCAAGCTTGATAACAGTAGATTCTGCAAAACACAGCAAGCAGTGGACAGAGTGACGAGATTGGTTTTACAAGCCAACTCTTAACACCAGTTTTGGCCCAATGACTGACTGCAGTTCAGACATCTTGATGGATAGAGTAGCGTCTACCACACTCTGGCAAGAACTGGGGGCTAATATGAAATTCTTCCCAGAAAACAGTAATAAGATATGCACCTCTTACATGTTCCTACATAATGATGATGTAGCAAGATGCTGATGTATTAAAAAGCCATGGAAAACAAGCAATGTTTTGCAAGACTTTGCACCTCACTGTAATAATAAACAGTAATTGGTCATTGTCATTTTCCTATATTTTTCGTTCTGAATCTTTAGGGGAATCTTACACCAGAGCATTCAGGTCTCATTAGCTTCCAACAGGCTTCTGTAATCGCTTCCCCAGAAACGGCAAATTTACAAAAAAATCACTCTTTTTTGTTTTAATTTTTATAATAAAGATTCAAACAGGAATGATTGTACAAAATTCTAGTGCCCATGTCATTTGTAAGACCAGACTACCACAATAAATCCCAAAATCTGCAAAGCATTTTTTCTTCATTATTCTTCACTTTCTAGTTTTAATCCCACTCAATTTCATTAGTATTCCTTCACTATGTTGTCAGTCTGCATTATGGTGGGGGTTTGGAAGACCTTCAACAAAAGAATTCTTGCCTGTGCTACAACCCTCACCCTTTGTACCTTCATTCAGTGCCCCGTAGAATGAATTTCTAAATGCTTGCATGTTGCAGGAAACCAACCCTTAATGAATCTTAGGATGCAAGTCTAAACAGATGACAGTACTTTCCAATCTACTACGGAAACATGTTTTAATTAAGTTTATGTTTAATAAAATTTTCACTCCTTGTACAAAAATGCATGGTGATTAACAGACGGCTGACAAGACAACTCTAATAATTTCTGATTAAATGCTTTTGTTTAGTATTTTCAGTCACTCTCTACAGGGAATTAATTACTGGAAATGAAAAAAATGAAGGTTCATGCCAGTTAATATCCTTGAGAAAGTGGAAGGTAATCAACTGTATAAATTACAGTGGCATATGTGGGCCAGACTGTGATCAAAATTTGTACAATACACCCCAGCCAGTTTTTGACATGGTTAGATGAAATGCATGTGCAGGGTAAATCTACTACAAGTAGCTCTTCCATAGTTTTAGGTAATCAGTGAGCAGCTATATTCAGACAAAGATGCCATTGTAACTTTTCTTAATCTTTGTGATTTTTTAAAATGGCATTTAACTGTTTAAGTTGGACACTATTGTAGTTTCAGGGCATATGTTTTCATAACCCTTTCATACTCCATATTGCTCTCTAAATAAGCAAAACACCTTCTAAGGCAAATCTACATAGAAATATACATGAGAACCAGGAATCAGGCTGTTGTAAGTACTGGTCTACCTACCCAGACTAGGGTTTCAGTTACTCCTACTGAAACCATTCCAGCTAAACTGGGGTAACAGGTGCTCCAACAAATGTTCTCAAACAGGTTTTATATAAAATTAGTGCAAAAGGAGAAAATGAACAACTTTTTATTATCCATAGTTCTCAAAGAGATATTAGTTAAAAAATTTACCTGGAAGATTTTCCTTGTAGTAAGTTTGATTTGACAATCCCTTAGTTGAAGTCTGTGATTCTGGAGTTTTTGCTCCTCTGAGTTGATTGCATTAACTTGACTCAGCTAGCAGCATTGTAAATGTTAATGTAGATATGTCAAGATACATTCATTTAAACACAAATGTTTGTGTTTTTTTTCCAGGTCTAAGCCAATTGGCAATCAATTATCTTGAATTTTAGCAGCCAGAGTGCAGAAGCATAGTACTTGAGAACAAATGCAAGCCCTCTTTGCAAGGAGATCTTTCACTGCAGAAAGCCATTTAGCAGCCAGAGTGCAGAAGTACAAGCCATTCAATGCCTTATCACTATGCTATTTGAAGTATCTTCCATTCCAGTTTGTCACCAGTGCCATGCAAGCTTTGCTGCTCACCTGCAAGACCTGGGAGAATTTCATGTGCACTTCTGATAATCTTGTGTTTGTCCAGGGATTCTTTATGAGTTTTTAGTATTGCCCTGATGACCACCATCTGTGGTGCTCAGTTGTCAGTGAGCTTCAACTGAACTAATCTGTTCATTAGAGAAGACCTACTATAGGGGTTTGAATATTATATATATTTAATATATATACAAACTTGTGTTATTCAAATTTTCCATTAAAGAAGTTCAACATTTTCCAAGAAAACAGAAAAATTGGTCAGAAAGAGCAAATAATTTCAGGTCTGTTAATAACTTGGCTAAATATTCAATGTTGTCAACTATATTCCTTTGCTCTGGAATTAAGAAAGTCACACTATAAGATGTGAGAATTAAGAAAGTCACACCTATAACATGTAAGATGTAGACAAAAGTTGCTATCATATATTTATTCATAATCAGTGAATGAAGTCTCTGAAGTCTCTAAAGGACTGTGAAGTCTCTAAAGGACTGTGAAAACTATCTGTGTAAAGAGAACCATTGGCACCAGTGCAGCTTTTGCCATGATGACGTTAGTTTTAAAATAACATTAAATAATAAGAATGTAATTTTGTAAAGAATATGAAAGCGTATATTGTTTGTTCTGAAACTGTGACTCACACATGTTCCCCTCATCACCTGTGTCAGTAGGAGTTTGTCACAGGCCATAAAAGGAGTTGGATCGTGCCATTAGCTGGTGACATAGAAAGTCTGCTCACCAGAGGAAAAGAGAGGTACAAATTATGATCAACATTGTTATGAATTCTTTTTCACACCAAGAGGCAGTTACATGGGGAAAAAGACACTGTGTTGTTAGCATGCTCTACCCAATTGAGCTAATCTCAGGAGTGAGTAACTGCTCTTTGTAGTATTAACAAAAATGCCATCGAGGGCTCAGGTTTTGAGATAATTTTTATGCTCTACTTTTCTTTCAAGTTACCTTGCCCTTGCTTTCCAAATAACATTTGTTGTCTTACAGAAAGGTGTAGCTATAGCATCTGAAAGACAGAAGGGATTCTTTCTCCTTTTTCTACTGCTTTTCAGCATTGCAGGAGGAGTTTTCTTTACAACTTCAGGCTTTCTTATTTATTTTCTCTCAAGAGCAAACATTGTTTTGTCACAAGTTAAGGGATAGTTCTGTAATCATACAAATTCTCCCTTGAAATTATTGGAATTTTAGGACAAGAACTGGAGAATTACAGTTACCACCAAGAGTATTTTGGCTCGAAGTTGTTAGGAAAAAGATGATCCTCAGCTATTACAGTTACTTGAGTGCATCACCACAACGAGCACTAAACTGGGAGTTGCATACCTTTAAAATGCATTCAAAATTCATGGTTTACATAGGGACTGACCAAGATTTTCAAGATCAGTTGCTGAAGTTTTCCTTTAAGTATATTGGAATCCTACATATTAAACTGTGAGTATTGGCAAAAAATATCCTAGAGAGGACAATGGAGCTCATGCCTGCTGAAGAGACTCAACACGACAGAGAAATAGGACAATCACAGAGCTTGAGGTAAAACGAGAAGTGCAATTATGTTTTCTCAACTCGTTTGCATTACTTTTTCTCACTGCAACTTAACTTTTCTTCATGAATGATTGTAAAGTGTTGTCATTGATTAACAATTCTGAACTATTTAACGTATTTTCTCATTTGCAAATGTACCTGTGAAGCTGGTTAAAAAGCAGGGCATACTGTTGAGATAAATATAGTCATGAATTAAATTTTGACCTGTGTAGGATTCTGAGTGACTTTAGTTCCTTCACTTCATCACTACTTGAAGTACTGTATACCTCACAAACAAATGCTCAGCACATGATTTGAAGAAAAGCCACTCAAAATAATTTGAATGTCAGGTTAAAAATAGCAAGATTTGTCATATTTCTTACAAATTCCTTGTTGCAGAAGTTATCAAATAGAAACTAGAGGATATGCTTGATGGTACCGACTAGAAAAAATTTTGCTATTACACATGTCCTTCCTTCAGCAGCATCTTCAGCAGTGCCACCCCTCTTCCACCACATCCCAAACCCAAGCTGTTATGCATACTCCCTCACTTACACTGGGTTGCTATCAGAGAGATCAGTTCATTGATCTTAATATCAGTGCACCAGCAAAAGGAAGGGGTAGTGGGAGGAACAATTTAGCTGATGCTGGCTGTGAGAAAAGGTCAGCAGCCCCATAGCCTCACCATCATGACAAAATCTGTCACTACTTCTATTGATTAGGTCAAATCTGCATTAATGGTTCAAGAAGCAGATGAATATTGTGACTGAAATCTGTCTTTGTAATTCAAGATCATTAGGCTTATGAAATTCAAAGTAGTTTTAAAATAGCTGTATCTTCTAGATGATTTATGAAAAATGCTTGTTTCTAAAAATACTGATTTACTATACTCCACAATTTGTTTACTCTGGTGTTCAGCTAGCCTTATAGATATAAAAGTCTTCCTTATCACTTCCTTATTCCTGTGGATTAAGTTTTTTATCCATTTATATCTGCCCTGACAATAGACAAATTTTCCTCTGCAAAGCAGTGGTCTCTTACATTTTTCTATGCTGATGTAAATCTTTATATTTTAAGGTTTTTGATATTACTTAGACATTATTAACAAACAAACTACCCTCCTCTTCCCCTCTCCTCTTTCCATCCCAAAATCTTTGCAGGGAGTGTGAACACAGGAGTATTTCCCCACAGATAATGGATATCTTTCCTTAGGATGATCTTGAAAGAGAATGTTCTCTTTCATGACTCTATTAGGCTTGGAAACCTCGGGAAAAGAAATAAATTATGGGGAATCACCACTCCAAACTTTTATAACGTATGCTTGTCAACATATTTATATACTTTAGTTCAAATAGACTGCTATTGGATGCTTATATTTTCCTATCCTAAAAGAAAGGAAGCAGAAAAGGGGGGAGAGAGAAACTTCAACCCTGAAATCAGGCCATTCATAATTACCAGAGTAAGTTTCTCAAACAAAACTTTTTTAATTTCTACACAAGACCATATTTTTTCAGTAGCACTAACATACAGACAAAAAAACAACAACAAAAAATCCCCCCCAAAACAAAACAAACAAAAAACCCCAAACCCACCTAGCTATTACATAGACAATTATTCATAAAATAATAAAACATTTACTTCAGGATCCTATACATAATAGAGGTGAATACCAAAATAGTTCCGTTTTCAGTATAATTTTCTGTAATCTTTCTGTACTCCTAATTGGAGACTGAGAGTGACTGCTGAGTCAATAATAGTAAACAAAGAATCATATTGATCCACAAGTTACTTTTCTGACTATGACTTAATTCTAATTCTGATGTTTAATACAGACTTACCTGAGAAACAGTGCAAGTCAAAGTATGCATCTCACTAATTCTCTTAGTGGACTAGTATAAGCAGCTTTTTACACAATGGTTTGTGTAGTCAATTAGTAGAGTATTAGCTATAATAGATAACGTTCATACTAAGACCATATTAATTAGAGCTTAAACACAGCTAATCTGAGACCTATATTGAATTTATATTATTATGTAAGCAGAATGTTTCCACAGGCAAGTAATTTCCTTCATAGCATTTTAAGGCAAAGGAAATCCCAGCATCTGAGATATAAACGTGCCGATTTTATCAGAGTATTGCAAACCACTTAATGTTTCTTAAAACTTAAATGTGCCAGGTTGTATTACAAAAAATAATTACAAGTGGTAAAGGACACAAAGATTGAATGCCTTTTAAATTTATTGGAAGAGAAGTGGTGAAATTGCAAGCTAAGAAAATGTCTGCAAGGATTTAATGGATGTATGTTTCTGCTCCTCATTTTGCCTTGAGTTACACCACGGCTCTGGAGTTCTCGTGTCACTTCTCTTCATCAAAAAAAGAGCTGGTGTGTCTATGTGGACACATTTTTTTAGTGATAAAATGAATTCACCATTTATGAGACAAATTTCTCTGAAAATAAATAGGAATCCTGTCTTATAGAGATTTAAATTCATTTTTAGTTGCACGGATTTGTGGCCTCCTTATCACTTTGTTCAGCAGTTCTGCAATACAACCAAAGCTTAATATGTCTCTGGTAAATTATCAATCTGAAGGAATGCTGTAGGCAAAAACATATTAAATTTTTAAATCATAGATAACCATGAAACTAAGTTATTGCAAATTTACGAGCAGAGAAAATTTGGGAACAGTATCAGAAACTGTATTTGGAAACTAAAACGCCGCCATCTTGACTTCTGCTACAAATTGTAGCATCACTGCTCTTAGCAGAAAAAAATCCACTAATAATAGGCCAAAGGGCCACAGCATTTTGTTGTCTAGTTACACCACTGAGAACTATTGCCCATCTGCATGCCAGAAGACAAGTGCTTATCATAGTTACTGAAATGAAGTGGAAGAATGAGGGCTAATATAGTCATAAGTGCTCATGCCAAGAGTCGTGTAGGTGACTGGAGGCACACTAGGCAGGTTAGCACTACAGTATCAGATGCAGGTTTGACAACCTTTTGAATACATACTCTCCCAGTTTTATTGAGAAATTATTTCCACATTTGTAGTAATTACAAAAAAAAATTAGTGAAATATCCCTTCAAGCACTATGGGATAATTAAGTATCAGCCATACTCATATCTAAAAATATCATCCAGCAATGCTTTAAAATCCTACCCAATTCATGCATCATTATTTTTGGAACGTGTACTTTAACTCCACCAACAGAGGTCACTAAACCACTGAGAGAGAACCATAAGTTTGGTGGGAATACACCCTAGTCAATCTTCTTAACATCCTTTGATAGTTATTTTCAAAGGGCTCTTGTTCAGCTGCTTCAGTAAATATAAGCTCAGCTAACAAAAAGAGAGAAAAAAAAGAAGAGTGTATGCTTATGCACTCAGGCAAAATTAGCTGTACTAGGGATCTAAATTACACAAAACACTACATTGTTAAAGATATCTCAGTATTAGAATATATTTAAAATATCTATTATGAAGCCAGTAGCATACACACATACATGCATAGGTATGAGTGTTGCTAAATCAATTTTTCAAGGTTAAAACAGGCCCTGATTTAAATGACAGTGTTTTGAATAACCTGCTAAATTTTATCTTTCATGCTTTGTGCCGTTGAAAACCAACCTAGTGGGGAGAGAGTATGAAGAGGAGGATCCCAGAGAAATAACATTTAATGATATTAATACCAGATAGAAGCACAGGAGAAACCAAGAGCTGTCACCGACTTGCTCATTTTGGCAGAAACACTCAGCTAATGGAACTATATTAACTCATCATTTTCCAACTTTCAATTGTAATGAAAAGCTATTTTTACAAATCATTACTTTCAGTATATGGTGTTTCAGCCAAATGGCTTCTATTAGTGTACAGGGGAGTTTCACAACCAAAGCTGCCTGTGCAGCACTGAGAGTGCGTCTTCTATGTTGAGCTAATCCCAGAGGGGAGTCAGCACTCGTGTCCGTGTCCTTTTGACCTTTATCCTTTTAATGCATTTTGCCTCAGTAGCAAAAGGTGAAACCCTAGTTTTTATGTTTCAAAACAGAGCGCTTCAACGCTGATTCTCAGTGAAGCTAAGGAAAGTAACATCAGCTCTTGTTGAAACGTTGAAAGTCCCTAGCTCAGCAATCAACAATAGCTTTACAAATGTTTTTAGAATTGCTTTTCTGGTAGCCCTTTGAAGCTCACCCATACAGTCCTGCTGCCATCCCTCTGAACAGCTGTGAACATGTGAAGTCACTGGAGTGGAAGATGTTAATTACTGTCAGCTACTGGAATTTCTCCAGGGACCTCTTGTGGTTAGAAACATGTTTCCCTAAAGAAGTGCACTAGGTGCTGGGATCATTTCTCCTGTAGCATACCTGAATCCTCTCTTCCTAAGCAAAAGGAATTTCTCATTCCAAAGCAAAACTCTAAATATTCACTTTTAAGTGTTTTTCTCATAGGACACAGTGATTTTTCTAAGCAACCTTAACTGTAGAATATTTTATTTCTGTGAATAGAGTTCCAACAATAGGGAACTGAGTTTTTCAGGGACTAGGTTTAGCATATATACAGATTTTCATTAAATACCGGGGAAACAAGTTTAAAATTAAAAAAAAGGGAACAAAATCAGAAAACATAGAAAACAAATCAAAGGACAGAGCTGTGGTTAGGGCTTTTTTCTTCCCTGACTAGAGTAATTTGACCTTCTTTTTCATGTCCAAGAAAAGGCTACACACCTTCCCCCCCCATGCCATCAGAAAAGTACACACACCAAAAAAAACGGTCTTTTTTCTTCAGATTTACCTCCTGCTTTTTATTGGCATTTTGAGTCTAAACTGGTTAGCATCAGGAGCTTGATGTGATGCCAGCAAGATATTACCCACAGGGAACCAAAATAATAGCAGATGAGCTGGCAGAAAGATCCCCAGAAAGGGAAATAACGTAAAACCAAGATTCTAAGCCTAGCCCTTTACTGTGACAACTACAAAGCACCTTTAATGACTGAACACATCCTTAAATATACCTTGCAGATCCCTCTGCAGTAGTTAAACCTTGTAATCACTACCACCCCCGCAACAAGACCAAGTCAGGTCAGTCTCTGGCTACAGAGAAACGAGGATGAAATCATTAATCCGCAGGACTTGACTCCCAAGGTGGGAAGATGAATGCTGAGGACACTTCTCTTGCCCTTTTCTGTAGGTGAGAATGGCACATGTTCCCTCATATCATACTCTATCAAGGTAAAGACACACCAGTCTGATAAGCTAAGGGAGTTGAAGGAAAACAGCTGCCCTGATCTCCAAGAATGCCACCCCTTTCCTGTAAGGGCACAGAAGTCCTCATCCAACTCCAGAAGGAAGGTGTAAGTGGGAAGAAGGAAACTGAATGTAATGGAAAGTAAACATATCAACTGTGAAAACTACAGTAACCACCAGCACCCACAGAATTCCTTCCTTGTTATACTTAAGGACAAGTACACTGATATTCAGTGTTTACAGAGGTAAAAGTCCCACAATTACAGGGCCAATTCCCTTTTATGTAGGCCATTAGTGCTGTTGTATTGCACTCCTGCCCCAGTCCAACATCAAACACCATGATTGAGGAGTAGATAGAGCTCAGGTGAGGGATTGCTTAATTCTTTCAAAATGGTCAATACTTAATGGCATAGACCATTCTCCTAACTCTGGCTCAGCTGCTGCAGGCCTTTAACAAGGCTTGAGATGGTAACAGAGTGTGCTCCCCAGCTCATCACAAGTAACAGTGAAGGTAAAACTAAGTACACAAACACAGAACTGTTATATACAAAAAGTTTAATTGAAATACCTGTATAAAAAATATGATCTCCATACATTTCACACCGTTAAACAGAAGAAAAAAAAATCCAAATCCAAGCTGCATAAATGCAACCAGATCACAGAAACACAGCTATTAAAATAAATTAAGGTTTATGACTCTGCCACTCTACCTTTCCAGAGCCAATGCACGGAGACTGTACAATGTCAATAATTTAAAACCCTTCCAAACAGCATTACTTTACACTTCTGGTACAATAATACCAGACAAAAGGCATACTGACTAACTTTAAAAAGTCATTCTATTTCCCTTAAATTAGACTTTGTACAACAATTTCCCATCTTCCAACAAAAAACTGGTAAGGTCAGAATTTTTTTTTATTATTATTATTTTTTTGTAACCAAAAGTTAACAGGAATGCAGAAAAAAAGTGCCATGGGCAAACCACTAGAATTCCCATGGGGAGAAGGAGGGGAAAGCACAGTGTTGAATAACTCTAACCAAATAAATTAACCAAATAAATAGCCACAGTTGAAAACTGTGGGAGGTCTTCTAAATTCCAAACAATAAATAACTGTATAGTACACGGGAAAAAACCAAGTTTACATAAACACATTATACAGGTATGGAAAAAAAATCCAAAAAAAAAGTAGAAGTCCTTGAATATTGCATTGATTGTGCATTCAACATGCCCATACATACTTTAAGACTCGCAGGGTGACAAAAGGCTGGGGGAGTTGAGAAAGGGGCTTCTCATGCCCAATGGTAGAGATGATAAAAGGAAACACGAATAAATGTTTCTGATAAAGAAGCCGATATACCTGTTCATACTTCTGTGCAGGCTATAGAAAATATTTTGAGCAGCAGAGGTGGGTTGGATTTGTAAAGGGCAGGGGGGCAGGAGTGAAATGTCTGTGTTCAAGTATTCCATCACCAGTGGATGGGACTACTTCATTCAATCACCGAACAGGTTCTCCAATGCATCATAGGAGCTGCTTCCTCCAGCACTGAGCCTAAAGGGAGCAAATTCCTATAATGAACTGGATCTTCTTTGGACATAGACAGCTCAAAAAAGAAAGTCCCACTGAAGCAGCTTTCAAAAAGGCACTCAAAAGCAAATAAAATCTAGTCCAGGCTCTATGAGAGCAAAAAAGTTTACCATGTATTCAAGAGGTCACTGCTTTCTTAATAAGGTCAGTCTTTGACTAAGTACTGGCCTGCAACTCCCAAACATCAGCGTTTCCAAAGGAAATCTCTCATTCCAAAGCAGAAACCAGCAAAGGGGGAAAACAAAATCAAGTCCCTCAGACAAAGATTCAACTACAGAATAATGAATGCATTTTTCTAGCCCCTCCTATGTATTGGCAGCAGCACTGTGGTCTTTCTGCTTGAAGCTCCCCCTCCCAGTGCGAGGTCCTTAGTAATTCACAGACTCTCGTTACTTGAACTTGTGCTAGATACATCAGTATCAAGGGTCCGTAGCCTTATGTCACAGTCCTCAGACTTCACTACTTCAGATTTGTGCATCCATTCATGGTCAAAAATCTGCTCAAGTGTTGGTCTGTCTGAAGGCCTCAGTGAAAGGCACCATTTGATCAGCTGTTGACATTCTGTAACAAAAAAAGCACCATATTAGACTAAAAAAGTAAGAAAGAGACAATCCTCAGTAACAAAAGTCCATCCACACAAGCTCACGTGTACAAGACTATTAAAAAAAACCCCCAAAACCAGAAAATTCATTTGACTTCTATAGAACCTACCAGGTGAAATTCTTCTCCTGAAGTATAATCGTCCCCTCAAGATTTCTTCATCTTGCTCAAAAGGGATGTCTCCACAAACCATGTCATACAGCAGAACTCCCAGAGACCATACTGTTGCTGACCTCCCATGGTATCTGTGGTATCTGATCCATTCTGGAGGGCTGTATACTCTTGTTCCTGAAAGCAGAAAAAAACCCCCACAATTAGAGTAAAGGTTTAAAGTATTCCCCCATTGTTCAGCTCCTTCTGACAGAGCTAAATTAAATTCAAAAACTTGACATTTAGGAATTGAAAAAAAAAAAAAAAAAACCCAAAAAAACCCTAACAAAACTCCCCCCAAAAAAACCCCCACCCAAACCCAGAAAACTAAACAGCCTTAAATTTTTCAGAAGCCAAAGCTATTAGCAGTGTAATTTCAGGTCATCTGCAGGGTTACACCATCAACAGACTTGGCCCATCCGGTTGTTCTATTTTGTTGCAAGGAATAACACAGCCCCATCAGCTGACTGTTTACTGAGGCAAGCTCCCTTTCACTGACCACGTGGCGTCTGCAGCATCACACCAAAAATAGACACAAAAGGACAAAGGGGGCTGGCAGGGAGGAGGAGAGGGCGACAAGAAGGTGAAACTCAGGTCTGCCCGCATTACACGGGGCTAATCTGCTTTATCCAATTCCACAGGGCAATAAACAAAATAGGGCCGCTTACGATTTCTATGTTTTTAAGGCCTCCCCCCTGGGGCTTCTATGCGGCAGCTTTTCCCAACCCGCCTCCCTCCCCTCCCTCCAGTGCCCGAGGGCTCCTTGGATACCAAACAAAACGGGGAATTCGTGATGCTGAGGGTCACGTGCGGCGGGGCTTCGGGTTTCACAACAAACAGATGTGAGTGCGGCAGCTGGGGGCGGGGGGAGCGAGACCCCGGTGTTACATCAGTCATACTCCAAGGACTGGGGGAAATGCTCCCTCCGGTCATATGCTGGCTTATGTTGAGTTTTCCCACCTCTAAAGCATCGACCCCAGCCGCTGTGCAACTCATTTTGAGAGAGTGTATTTGTCCCTATCGCTTTAAAATCTGCAATGCGGGCTTTTCAGGACACTAGCAGAATGGGAGCAGGGGAGGTACCACTCCGAGTTAAAAAAAAACACCGCATATAAAAACTGCATATCCACACATGGAAACATCCGACACTGGCAAAACCTTCATGTAAACAGATCGCCCTCTAGGAAAAAAACCCCGCTTTTTCCAAGACAAGGAAACATAAACTGCTGCGTCACTGCCTGGAATCGCTTCTTTCCTGCGCAACTGAACACCCCTAAGCGGCTTCGGGTCCACGGGTTTCCATTACCGATAGACCTGATATGAACCCCCGTGCCAGGGGCTCTGCGTGCTGTGACTGGTCGCTGGAAAGGGGCTAAGCGGCAGCTCTAGGGAGGGCATCACCCATGGTGGGGCACAGGAAGGGTTTGTGGGGGGCACGTACCATCGAAATCAGTATAGACGGTATCCTTGAGGAGGGCCCCCGAGCCAAAATCGATGAGCTTAAGCTCGCCTGTGCGGAGGTCAACCAGCAGGTTCTCGTCCTTGATGTCCCGGTGCACCACGCCGCAGCCGTAGCAGTGGCGCACGGCCTCCAGCACCTGGCGGAAGAACCCGCGGGCCGTCTCCTCGTCCAGAGCGCCCTTCTCCGTGATGAAGTCGAACAGGTCCTTCACTAGCTCGGGCCGCTCCATGATGATCAGGTACCCGTCGGGCCGCTCGTACCAGTCCAGCAGCTTGATGACCCCTCTGAAGCCGGAGCCCACCTTCTTGAGAAGGACGATCTCCAGGGGCACCATGATGCCGCTCTGGGCAGAAAAAGGGGCGCGGGTCAGCGGGGGGGTGGCGCGGCCCGGGGCACCCCCTCGCTGAGGATAGGGAGGCGG
>VWYP01025896.1:9642-39856 GCA_013400435.1 Pycnonotus jocosus | reverse complement strand
GTGCCCCCTCACCTCGGCGTAGTTCGGCCCCGTGCCAGCGGGGGACGCCGGCGCCTGCCCTTTGCGCCTGCCTCTGTCAGTCACCTCCCCTATGCGGAAGCCCCGCGGGGCCGGTGCGGCGCGACGGCGGGCGCCGGAGTCCTGGCGGCGCAGCTCGGAGGAGCTGAGCGGTTCCCGCCCCGCCAAGGTACCGCGCTGGGAGAGGGCACGGAGCTGCTCCACTTCCCGGCGCTGCCGCCGGCCGCTCGCCCGCCCCGCAGGGGGCGCTGCATCAACAGGAATGGGGGCGCGTCCCGTCCGCCCGCGCTCGCGGGGGTCCCCGTACCCTGAGGCTGCGGCCGCGCCGGGCACCGCGGTGTGGGCTTTACCGCTGCCAGGCCCGCGGCTCCGGCCTTTGCTGACGGGACACCGAGACAGTGTCGAGAGCCCAGTGGGACGGAGAAGCCCGAGGGCATCCAGGGGATCTCGCCGAGTGTCTGTCCAGCAAAACTGTGGGCGACTGGTTTAGAAATTAATGAGTGCAGCGCTGGGTGGGCAGCAGTATCTTAATAATAACTGCTCCAGCAGGTTCTTAGAGCCCAGCCCAGATGCGCTGCCAGGGCTGGCGCTCAGGCGGGGAGCGCCCCGCCTTTTGCAGCCGGCTGGGCGGGCGCCCCTCCGCACCGTGTCACCGGCACCCGGCACCGCCGCGCTGTCACCGCCGCGCTGTCACCCACCGCGGCAGGTGCGTGGCAGGGAAAAGCAGCGGGGTTGGACGGACCGGTGCTCTGCGGGGATCCCTGACGGGAGGGTGTTTTTGGCAGCCCCTCCCACCCTGGGCTCTCGGGGAGAGCCTAGCAGTTGGCATTGTCTGATAATAGTAGTGCTGTAATCTCGGGCAGTCGTGCCCATAAACAAAGCAAGGGCTTCTAGAGAGAGGTAATATCTTTTATTAGATTAGACCAGCTGATATAAAGGTCAGGTTTGCCGGCGCAGTTTCAACCCTTCGTGTTCCAGAATGTATTTTTTGAAGATAGATCAGCTGGGCTATAAAAGTTACTACTTTTCAGTACTACAGACTAATTTGCAGAGGCTTATAAACCGTTGAGTTTATTGAGTAGCTGAGGAATTCAGGAGGTTTCATGTTTATGGATTTTTTTTCCCTTAAAGCTAATGATTTGGATTTATGAGATAAAGCAATAAAAAAGCTGCTTTGTTTTTAATTTTTTTTTTAAATTTGTTTTAGACCCTGCCTTTTGGCTGTCTCAAATCACATTAATAAAAGGTAATATGTGTAATATGTGTAAGTGCTATTTATTTAGGGAGTTAACACTGCAAGTTGTTGCTAATTCTTGCTTTTTTTACATGACCAGGCATGAAAAATCATGGATGTATCACTGGTCTGCAAATGTAAAAACATCAGGCCTTGTCATTCCAACTATATTTGGAACTGCTTAAATTCATCTCTCTGTGTGGCCAATCTATAGTAAATCAGCAATACAATTGCCTTGAACCAGTTCCCTCAAAATCCTGTTGCATTTAAGCTACATGTTCAGCTGTGTCAGCCGTCGAAAAAATCTCCATGACATACCTTTCCACATCTATATTTGTAGCAAAATGGCAATCTAAAATTCCTGGGATCAATCCTGGCATTGATGTAACTCCCAATCTGATTTGTATTTTCACACCAGTGTGAAAGGGAGGTTATTTTACATTTAACATTGTAGAAAATAAGGTAGCTACTGTTAAAAAAAAAAAAAAAAAAAAAAAAAAGAAAGTGGTAAGGGGGTATTTGTTCTTCATTCACTTAATTTTGGCAGACACATTTAATTTGTATACAGCTACAAGCACTCTTGGTTTGACAGAATTACAGATGGATCCCAGACATGGAATTTACCCTGTATTTACACATAAGCCTTTCATGGGTTTGTGGTGCTCCTTTTGATCTGGCTTGGAACATTCAGTTCAGTGGTCCTAAACAATTATAGCTGCAGAAATATTTTATAAACTAGTTTTGGCCATTTTAACAGTGGCTTTGTAACTATAAATGGAAAATCATTCATGGGTAGGATGCCAGTTTGAGTTAGAATTCATTTTTCTGTGAACAGTCCCTGGGCAGGAACGAGTTTGTCAGGCACAGAAATATGAAAGATCCATGGAAGTTTCTGCTTGCAGAACAGTACTACCTTCAGGCTACCTTTTAATGTTTGTATGGAACTCAGCTCAAAGTTTGCTGTGGCACATCATCAGGTACTGCACCAATGACATTAATGGGCTCTAATATATACTTATAGCCATTGTAGGTCTTCTGGATGGGACTACCAAAACGCATCTGTTCTCATAATGTGACTATAAGGAAGCTGCTAAGAATGCTGTGGCAGTAAATGTCCATTAAACTTACAGGAATATTGGTATTTCTAGGTCACTCAACCTCCTTATATGTCAGAGCTCCTAGCTCCCTTAATGACTCTTTGCTTGATTCTCTTCAGTCTCTTTTATTTGGCAAGAGAACAAACTGAACACAGAGCTCTAGATGTGGCTTCATCTGTGCTGAAGAGAGGACGATAATCATGTCCCTTGACCTGCAGGCTGTGGCACTGCAATATGTGGTCAGTGTTCATTACCACAGGCACACACTGCTGACTTTGTTGGTTTGTGGGTCTTCTCCTGTGGAACCGTTACTTCCAGCCTGCACTTCTCCCTGACTATATCCTGTCCCAGATGTGGGATCTTGACATTCTCATTTTTGGAAGTCCAATACAGATGTATGGGTTATATATTTATTCAGCTGATTGAGGTCTGAATAGCAGCTGTGCCTTCCAGTATACCAACAGCCCCCTTTGGTTTGGTGTCACCTTGTGTTTCCAAAGGTCACGGATGAAAAAGTTAAGTAATATCAGCTATTTTATTGATCCCAAGAAATATCCCTTGGAATCACCTGCTAATTGGACTTAAAACAGTTATTAGCTACCTTTTGAGGCCCATGACCTGGCCAGTTTTTAATGTACCTTGTGGTATACCTATATCTTCCCAACTTGCCTGAAGATGCTGAAAAACTATCAAAATTCTGGCTACAGACGAGGGGAGAAACACCTACTCTAATCTCACCCAGAGAAGCCTGTAATGTAGTTGTAGAAGACAATCAGAGTGACAAACACAGTTTGTCCTTGTAAAATTCAAGATGGCTGTTTTTAATAACAATTTTGTTGTCATGGTAATGATTTTCATGAGTGCTTGCTCCATAATTTCCCCAGCAACTGAGAGAAGGCTGATCATCTTTTCACCACCCAGATCCTCCTTTTGCAATTTCCCAAGACACATGTAACATCTTTATAGTTGTTAGAAACCTCCTCTGATCACTGTGACCTTTCAAAAGAGACTGAGGATGCCCTTCCAATGACTTTTGGTGTCACTCTTAGTACTTTCAGATGTATCCTGTCCAATTCCATGGATGTGTATGACACTTCTAGCTTGTTTAATTACACCCTGACTTAATCGTTGCTACTTGACATGGAACTCTGGGTTCCCTTAGAGCAGATCATGCCAATAGAAACAGATAAAATGAATACTTGTGTGCTGTGTCACAAAGTCACCTGCTGTATTCAGCAGCTGGCCTAGATTTTACTCAGTCTTCTATTTTGCTGCAAAATTGTCCTTACCCCTGACATCCTTCAGCTATTTTAACTGCACGTAAGTATTGCCCCTCTAATTCCATCCCTGCATGCCCAGGAAATGCTCCTGTGTTCCTACTCATTGTGTCCCCACTTCCTCCTCCCATATGCTTGGTTTTTGTTGAGCTCAGTCATATATACCCTATGCTGCTAAGGAAGGCTTCTCCTATATTTGCCTGTTTGTTTGCAAATTAAGACATATAATAGATACGAAAGACTCTGCCAGGTCTTACAGAGAAATTGTTATTCCCCTTCTTTCAGCAGCTCCAGTGCTTTTCTTTTGACCAATGTGGCTTGTGGCTCTCTTTATTTCTTTGTACTTAAGAACATGTTGTTGGAATAAGAAATTAGTAGACAATCATAGAATCGTAGAACATGAGAGAATTGTAGAATTGTAGAATATGCTGACTTGGGAGAGACCTATCAGGATCATCATCTGGCCCTGCACAGAACACCCAAAGACTCCTATCATGTGCCTGAGAGTGTTGTTCAAATGCTTCTTGAACCCTGTCAGGCTGGTGCTTTGACCACTTCCCTGGGGAACCTGTTCAGTGCTCAACCACCCTCTGGGTGAAAAGCCTGTTCCTCATTTCCAACCTAAACCTCCCCTGACTTAGCTTCACCTTGTTTTTTCAAGGTGAAAAGGCTGTCATTGGTCATAAGAGTGATGAGATCAGTGGCTGCCCCTTCGCTCCCTCCCACAAGGATGTTATAGACTGCAGTGAGGGCAGTTCCCTCTTCTCCAGGCTGAAAAGACCAAGTGATCTCAGCTGCTCCTCATGCTTCCCCTTCAAACTCTTCATCATCTTCATGGCCCTCCTTTGGACAATCTCTAATAGCTTAATGTCTTTTTTATGTTGTGGCACTCAAAACTTTCCCCAGGATTTGACCTGAGGCTGCCCCAGTGCAGAGCAGAGCAGGACAATCCCCTGCCTCACCCAGTCAATGATGCTGTGCCTGACGCACCCCAGGACACGGCTGGCCCTCCTGGCTGCCAGGGCACTGCTGCCTCATGTTCAACAGAAAGATATTGACAACTTCAACTTCTTCTACAACTAGCTAACCATACATTTCCACATATGGCACATCCTTTTTCCTGTATAAAGCAATATCCTGAGTGTATTCAGTCAAAGCATAAGCATTACTGTGACCAGTATTGAGGTACCGTTAAAAGAAGACTGAAAACTGAAAGGCCTTTCACAGAGTTTACAAAGTTTAGGACTTAAAATATGAAGCTCTACTAGCTCAAATCTACTTTGTTTATTTGACCTCTTACCATAACAACGTAGAAGTATCTACAATTTATTTGTTTTTTCCCACCTGATATTTGCTAGTTTTTTAAGTCTCACAGAGGAAGAGTTTCCTAGGCTGAGAACTGAGAGAAAACAACAAACTCTAGAAGTAGAGAACAAGTGGGTTGCAGAACCTCACTGTGTATATAGTTTTCTTGTAATTGAAGACCCGGTATTGAAGCTGGATTTAAAATAATGCAAGAAGATATGCTCCTGTGTAAAAAGAACTTACAGGTTTGATGCACAACTTACATTAGATACCATGACATTGTGTCAAGTGAAGTCAGACTGGAAAGTCTCTGGAGCATCAATATTTATGATTCAAAATCATGACTCTGTACAGAACTGAGTTCTCAAGACCTCATCTTTCACTGTTTTGCAGATGGCACTTTGTATTCAGTAGAGAGATTGCACAATTTTAGCAGCTGTTTTCCCTGTTTCAAAAATATATTGAAGAACAAAAGAGGGATCAAGGAAAGGTAATGAGAATGACTGAGGATATGAAAAAGCCTCTTTTGAAAGATTAGGCCTTTTTTCACATTAGAGGAAAGATCAAGAAAGGGGATACAGTAAAATAATCGTCTCGGTACCATAGATCAGATGACTGTGTTCTCTCTCATTTAACATGAGCTGAGAAACATCAAGGAGAATTAAAAGGTAACTTTCAAAACTGAAAAAATACCAAACCCAACCTGTAATTACCTCTATATATAAAACTTGTAATTAGACCATGGAATTCACTGCCAAGTCACAAAGGCCAAGAATGTAACAAGATTAAAAAGAGTATTGTATTTTTAGTGATAACAAGTATATTCAAAGTTATAATTGGAGGATAAAAATAGTAGAAGGGCTATTAAGTATCAAATTTCAACCTGGAAAACAACTTTATGTCTTGTAGAATTAGTTGATACTGTCATCAGCGTATTAATGGATAAAGAATGTAAGTTAGGAGTAAGGAATATGGTCCACCTCTGCCTGCCCTGGAGTCTTTACATACAGTGAGCCAAAGTGATAGAATACTTTTTGTACCAAGGCAATTCTTAATAAAGTCCTGTATTTGCTCCTGTACTTCTATTTGTGCCAGTAGCGTTATATTTGAACTGCTGCAATGATGTAAAAAAATTGATCTGGGTTCGATGATTGTTTAATGGGATAGTCAAACTGAGTATTTTTCAACCTATAATCTATGTATTGATGGAAATAGTAAGACACCACAAACTGTTCAATGAACTTTGTGTTTGCCCATATGCACCAAATGAAATCAAGGAGGGAAAAAAATAGCAAAAACTCCCAAGGTTTACTTCTATTTGTTATTTTGTAAAATTACCAAGTTGCAAAAGTAGTTGAATACATAATCCTTCCATTAAAATTAAAGAAATGCTGGAAGAGATGATGTCAAGATTTTGTGTAAAAGTTTAGAGGCCCATTTATTGTATCATTGTTGCATTATTACTGTGTGGGATGAAGCAAAAAACCCCAATGTTTTCATGACTGTGTTTGAGTTTTATAGAAATGTTAGAGTACAGATGAAACTGTATTATGTTCTACCTTTCCTTTGAAGTGTAAATATACAAAAGCCTTATCTGAGTTGTGACTACCATAGCTATAAGATTTAGATCATTCCGTTGTATCTGTGACCTGATCCAAAAGGCTGTACTCCGAGTAAAATAATTCAGCAATTTGTTAATAATAAATTCATTATAACAGTGTCAATATGAATGTCTTGCTATATTTGAGAATAGATAAAGTTTAATTGGTTTTCAATAATTATAATGATAATAAGTTATAAAATTGCTGAAGACTTGCAACGAAGAGAGAATATACAGAGCTGTCAGCTCTCCATTTGATCTTTCTTGCATCTTGACACTAAATTTAAACTCAAACATAATAGCAACATTGTAAACCAAAATATTATGTTTATGTGGTCCTATGCTTCTAATTTCTACTCAATATATAGATAGGTTTCTAATTATAAAAGCAAGAGGAGTAATTTAAAGGAGACTGAAAGGACAGTTGGTGGGCGAGTTAAATGAAGAACTGTTATAATAATATGGTGGTTGCAATATGAACATAATGGAATAAGTTCACGTTTCAAATGCAATAAGTGGATGCACTTTGGCACAACAGTTTGTCAATCAGTTTTATGACTACATAAGTTCCTAATTAAGGCTTGATGAGCCAAAATTCAGCAGTATAAAGTGTTCAGACCTTTCTTACTATCTTAGCATCACTACCTGTGTGCTTCCACTTCCACTTTCTCTGCTTCAGCTTCTCAACCACTCTATAATGAGAAAAATACTATGGAGTTACTGTAATTACAGAAATAAGATCTGTCCTTTGAACCATATACAGGAGGGAACCACCAGACTACTTTGTATGGGTGTGCCGCAGCTCTCTGATTGACAGCCTGCTGGTGTTCCTGGTCTTTGCTAATCTGAAAGGATGTAATTATTAACCAGCAAAAACTCCACTCCTGCATGTGCATCCCATGTACAGTCCTCTGCAGAGCTGCCACCAGTCACTGCTACTGTTGTTAGTACTAGACACAGAACAGCATCATCAGCAAGCTGAGGATCCTTGAGACGATGCTAGTGTGTGTAATTGAAAACAGAATTTCACATGGAGGAGAAGGTTATGTATTGAGTAAATTTTTCTGTAAGTTTAATTACTCTTGCCGGAATAGGCTGCCTTTTTTATTTTTTGAAGTTAGATTAAGTCTATGAGAAGAACAGATCCATTTAGCATATAAAAAGAGTTGGTACCTGATTTGTTAATGTACTATTAAAATAATAATAACAAAAAAGGGAAGTAAGGGGTATCCTGAAATGATCTTTGATCAAGGCTCAGCTGAATGCACTCCAATGTTTGTATTATAATCTAAAACATAGTGACTGTCCTTGCTCAGTGTTTTATTCATAGATAACTGAGGTATGTACCATAAACCACATGACTGTATGATCAAAGGACACCTTACTGTGTGTGTCTTATCTGTAGTAGTATACTAACTTTATGTTAATAATATTTCCTTTTCTCTCATCTTTCCACAGACTTCATAAAGAATATCACAGTCTATGTTAATCAGTGTCTTATAATTTTTTAAATTGTTTTCTAAATGTGAAAATCTAGCAACAAATATGCTACCATGCTAATACTTTTTCTGAAAGGATGATTTCACTCATATTTCAAGCTGGTAAGTCTCTTAGGCCAACCTAAAATATGTCCTCAGAAAAATAAGAAAAGATAACACAAATTGCTAGCAAAAGTTGACATAGAAGACAATAAGTCCACCCTGGTTGAGTAAGAGCATGTATTACTTGAAATTTTGGCAGTCACTTTTGATCAACTCTACATATTGCTGTGGACATTCATCAAGAAGTGTATGTCTAAAAAGGCATCTAATGGAGTTTGGCAGTGGGTGACAACAAACATCCTCTTGTGAGTGAAACTGTTTAGTGATGAAATACCCCAGTGGTTAAGGCCTTAAAAGAAAGAAAGAAAGATCTGTTTTCTAGACTCTTGCCAGTAAGAAGAGGCACAGTTGTAGCTTCTGACCGGGCTAGTGGTACTCTGAGTGTAGCACCCTCTGAAACTAAGGGTTTTCACCACGAGATTCCATGAATACCGTTGTGGAGTCCACTAATAATTTTTATTTCTCTTGGGTATATTAAACAGTAAAGTGATTCTTGAGGGTAGGCAGTATTGATTATTTTTGAGCCTTGAGTATTTAAATTTCAAATTAAATCACAGTTGAGGCATTCTGGCTGTGTCCTTCCTGATTAGGGTAATCTTGTGTGATGGAGTAATACTGGACTCTAAATCCTGGTACAGGTTATTTCTGTATTTGTTGTATAAAAGGACACCTGTACTAAGATATAAAATGCTTATGTCATATGAGGTGAAAAAGATATAAAATTATTTGAATTTAAGAGGTATAGGAAAAAAAAAAGTATTGAAGGAGCTGGTAGCAGTGTTGAAGATGCCGCTAAGAATGTCCTTTAGTTGGTACTCAGGTAGAAGCTATGGATAATTACTAGGTTGATGGAGCTGGAAACTGTAAAAGATTGAATAGCTTGGCTGCAAGAAAGTGAGTAGAAAAGCCAAACGTATATCCAACGCTTCTTAGAGTAGGGAATGGTGACTAGGCCTTTTTTCTGGATGACACTGGAGAAGGAAACTGATGACAAGCATCACCCTCTATCTTCCACAAATAGCAGGAACAGTTAACAGTATTGTGCTTCTGAAGACTTTGGTTGTGATAGTAAGTCAGACAATGTTTAGTAGTCCAGAATTTGTATTTAAAATATGTGTGAGAAAGAGTGTGCAGACAGTTCTAATTAGGGTCTGAGACAAAGGTATCTAGCACTCTCTGTTAAGAACTATGGCTTCTGTTACTGTGTAGAGTTTGGGTTACCTCCTCGCGTGGAGAGCCTCTGTGTCTTTCTCTTGTTATTCTTGCTTCACCCAGAAGCCCTGATATATGCAGTTAGGTGGGCTAGTAATGAACTACATAATTTTGAGTCAATTTTGCAGGATAAATGCAGTCATCTTGCTGTAACACTTCAATGAGATATCAATCATGCTTCTGGAGAGGCAATCAAGAGGAATGCACGCATTTGTTTACTGCCCTCACATAAATTTAGACCATATAAATATGAACTGAAAGACACTGCCTGGAGAAGTGGTTGAGTCACCATTGCTGGAGGTTTTTAAAAGGTATGTAGATTTGGCACTTAGGGACATGGTTTAATGGTGGACTTGGCAGTGCTTGGCAGTTTATGACTGCACTCAATGATCTTAAGGGTCTTTTCCAACCTAAATGATTCTATTATACTAGGAGCAGTAGTGGTATTTGGTGAGATTAAATAATACATGTTAGCAATTCCCCATTAAACTGATGTCCTGTTACAGCTGTACCATTCATTTCCCTTGCATCATAACAATTCTACTTTGAAGTATTGGCAAAAAAAAATTCAAAAGGTAAAAAAAAAGACAATCTGAAGTCTTCAAAATGTACTGAAATTCTCAAGGATCCAGATGACTCATGATTTTTTGGAGAAAGTAACTCAGGCCTGTTTATCTTTTTGTCATAATTTTTATTTGATTCTCTTCAATATCATCATTAGCTAATATTGGAAAAGAAAATATATATCATTGTTATTTTATGGTACAAAAGCTGTGTTACTTAGCGGTATTCCAGATACAAAACAGAAACATACTGAACACATCTGCCTTTTCCCACATCATTAAAAATTTTGTTGTCTTCCTTTTCTGATGTAATTTATATTCATGCTACTCTGTAACAACGTTCACGGGAACTAGGGTTTCTTTTACTCCCAAATTTTATTAAGAATCAATTATTTTCCTTATTCTTATTGAAGGCAGGATTTTTCTGCCTATAGTTTTAATTTTTCCCATTACCTGGTTTTCTTCATGTAATGTTTTACATTTTTTGATTCCATATTCAATTACTGTTCTTTGTCTTCTGTTTGTAGAGAAATTGGATTTATCTGTATTACTGATACTTAAAAAGAGAAAAATGTGAGAAACCTAATAATAATTTCCTAAATTTTGAAAATGTGAGAAATACATGGGTTGAAGGTAGTGTCTCTGAAGTTTAAATCTAAACATTCATAATTACAAATCTGTCCTATAGTCAAAAAGAAGAAAATGCATCAATGCTGAGTTGCTTGCTACCCAATTACTTTTCATACCATTTCCTAGAAGATGAACTTTCCAGTGAAATAGAAGATTTAAATTCATGATATGAGTGTTGAAGGCTGTGTTTAGGTGTGTAAAAACTATGTATCTGAGAATATTTACAGAGCCGAGGCATCAAATTAAAATCTAATATTTATTACTTCTTTCAGTTTTCTGCCTTGCCCCTAAGAAAGCCAGTGCCACTCTTGGGACAAAGGTGTCTGATGCACTTGTTGGTCTGATTATTAACATAAAGCATCTTAAGGCTGAATCCTTTCAACTGAAAACATCCCTAAGGAAAATAAGTCTTGCATTACAGAAAGTATAATCTTGTTATGGTTTATTTAAATTCTGTGCAAGTAAAAAGCAGCAAATCATAGTGGTACCAGTTCTGCCTGACCACCTCTAATTCCTAAGAGAAGCTATTATGTCTGTTGACATTTATTGGAATATTATTACTTCCACTCTTGTTTGTTCCCACCTCATAAGGATTTCAGGTCCAGTTCTAATTTCTCAAATAATGGGGTTTCTCCATTGCATTAAAAAGGATTTCCATTGCTATCAGAGAGTTTTAAATAAGACAATTGCAGACATATACATGCAGTTGTGGTTTTGCTGTCCCACTGCTTTTTTATCATTCCTATTTCATACTTAAGTTTGCTGGAACAAAAGAGCCTGTTTTTCACGCTTTTTTCCATCTCAGTTCAAAGAGCTAATAAGATAAAAATTTATCAGTCTTGAGAGTCATATATCTGAAAAATAGATTTAAATGAGTACAGTCAAACATCTTGTAATTAATTTCATTTTTTCATGAGACATGTCAAATTATATTTTATTGCTTGCTTTTACTTGTTTGTTTTTTGTTTGTGGGTGGGTTTTTTGTGGTTTTTTGGGGTTTTTTTGTGTAGATCCATGATTATCTTTATTGCTGAACTTTGCCCTTTGACAGGAAATAGCAATCTGTGTAAGGATTAAAGAACAAATGCAATTCATTGCTTTGGTCTGGTTTCAGAGTTAGACTGCAGATAACATTGTCATAATGCACATCGCATCTGCTATATAACAGGAAACTGGCATGATGTGCTTTAGGTACATAATAAGGAATCATAGAGTGCATTGAATTGAATGGAAAAGCTTTTCTCTTAGCCTAGTTGTCACTGTAATGAGTCTTTTCTTAATGCTGTAATCATGTTAGTAACAATGAATGTCATACCAAGTCCAGGTGCAAACCAGCTTTCATAATGTATGAAGGAACAGGAATGTCTGATGCTCTTGTGTGTTAAACTGTATCCCTAAATGTTCATAAAAAGGCAAAATATTGCCTACCACTTCCTTCACACAGAAGCAAGATGGCAATAATCTGATATTCAAAATTCACTATGCATGCCTTCAGTATGTCTTCATACTGTCAACAAGATGAGGATTATATTGTGATGGATCGAGTGGTCTACTACAGACTATACATACTACTTCAGTAAATTGCAAATGTAAACTTACTAAATTGCCTTTAATTTCAAAGGTTCCTGGTGTGCCTGCTCTTATGCCAGTGGTGAAGAGCTGCATCCACAGCTTCATTAGCAAATAAGGTACCTCTCCTCTACCCTCTCTATCTCAAGATATCTGAATATGGAACTCTTCAATATTGCTTCCTCCTTGTTTTCATGATGACATCTATTCTTCCCGAAGATGTGATTATGCATTGCCAAGAACATAAAAGGCTCTCCTAAAATATTTTTTATGCAAGGTATTGATGCCATCCACCAAAGTTTTTTTGGCCTTTCAAGAATAATTGGCTCTGGCAAATTTGCTATCTTTGTTGTTTTTCTTTTGAATGAAATGAGGACGAGAGAAAGAGTACATTAAAACCTTCCAGGAAGTCCTGCTGCAGATCCCTGGAAGTGTAACTTGACCCTATGGTACTATATTATAAAAAAGAGAGTTGTCTGTCTTGTAGATACTATGGAATTTTTTAAGAAATAAGGAATAGATAAAGAAACAAAGAAACAAAGAACATTGATGTGGTGTGAAGGCATAGTAGTGTACAAGCTTCTGCATGTTGGCTGGAGTAAGCTCTTCAAGGGCATCCTAAGATTTGTGGATTTGCTTTGAAGTTCTTGTGCTCTGAGAAATCAGGAAGGGAGAGTCTTGAATGTAGATGTTGAGGCACTCAGAAAAGTTGGGTTTTGATAGCATCACTATACAGTTATGTAAAACATATGTTCATTTAAAGTATGTGAAGTGCTAGGATAATAGGATCCTTTTCATCCATCTTTCTCTTACTGTTTCATCTGTCTTCACAAGTAACACCTTTGCTGGAACTGTAAATCTCTCCTTGAACATGGACCATCAGTTTTCCTGTAAGAATACCTATTTTTCTAATGGACCTTAGTATGCCTGGCTGGACTGTGATTGTGTGTTATTGTGGAAGGAGGTGCTCTTTTTCCTTTCCTACCTGCTTCTACACACACCATTCCCAGTGCTTTCTTGCATTGATATTAGCATGCAGTAGAACCATGGCTGATTTATCCCTTTGTCATTACAGAATGAGACTAGTAAAGAAATACCCAGACTCAGTGCACTTAGACACATCTTGTCTAAGTCAGACAAAAAGATGATCAGGAGCAGCAAGACAAAGACAACACTGCCAGAGCCAGCAGTTAGTTTCATTTAGGCTGCAGTAGAGCCATGTTTTTGAGTGTTGTTTATTGGCAGCAGTAGATTATTTAAGCCAAAGGTACCATGGTCCAGCCCTCCATTGTTTGCTATATATTTTTACTTTCACCTTTATGCTGGCACTCATGCTTGTCTAAAAGGTCCCCCACAGGAAATTGTCTCAAGGCTTCAAATACTTATTGCACCACAAGGTATTCTTTCTGGATTGTCAAATTTGGAGGAAGCTGAAGGAATAGGAATGAATTTCCTGTGGAATCAGAAATCCTTCACTGTAGAACCATTTTACTTCTCTTCTGTGGGGGAAAAATATAAACACCCCATTCAGATCCCATAAATGAGCAAGAGGAAATCTGTTTGTCTAAATGTCAAATTCCAATATTCAGTTTCCAGATCAGCATTGTGGTAGTTATTGTGGTAGTTAGACTAGCAGTCTCAGAGCAGAAATGTTTGACTTATTATGAGTTTGGGCAGAGAGGGAAATCTCTTTCTCTAAGTGTTATTCAATTATTCTCTCTTTTTTTTTTTTTTTTTTCTCCTATACCTGCATCAGTGATCAAAACTTGTAGTAACTGACAATGCCTTAAGTAAAAATCTGAATTGTACTAGTTTTTCTGTGACATTATCATTGCATGTATGCTCTACAAATAGTTATTGCAACTGAAGCAAGATAACCTACTGTGGCTTTCTAGGTGCATGCTGTTACCTTCTGTTATACTTTATCTTATCCTGGACTTCAGCTGGAAATTTCCATGCGCTCTTTCTACTTTCTTCTGACAAAATCAGATAAGTTATTTCAAATAATTTCTTTAACAATGTGAAGGCTGATGTGGCTTGAAGAAAGCTTCTAGGAAGGACTTTACCCAGTTTAGAGCAGAGGAATTCGTAAAGGACTGCTGTCATGGGAAAGCCTTGATACACGGCATGCCAGTTTGCAAAACTGTAGGTGCAGCAATCTCCAATGGCAGTGTGATGATGGAAAACTGGAACCACTGGCTGCCATGGGGCATTGTTGTCCTCTTTCCTGGCTCTCTAATGCTGTGGATTGATAGCACCAGTCATGCCTGCCTATGACTGTTAAAGAACTTACTGCTTCTCTTCTGAGTGCAACTAGACTGTAGATCCGTGAGCATTCCCTAACATACTTCAGGCAAAAGTGTTAGCAAGACCTGCTATTTAAATACTTTGAGGCAACTTATTTTGACCAAAGTGGGTTAGGGACTCCTTTTAGGTGTGTATCTGGAAGTGGCAGCCTGTAGCTCTGCACAGCTACATTACAGAGTTCAGACTGCTATATCTTCTGAGACTAGACTGTATCCTGTACCTGAAGAAGACTTATTTGGAGCAACTTTTAATATTTTAATTAATTTATAGGTACATTTTCTTTCCTTCTTTCAAGTTAGTTGTGCTTCACTTAACAGCATGTTCTCTGAGTCATGTTTCATTCTTCATCTCCCTAGGCCTCTTCTGCCTCTCTGGAGATTGAAAACATGATCATATCTCTGAATCACAGATTACTGGAGGCTATGAGAACGTACAGAACTTATATATTCTATGTTTGCCCTGTTTGTGTGCTCTCCCCTAGGCACCTGCTAATTGTGACTGTTGGGAATTATATATTAAGCTAAAGAGATCTTCGGTTTTACCTGTTGTGGCTGTTCTTATCATTTATTTCTATATGGCTCCAGGAAGACAGTAGCTACTCTGTGACTTTGCAGCTTGTAATTCAGTGGGGAGATACTTTTCACTTTTCTGGCCATGTGCAATCAAGAAAAGGGAGAAGTTGAAGAAATATGTAAAAGTGTGAGGAAAAGTATTTGGCCTTTCCACATAAGCATGCAAGAGAGAAACGAAAGACAATGAAAGCAGGGAATACAATTAAGAGGAAGGGTAGATGCTCTTCATTGATAGAGAAACAGCAAAGGGACAAAGAATCTATTAGTAAGGCAAGGCATGACCTGAGGAAGACACGATATCAAAGGGAAGCAGCCAACACTGTAGTAAACTAGAGTAAAAGCAATACAAAATATTTACAAAGATTTTAAGGATTTTCCTAGGATTTTAAGAACAAATGTAGATGGCAAAATCTGAAATTTATTTTTGAAATTTTAAAATTTTTTAGAAAATAAAAGCGTTAAAGAAATGCATTTTGTGAATATTGTAAGTTCTCATTAACAAGGCAACATTTTCAATGATGCATTAATTCACCTGTTCAAAATGCTTCAGTCATCAAATAATGGAACTTAGAATTGCAGTGTTCGTGTGTATGTGTGTGTGCATGTGTGCCTTTGTGGTTTGGGTGAAACTGGTATTTTTTCATTTGAATCAGACAAAGGTGGGGCCAGGGTGTTTTCTTTCAGGCATTTATTTATCATAGCTTACAGTTTGCTTTGTTGTTCAAACAGTGTGTGACTCCACCCTCTCCCATTATTACCCAGCAAGGATACAAGGCTGCTTTAGAGAGTTTCTATGTTCATACTGTTGAATTCTGCTGTCGAGTTGCTTTCTAATACCTTTAGGAGCAAGGCTTTGGACGGTAAATTGCAAGTGTTGTACCTTGACTGCAAAAATCTCTCTCTTTGGAAGCAAATTATGTTGAGAGAAACTTCTTATACTCTTCCTTTTTTAACTGGAAATAAATGGTCCTTTTCACTCTATTCCACGTGTTGTTGGCCTGTAGACATCCAGGATTGTATCTGCTGTGTTTAGGAATGTGTAGGGTTGATCTCCTGAAAGTATTTCAAAGGAATATGCTAACAGTACTTGTAAGCACACCTTCGTCTCCCCCACAGACAAGCTACCAGTTGCTCATGCTGGAAGGAAGTAGTGCTTTATGCTAAGAGTGTCACAAATCACACCTCATGTTTCCAATGCAAATTTAGAGCTCCAGGAAGCAATCTGGTTCCTTCTATCCCAGTACTCCCTGCAGGGTGATGCAATTCTATTGTCTTTAGTGTAGAATAGTAGCTGCAGACAAAGGTAAATTCATGAAAATTATGGGTGAAAAGGAAAATCAACCCTGTAAACTACTTCTGTGTGTGAAACTGGGTCATGAGCCCATACAAATTTGTTGTGCTTGGACCTCTTATAGCATTTCTAGATTTCCTCAAGTCCCAAAATAGCAGGGCAGAGAGAGAGTGGAGTGGATGAAAGTAAGGCGAATTGTCAGTCTCCATGGGAAAGCTGTCAGTATGCTTCCTGCTATTGAAATATTTCTCACCTTTTTGGAGATCAAAGTTCCATGCTTCAGTGGTGCTGCTGAAAATCAATTTATTGCAGAATTTTACTGTGTTCCAATGTAACACACAGAGAATATCACCTGTCTCCTCAGTCATAAACTTTTCCATGTCTACTCAGTAAAATCACCTGTTCCTTTTGCTAAATGTAGATTCACTCTCAGAACAAAGGTTCCTCAAAGTCGGTGTGTGTAGCACCCTAACACAGAACACCCTATCCAAAAGCAGAAGGAACAACTATGCAAGGGAGCAGATTCATCAGAGGTCAGGCAGGAACATTTCTTGTAGATGACTAATGGTAAGGGATGGGCAAACCTTGTGTTGTTTTGAGGTTTTATGAACCTTGTGAACTGTACTTTTGGTTTCACAGGGTTTGTGAACTGTTCCCCCTCCTACCTTCTCCTTCTCTCTTTGGTATTTCTCAGAACAGGGGTTTTGTTGAAATTTTTTTTTTTTTTTCTGTAAACAAGAGGTCCCTTTCTGTATGTGTTAATGCTTGAAGAATTTTTCCACCTCAGCACATTCTTAGCAAACTACTGGGTGTAGGAAGTTTCTGTCCTTATCATCTCCTCTTTTTCTCATTTTAATGATATTTTCATCTCAGAGCACAATATGGAAAGGGGACCTTCTGTGTCACTACAACTTATTGTTTTTCTAGGTCTATTTAGCTCCAGTTTTAAAAAAGTTATGTTTCTTTCCTTTAGTTTTCATTTAATCTGACTTATGATTCTGTATATTTCTATAGTAGATTTTTGAAAAATATGTTTGTGTTTGTTTCTGCTCCCCTTTTTAGTCACTCAAGTGATCTTTAAAGGCACAGATCAGAATCAGAACCCTCCTGGTTTCCTTGAGGTCTTGCATCAAGTTAGCTCCTTCAACTCCACAAAATTTAAGAGGATTTTAGAATGGAAGATCATATTTTTATATAATTGTCATCTGGAAGAGTGAAAATGCTCAAACAGAATCTTAAAGAGACAGTTTTATAATACTACCTCCTCATTTAAATCTCTGCCATACCATGTTTGTGTGCTACAGGTTTGAAGCAGGTTGATTTATTGTGTAAATTGCCACCACTTTGCATTTAGTGAATTGTAAGGAACGAAATTTTCTCAGACTTTACATTGGGATGGCCTGCAAGATGACCTGGAAGAAATAGTTGGCAATTTGGAAAGTTTGTCTAGTGAATTGTGTTTTGAATATCTTTATCTTATAAATTGAATGGATTGTTTTTTCCCTAGTTTTGGCATGGTATTACAGTAGATTTGGTAGATTATTGCTGCGTTGTAAATTTTGCCATTAGTGAATGCCAATTATGTTAATAAATTCTAGCTGGCCAATCAAAGAAGAGTCAAAGCTATTTTCTGTTTGTAAAATATACTAATTGAGATCACTATACACTGTTTAATTGTGTTGGTAAATACTCTAATGTTTAATTTCTAAACAGTTCATGTTTTAATGGAGAAGGAAGAGTGGGGAATTCAGTAATTTGCCAAAAATTAAGACATTTTCTAATTACACAGATTATTCATTAGCACCAATGCTTACAAAATCCCCTCAAGGCACAAATATATATATATATATATATATATATATATAAAGGAAGTAATGCTTTATCTAAAATAGAACTTAAAACAGAAATCAAAGCCAACTTTGATGAAAGCTTTGCACATTTTAAGCTGACTCTAGGGTATACAACAAATAGATGTGGAGTGTTGCAAAACTCAACTGTTGAAGCAACAGAGCACAGTCTGAATAGCGCCGAGGTATAGGAGAAGAATTGTCCAAAAGACCTTGGGGCAATTATAATGAACTAAATATGCAAACTATGCTGTGTGTGCAGCATTTCTGTACTGTTTACTACACTTCCATAAAAGGATTTCTCTATGAAGACAAGTTCTTTTACAAGAATTGTAGATTTATAATGGAAACAGGCAGGCATCTGTCACTATATAAGAAAAATTGAAGGCCTTTATTTTAATTCCGTTCTTCATGCAGGAATATCCTCTTCATTTACATTACTATACCAGAATTAATATTAGGGCCACCGACAGAGATGCGATTTACTACAAATAAAAGGATAGACTGGCAGATTTATATTCCCTAAGCACTTTCCCACAACAGCTCTTCTGATGACAAGCCAACCTAGCAAGTTTTGGCTTGCAGTTTCGGTGGTTTGCAAACTGTTTCATTTTGAAAGTATGGGAGTTACTCAACACCGGGGGCCAAATGATGATCTGAATTGTGCTGGAGTTTACATTCATGCTTCTCTGGTTGCTATTTTGGAACAATTGCTAATGTACATTGTTGTTCAGATCGTGATCCAGTCCAGTTTCCTATACTCAGTAGAAGGTGGTGGAAGAAAGAAAATGAGATTCACCTCATCTGTGGTAGATTTTTGAATGTGTCTGTCTTTTTTGCATTAAGTCTAGAGAAAGCCTAGGGCACATATTTTATACACCTACTGAGGTGCCCTGCTGAGATGTGTATCTCTGCTCTGACTGTAGGAGCAGTCTGGTTACCCAACTACCTTAGACCAACACCTCAACCTTTATACAGCTAGAATAAGGCAAAGGGAAATGGACTGGAAAGGGAGATTGTGTATCCTTCATCAATGCTTTTGAATAAAATATGTTCCATTACATTAGCAATACTTTTGCTTGTAAAGGTGTTCATACTTTTTTTATAGGGCAGAGAAATGCTAAAAGTTCACTAAACCTCAGAAGTTACTGTAATGTCATCCTGAAATAGGAAGTTTTAAAGAATTTTTTTTTTTGAAAGTGGAAGAACATGCAATCTAGTGGAAATACTGCCCTCTCCTTTTTGCTGATTCTTCCCAAGAGCAGAAATTGAGTTGCCTCATGGAAATAGCTTAACTACTTTTAGGGGTACCAGAAAATAAGAACTAATTTGTGTTGTTTTGTTTCAGGTATTTTTTGCTTGTTGTGGATGGTTGTTGGTTTTGAGTCAGTTTGTTTGTTTGTTTGTTTTTCCCATATGTTTGCAATTGATTGACCTTGTTTTCATGGAGAAGTGATCTCTGATTGAAAATATTTATATAGCATTTCTGCTGCTCTCAGTGTCTATCATGGAATGACTTCATTCTACAGTCATTCCTTCAGCAAGGCTCAAGCAAAGCCTATTGGGTAAGTGAAGAAATAAAGAGCTACTGTCAGAAAAACCCCAAGATCATGTCAAATGTAGACTAGCCAAAGAAGATCTGAGGGAGGCTGGAATGTTTCCTGTATCAAAGAGCTAATTACTATGGGTGGAAAAGGGATAAGGATGGTCATGGCCCAAGGTAAAAGTCATAAATTAGTTTAGACTTTGAATCTGAAAGACTTTTTCAAAAAAGAAATGGTGCTCTGGGACAGTCTTCTCAGTGGCAAAAAAAAAAAAAAAAAGAACCGCTGTTATGATGAGCTTGGTCAATTTAGGAAGAAGTTTATGTAATATTATATAAAAAACCCCTGTGCTTGGTGATCCAAATATTGTCTTTTGGTAATAGATTTTGAAGGCTGTAGCACATAGAGCACTCTTGTATTCTCTGCTTCTAGTCAAAGCTGTTACTAGGTATCAATATATAGCTTAAGATACTTTCCTTTGTGATGAAAAAAGCACCTGAAAATATTGAAAAATTATCGTAATCTCTTTGGAATTCTGTGAGTGAGAAAATGTTCTATAGTTTGATGGAGAAAATAAAAAAAATGATATTAAAGTCTTATCTAGAGTAGGGAAAATTTCTTACCTGTTTTTGGCAGTTGTTCAACTGCAGAAGTAATATTTGTTACACAGATAAGTGCACATAAAACTGGAAACCCCCCACCATTATACCCTCTAACTCAGATAATATTCCTGTTTATGTCTTGGGTTTTAAAATTGACTTTTTAACATTCAGATTACATCATTACTATGGCATTGTTTTGCACAAATAATGGATTTAGTCTAATGGAATCTAGTCTGTAGTTTAAAATGATGACAGAATTTAGACTAGTACAAGACAATTTAACATAACTATGAAGGAAGATTTGTATTCATGTTCTAAAAATCATGTTTACATGCGCGCACACACACAGATGTATGCTCCTCACTTATAAAAATATTATCAATTAAGAGTCAGACTTTAATCTGCAGGTGCAAGGGCACTTTCAGACTATAGCCTGTCCTTAAATCACCTTGTTGTTAATAAATGACTTTTTGTAAAACATACACATACCTTCAGATAAATCAAAATAGTGAACAGAGGTCTTGACAAAAGTCCTGTATATCTGAAATTGTTAGCAGATGGGCGTGTGTCTGTAGCACAGCATTACTGCATGTACTTGGAAAGCAGACGCCCTGCAATAACCACACTGAAAAGGATTGCTGGAGCCCTTTTGCCAGAGACTGCAACAGCAACTCGAGTTGCTAAGTTAACTCAACTATATAGCAAAGTCAGTTTTGATTTCTTTCCCCCATGCTACATGCTGTTGTAATCCACATGTGATGATTAAAGGCTAGTGAAGTGTTGCTTTACTCTTCCTGAGCATACAGAAGATTTCTCTTTAAATGGGATAACCATGTCTACAATGATTGTTCTGCTCAGAGCAGTATCTCAGTTGTGCACACCTTCTCTCCTCATGTTTGTACCTTTCTTGGATCAATCACAAGTTGTTTAATTCTGTTGTAATGGTTTTGTAATGTAATTGTTTTCTTCAGATGTGTCTCACCTCTCTGCCATAGACTGTCCTGTTCAAAAAAAATCAGTAGAAAAGAAAAGTTTGCCTGCTCCAAGACACTATCCCATAGTTTTGGTCAAACCTATGGTTGTAGACACTTAAGATAAGAAGCTTGACTTTTTTTTTTTTTTGGTTTTCTGAATTTATTCAGTGACCTTTATTTATTTATTCTTGTAAGTCTTTTCCAAAGACAGTAATCTCTGAGAAGTTGATGGGATAGTCAGTTTGGAGAGCAATGCCTAAAATAATTAAGATGAGATTTAACATATTTTTTTTCTGTTAAAGATCTTGCTAAAAATATTTTATGTCTATTCTTTAATTATTTCATTAGTCTTTTATCTATGTAAAATAAACACATACCAAAGAATGGGGCTTGATAGTTTATGCTCTATGCCTCCAGCAGAGTTATGACTTTCGTTCTTAGAAAAATTAAGTCTATTGTTAGACAAATTTGAAAAGATAAATGGGAAGGGGCTTTTGAAGGGCTTTATTGACAAGTCTAGCCATTTCACATTAGAGTTTTCACTACTGTATTCTGTAATCAGTCTCCAAGATTAAACAATGACTAACAACAGAAAAAATGATCTGGAGCTCAGAATTATGAACAAGCTCAGTGAGTGATCTGGAGCTGAGAATTCTGAGCAGAATTATGAACAAGTGGAGTAGGATTTTCTTATTAACCCTGAAGTTAAATGTTTCCCATTTAATCACAATTTTTCTTGTAATATAAGAAGACAGCTTAAAACAAAGAAAATCATGTCTGGAATATTCAGAGCTTGAGCACTTTCTTAATTAGAGTGCTGTATTTCAGCAACAGCCCTGGAATCTTACAAGAGTCCCCTGCTGAGATGTGCATGAGGTGCATGTGATTTACAATAATCTCTTAGCAACAATATTTCTGTGAACTGATAAATAACTGCATATTTTTTTCTGCTTAAAAATTATGTCCTTTGATAGTGTTTTGTAAGAAATGTCACAGAAAGAAGCAGAACAGTCTCGAAAAATGTAATATGGTTGCAAACTGAAGCAGATAATTATTTCAGTCTCAGTCTAAAGGGATAAGCTGCAATATGTATTAAGGCCTTTGTGAACAGCACTCATTAACCATTGCAAGGCTCAGTTAATATTATTGTTATGTCAGTATAACACACTTACAGTAGAGTCTATGGCAGTATAACACAGTCTGTAGGGCCTATCTGGTGTAAAATTCCTATGGCTAGAACACCATTAGATAGAGTGATGCAAATAATAATACAGCCCCTGGTCTACATCTTTGATGGTGCCAAGAAAAGTAACTGGAGCCAAAGTTGCTGTTATCCAAGTTTGAGAAGAGTCAGATTATTCTTCCAATGGTCAAGTATAATTGCTCAACAGGCCAGAAACCTCCAAAATTCTAGAAAAATATTTGAGATTGGGTGATTTCAGAGACAATTGAGCATCAGTTACAAGCTGACAGTCCTTCTTGCCCAAATCCATCCCTGATACATAGATGTTGTCAGCAAGATGAGCTGCTTCCATTGCCAAAGATTGTTTGTCATTGAGACCTTCTGAAAGGTGCAAACAGCAGCTTTGAACTTTCGGGAAACCCGTAGCTATTATTTTAAAGCTGTTGGCAGATACTTGTCAAAATCATCCCAGGTCTTAATGCCACTAAATGTAGGAATTTAATGTTTTGGTTTTAACAGCAAAAAAGAGGAAATTAATCCTAGGAGACTATGGTGTGTAGAAAATCACACACCAAGCGATCTTAAAAATGTAGTTGTCTTGGTACCCCATGGGGCCACCTTATGGGTCTTCATTTCTACTATCAGAATGAGCCAATACATAGTGTGAAAGAAAGGGCCCTTCCAGTTTTCAGCTGCCACCTTTACCAAATGAGATGAAATTCACTCCCTAATCTGAAAACAAGAAATAGAGACAAAAAAGGTAAGGGGCGAGCGGCTTCCTTGAGATCAGCAGCCTGAATCCAGTGACAGAGACTAAACAGGGATCCCAAATCTCTTGACCTGCAGAGAGTTATTCTCTATGTGATGCTGCCTCACACACAGCATAGGGTGACCTCACCCTTTGTTCTGTTGGTTTCCAACATTGCTTTTTCAACCTTGTCATGTAACAGGTTGTGAGGGATACTTGCTTTTATATCAGTGATGAGGAAAACATAAAGGAGTAGCACTGAGTCAATTGGTCTGTTTATAAAATGCCAGAGCACAACACCTGGAGAGGTAGTATGCATTACAGGTGCATTATTTTAAAAAGATTATCCAATGACCTACCAGATATTTATCTGAGACCTCCAGGGTAGTAATCTACCACTTGTGAAAATTCTTCTGCATCCTAAATCCATTTTAAATAGACAAACTATCCACATGTTCCTGAGCTTGTTGATAGGACTCTTGGATACACTGACAATGGTTGCTGAAGTCAGAAATTATCAACACACCCAGTATGCTGCTCATCAGTTGTTTTTCACCTTCAAATTGTTTGCTTAACAAGAAACATGGATTATGGGTTGTTTTTTTTGGATTTCCTCTTTTTTCCCATTCTGTAGCAGAAATTAAGGGGCTTTCTTTTCAGAACTTTATGGCTACATATTTCAGTCAAATTGACTACCTTTGAGCAATACTTTACTATACATAATCACAGCACTATTACCCACATAGGGACCTTGGTTGATTCAGAGGCACTGGGAAGACATGGTAAAGTGTCATCTTCACCCTGTGGTACAGTCTCCAGCCTCCTGATTCCCAGAGACAGGCTTATTATCATAATGAGTCTCTTTTGTGGTGCAAACCTTTCCACTAATGGCATGCAAGCTGAGACAATGAGACGGAATTCCTCTCAGAATTATCCAAAATCTCCAGTACAATCTGAACTGAAGGTACTTTCCAATATACAGTTAACACACAGTGTGCAGAAGTGGAAAGCATGACTCATTCCACTGTTTATCCCTAGTGTGAAAGATTCACAGAATGACCCCAGTACCATGGTCCTTGTGTGATGCATGCACTTTGTTGCATTTCCCGTATGCTGTCCTGTCTGTGTTAGGTAGAAACCTGATACCCAAAATATTCTACTTGATATTAAACTTGTGATATCCTCTATGGAAGTACTTGTGGAAGTGTGAGTATAGTAGGACTATGAAGATACTTTACATATGATGACATTACCCTCACTTAGGGTTTGTGGGACTAAGAAGGGCTTTTAACTTGGCTTCATAAGGCTCAGGACATGATGGCACTAGGAAGTTGGCATATGTTAAAAATTATTTCTACAGCTTTTGCAGAAACCCTCATATATCTCTGTAGGCCATCAGTCTGATACAGTCTTTTTTTAAATGCATTGTTACTGAAAACTTTTAACAAATTAAACTATTAGTTTCAAAATTCCAACTGAGTATAAGAACTTCCTTGATACTGTTCAGTTGATGGCTCAATGCAGAATCCATGTTTGATTATCTTCTGTTGATGATGAAGAGTAACTCCACCAATAGCCAAGTAAGCAAAAGGAGAAACAAGTCGTAATACATAAAGACAATTAAAATTTAAAAATGGATCTTTCTTTCTTTCTCTTTCTTTCTTTCTTTCTTTCTTTCGCTCTTTCTTTCGCTCTTTCTTTCGCTCTTTCTTTCTTTCTTTCTCTCTTTCTCTCTTTCTCTCTTTCTTTTTCTCTCTCTCTCTCTCTCTCTTTCTTTCTCTCTCTCTCTCTCTCTCTCTTTCTCTCTTCTTTCCTTGTTCTTCTGGAAGGAGTAGTATGAAAATATTACTTATATAAGGAATATAAGTGAATCAAACATGTTTTCCCCAGGATTTCTTATTGACATTAAGGTATACTAATGTTACATGAGCCATTATTTCAGTTTCTCTATTCATATAAATCCCAAGAGATAACAGTAAAATCTTAGAACTGTCCATTAAACAGCAGGAAACATATGATTACAGAAATGTAGTTACATCTTGATAAGTTTATTTTTTAAACACACTGAAATTAAAATTATTCTATTGGATGTATTTTGATTTTTTACATGTGTACTTTTACCTTGCTTAAAGTGCTTATACAGTAGAATCTTTCCACTATACTGTCCTGAATTTTGTGAACAAAGTTGACAGTCAAGAAAATTACTAGATGATGACTAAGTAGCTTCTGTCCATCCTGATTTATTTCTGAAACACGGTAAAACCATCACAGATGCATATTACATCGTACAGAGAGCATGCATATGCATTAAAGACACATACATTATACATTTTAGTGATGTAATTGTGAAATATGTTCTTTTTACATTCCTAATTATGGAGCAGAACAGATGGCAAAGACTTAGTTCAAAGTAATATATATCCATTAAAATAAACGATGTTGCCAACCATTCATCAGTGATAGAAGAGTTTACTACATCCTTGGAATATAATTAGACACTAGTCTGGGCTGCAAAAAATGTAATTATTTCAAAGTTTATTTTCTGTAGTCATTTACAGTCAAAATTAGAAAACTATTTGAAAGCTTGCATTAGCAGGTGCAATGCATTTAACATGGGTTTGTAATTTGACAGCATGAGGCATTTTGCAGGGAAGGTAACCCTGAGTAAGGACTATGCGTGACATTAATTTTGGCTCAGTGTGTGACTCATGTTTACACCACTGTAAGTGACTGAAAACTAAACTCTTCCCTCTAGTAACAGGTTACAGGAAGAATGTGTTCTGTGAGCAATACTCAAAAGGCTGAACAGACTAGTCCCAAAGCAGTCCTGGGAAGGATCTCTGCTGTACCTTTTGGGAGGGCAGAATTTGCAGTACTGGAGGCTAGAACATTTTGATAAGTGCTGTGGAGTGTTATGCTGGGCTACAACTCTTCCAAATCAGTTTATGTAATACTGCTGACTCTGATTAACATTTGCAGTCCCTAGGCAAAGTGCCTTGCAGCTGTGGTGCTGCTCTTTCAGACAGTAGCACGCAGTTTGGGTGATGTGCTGAGCAGGAACACCAGCCTCTTTCTCCCTGTAGACATAATGGAGGGTAGTTGGTGCCTCTGAAAAGTGATCCAGAAGCACTGAGAAAAGTACCAGTCACTTTAAACTAACTTCATAAGCAAATATGTTTTGGCAGTTCAGTAAAGACAGAAAGAAATTTCATTACTTAGTTTCTTAACAATAGATGCTGCAGCAGATGTTTAAATTTAATTGGAGTGCCATATGGCTCAATGTTTTCTTAAAGTGCACAGCATCAAAAACTTACCTGGCTCTTCCACAGAGGCAAAAGGCTAGAGGAAGCCCCTAGGTCTGAGGCTACAGCCACACTAGTAAATGAAACAGTCTCAGGGAATTTTTCCAGGCTCTAGAACTCAAATTTTCTACATCATTAAATTGCTAGTACAGTCCCCAGCATGGTTTTTGGCTTGAGCTAAATAGTATTTCCCTAAGCAATTCCTGGGCACAGGACAGAAATGTTCATGGGCAGTCAGACTGTTGGCAGCAGGCAGTTTTCATGCAGCCATCTTCTCACGGGGGCTGGGAGAGCTTCTTTGACCTCTTGGCCAGGATCTGCCAGCTGCTTTCAGTGCCACAGAAAGGTTTCTGTATATTTACTTTCCTTGTACAGACAGCTAAGTTAGATTAGGTAGCCTTAGTTAGCAAATTGCAGAGAACACTAAACACACAAACAAACAACAAAACACAAACTACCCAAAACCACCACCACCACCACCAAGACACCAAAAAAAAAAAAAGAAAAAGAAGAACATTTGAACCTTAGATAAATAAGAGGAGAATTTGTTGACATTTATAACAGATGATGATCTATGAGTGCTTCTGTCAGAAGCTCCATCCAGGTGCAGCATAGCAACATGCCTCATTCCACTGTCTCCAAATTCACACAATAATCAGCTTTACATGTTCATGGTGAAACTGCCAGTGGGCCTAGTGCCTTAAGCACAGGTTGTAGTTTGTATTCAGACCCTGTATATTTGGTATAAACAGTCTTCACTTAAACACACGTCTGAAATAATCTGTAGATGACAATTATATTTTCCAAGCTGGCTACCCATATGCATGGCTGGAACTAATGAACAGACTTGAATGTGAGACTGTCTATGATGTGATTATAAACAAATCCTTCTGTATTTAAAACACAACCTGAGTATAAATATAATTTTCTGTACTCTGGCAATGAATTAGACGCTGTACAGTATTAACTCTCTGAACTTTGCGTAATTACTGCTTTGTAAAATGATTGCTAGGATATTTTTTTGGGTTATGGGATTCTTTTCAGCCTGTGGTGATATTTGTTCTTCCTTAACAATATGAGCACCTTGTCTTTGCAAAAAGGTGATTGTAGGAATTAAAAATCTTCTGTCTAAGTAGAACTAACTACTGAAATGAACTAAAGCCCTTTCTGCTAGTGTAAATCCTGCACTGACTGTAACTGGGGGAATTTTGCTATTAATTTCAGTCCTTGAAGAACCAGACCTTAAATTAAAAAAAAAAAAATAAATGGATTTTATTTTCCAATTTCTTATTAATTATAGACAAGGCAGGTAATAGATGTGGGCAAAGTCAATGGGTTTAATGTGAGAGATAGTCATTATTGACACATCTGTTCTTATTGCACAGAAACACACAGAATATTCTGAAAGGGTTCCCACAACTTTTAGGGTTGATTGTTCATAGTAAGCAGAAATAAACAGAATACAATTGAAGGTTTAATTCTTAAAAACAGAGAGGGAAACCTTAGGTAGAGCTTCAAAGTTAACTGTGGTTCCTAGAAATACAGTTTGTACTGAGATTTTTATCAAGCCAGGCAGAATAATCAGATGAAGATGGAAGGAGTGAAATATGCAGACAGATCATTAAATGTCCACCACAGCAAACAGCATCACCAAGACATGTGCTGCACAACTGAAATTAATTACCCCTTGTATTAATTTTAATGGCAGAAGAACAAATTTATTAATGAACAGAAGGAGAACACTGTCCTGCAACACATTGCTCAGATCTTACTGTGAAGTACAAGATAAGAAAATTCTGGATTAATTTTTCATTCATTTTTTTTTCTCTCAGACTGAGAAATTCAAACTGTGACCTGCAAGACAAATATGGTTCACTGTGTCAGTAAAAGACCTCAATGATTTTTACTTCTAGGCTGTAGGAGAAGTATTCAAGGTAATGCCACTGCAGAGTTTTTAAACTCTAATATGAATTCATAGGGTTTTTCCAGAAAAAGAGTTCCTGTGTGACCCGAATCTTATCATAAATACGCTTGACAATTAGGACATGTTTCAGATATGTCTCCTTAGAAAAAAAGAATATTTCCTGACTGTCATATTTTTTAGCTTCAAATCTTGTCCTCAGCAGAAGTAGTATTTATGCCAGGATTTCTTCCATGCTCCCAAGAGAAGCTCTGCTTTTTAGAATCTGAGTCAAACAACTTCTGAGAATAAAAGATCCATCTTGCTTAAGGGGCTCACATGGCTGTTTCCAATGTACCCTTATGTGGAAAGAAGGTTTGATTTCCTTGAACTGTCACAGCTGCATTTTCTTGAGCATTATATTAACTTAAAGAAGATGACAGGAAATATTATGAGATTGTTTATATATTCTGACATTGACAAAACAAATAATTAGTAGAATCATCTGAAGTTTGAAGCTTGGAACTGTACATTTTGTAACATATGAGAAAGCTTCCTTTCTGTTAGCTGTAATGTGATAAAGTTTTGGTTTTACCAAGCAAAATTTTGGGCTGACATTATGTCCCCAAATGGTTGAAGCTGACAGGTCATCTGGTCCAAGCCCCCTACTTGAAGTAGGGTCACTTCAAGTCAGTTGCCCAGGTCTATGTCCAGACAGCTTCTGAAAATCTGCAGGGATGGAGGTTCCACAGTCTCACTGGGCAGCTTGTGACATAACAGTAATGAGTGACATGTACTGAGTATTAAACTGATTACTACCTCCTTATTTATGAGCAAATGAGACAAGGAGGACAGGATGCTATCAGACAAGCCAAAGGACCAGCAAGCCAGATATTTGTACAAAAAATCCTAACAAACCAAGTGGCCATGTCTCTGTTGTACATTGGTATTATTTAGATTTTTAGACCCTGTGACACTTTGATATTTGTGACTTCTTCCCAATTTAATGCTAGTTTTCTATTGTCCACAGTTTTTTTTCTTTCTACTTCATTCTCTCAGGCATGGATTTTGAAAGATTTCTCTTCATATTCTAAAATATTCTACTTCTTTCTGGTTATCATTCACTCCCTTATGTTTAATTTATTCATCCCATGTTGGTGTGGTCTAATATTCTCAGCATGTTGTGATTTCAGAGAGGTGGTTTGTTCACCTACAATATGAGAGTGGAGCCATTGAGCCAATGTTTGCTACCAACCACAAAATAAACTGGATTGTGTGTTTTGTTCTCTTTGAGTTTGTAGTAAAGGATACAATTGATGTTTTGTTTAAGATGGCATAAAAACCCAGTGGTTTTTCATCAATATAGATCACCAGAAACTTTTCTTACAGTACTAGGATTTAAAATTATTATATAATCAAATAGGCTCATATTTCTTAAAGGAATTGTTTTATTTCATTTGTTATAAATTTGTTTTAGTATAATACCCAATTTTAAGAAACAGTTACATCTATATTTTCAACACTCTCTGTGATCATTTAGAGCAAATCAAACATTGCACAAATGAAATATTTTTTGAAATTGATGAAAATTTTAGGGATAATTTTAAAAAAATCTTATAAATTAAACTAAAATTGTAATTTTTTTTCTCCATATTTCTAAGAACTGAGCATATGTGCTGAGGAATGTCAGTACTCTTTACTTGGAATTACACTCATTCCTTGCATAACTGAGTTGAATCATGCAGAATGAACTATGCCAATGCACTGAAAGCAGAGGTATTAAAATTCTCCAAAAATTGCTATTCTAGAGATGTGCAAGCTAAGGTTAAAAAAAAAAA
>VWYP01025895.1:20650-30951 GCA_013400435.1 Pycnonotus jocosus | reverse complement strand
CGAGGTGTCCGCCCTGTCCCGTAACCCCTGTACCCTGCCTCGGTCCGGTCCCCACGCACAGCCCTGTCCGGTCTCCGCATTCTGCTCGATCCTGCGGGGCTCTCCCGGTGCCCCATCCCCTTTCCCCGGTTCCCTGCCCGCCCGCCGGTTCCCTGCCCGTTCTCCTGGTCCCGCACACTCCGGTTCTGTTCCCGGTCTACGCGGCCGTGTCACCCCTCCACACCTGTCCGTGCCCCTGTGCCCGCATCCCCCGCCCGTCCCTGGTATCCGCGGGTCCCCCCTCCCCGCGGGACGGGACGTGGCACTGGGCTGCACCGGGCTCCTTCCCGGGACGTAGGCGAGGGTGGGTCAGCGTCGGTCCCGCTCCACCCCCGCCCGCCCTCGCAGCTCCGCTGTCCCCGCTATGGCCGGCTACGGGGCCCCGGGCCCCCTGCCCGGGCCGAGCGGCCCCGGCTCCGCGCTGAGGAGGAGGAGGAGGATGAAGACCCGTCCCTGGGCTGCGACGGCGACCTGGAGGTGAACCCCTACGATGGGCTGCCCTTCTCCTCCCGTTACTACGAGCTGCTGCGGCAGCGCCGGGAGCTGCCGGTGTGGACCGCCAAGTACAGCTTCATGGAACACCTGGAGGGCAACAGCGGCATCGTGCTGGTGTCCGGACCCCCCGGCACCGGCAAGAGCACACAGGTGAGGAGGGCGAGGGCAGCTGGGGTGCCCGGCCCCACCGGGGGCTGCCTGTGGGTATTCCCAGATGCCATGGCAGCCCCTGAGCCGTGGGACACACTGAGAGGGTGCCAGGCCCCCGGGAACGCTGCGCAGAGCCCCGTGGGGTGGGCGGGCACCGCGATGTGCTGGGGCCGGCGCAAAGCCGCAGCACGAGCCAGGAAGCGCTGCCAGGGGAGCGGCTGGCACGGGGAGGGGGCAGCGGGAGCGGGGAACGGCCTCTCCCGGAGCTGGGCATGGTGCAGGGGCAGCGGCAGGGCTGGGGTGTCAAATCCGTCCCGGCTGGCCGGGGAAGCTGGTCCCAGCTGCTGGTGACACTCGGGGACAGCACCTGACAGACTTTGACCCGGGGAAGGGATTGCAGGGAGGGGTGGCGCAGCTGTGGCTGCTGCAGGGCCGGAATGGGCTGGGTCGCCGCAGGCTATCAGGGTGTTTGCCCTGGGCTCGAGGTGCTCAGCCAAATCACCTCGCTGGGTGTGACCTGCTGAGCTGCTGGGCTGGGCTGGCACTGCTGGATTTGGAGAAGAAAGCCCCTGTGCAGGCCCCAAGGCTGGTGTTTTTGGGTGTAGCACCCTGCCTGCAGTCCCTGCAGGGCCCTGGGGACACTGAGGCATAGACACTGCTCGTGGGGGGCTCAGAGGTGACAGGAGGAAGCAGGACTCAGGTCTCTGGTGCCAAAGGGACATCCGTGTGGCCTTGGCACTGGCCCACACCATCAGGCCGGGCACTTGGCCAGCAGCTGCTCCCTGGTGATCCCTTCCCTGTCTCTCTATGGGGTTTCCCAGGCCATTGTTCCCTGTCCCTACTGTGAGAGCAGGGCCATGGCGCTCCTGTGGGGTTCAGAGGTGACAGGAGTGAGGAGGGACAATCCTGCCTGAGCTATGAATGCCTCTGGACACCCCCTGGCCTTGGAGATCCTGCAGCCACACCCATGGGGAGGGTCCCTGTGCCCTTTGGAGGTGCACAGCAGGGAGGAGACAGCCCTGGAGCCACCCTGCCCCATGCGCTGTCCCCACAGATCCCTCAGTGGTGCGCCGAGTACGCCCTGTCCCTGCGGTTCGCCCACGGGCTGGTGGCCTGCACCCAGCCCCACAGCCTGGCCGCCCTCAGCCTCTCCCTGCGCGTGGCCGACGAGATGGACCTGAACCTGGGCCACGAGGTGGGCTACTGCGTGCCCCACGAGGACTGCTGCACCGCCGACACCATCCTCAGGTATGGCAGGGACGGCGGGGCCCGCGCCGGGAGCGCAGCGCCCTAATCCCGCTGAGCTCCACCTAATCCCTTAATCCAGCCTGGCCTCGCTGCAAAGCAGCGCGGGCTGCTGTGGGGAGGGGGCAAAGCGTCCCCCCCTGCGCTGATGGGGTGGGGCCGTGGCAGGTTCTGCTCGGACGAGATGCTGCTGCGGGAGATGACGTCGGACCCGCTGCTGCGGCAGTACGGGGTGGTGGTGCTGGACGAGGCGCAGGAGCGCACGGTGCCCACGGACGCGCTGCTGGGGCTGCTCAAGGACGTGCTGCGCCAGCGCCCGGCCCTGAGGCTCGTGGTGGTCACCTCGCCCGCCCTGGAGCCGCGGCTGCGCGCCTTCTGCGGGGACCCCCCCGTGGTGCGGGTCCTGGGGCACAGCTCCCCGCCACAGGTGCTCTATCGGGAGCCGCCAGCCCACGGGAGCGTGGCTGCTGCCTGTCAGGCTGTGCTGGACATCCACCGGCGCCAGGAGCCCGGCCATGTCCTCGTCTTCCTGGCCAGTGAGCAGGTGGGCTGATGAGGGAACAGGGCAGGTTTGGGGTGTTCCTCTCAATGGGGAGCCCAAAGTGTGGCTGGGGTTAAACGGGGGGAATTGGGACTCCTTTGCAGTGGGAGGTGGACGCAGCACCCTGACCTGGGAATGGGGACACTGCAGGTGTCAGCAAGTGTCACTTGTGCCTCTTTGTCTTGCTCAGGAGATCTCCGAGTGCTGCAGTGCCATCCAGACAGAGGCCATGGCGCTGAGCCCGGCGCTGGGCCCGCTGCTGGTGCTGCCGCTGCACCCCAGTGTGGGCCGGGCTGCGCAGCGACTCTACGAGGAGACACCCGAGGAGAGCCGGGAGCGGCGTGTCATTGTCACCCACTGGCTTGGGGACTCGTCCTTCTCGCTGGGCACTGTACGCTTCGTCATCGACTCGGGGCTGGAGCTGCGCAGCGTGAGTGGGACAGGATGGATGGGGGTCTGGGTCTGCCTTAGGGCGCGGTGGGGTGTGGGATCCTCCCTGCTGTGATGTTCCAGGCTGAGAGGAGGGGAATGTCCTGGGGAGGTGGCAGCAGTGGCCCTGCACTGGCAGGTGAGGGGCCCTGGAGGATGGCACGAGTCCCCTGCAGTGTCCCACTCACAGTTTCATGCAGGTGTACAACCCTCGCATCCGTGCCGAGTCCCAGGTGCTGCGGCCCATCAGCCGGAGCCAGGCCGAGTCACGCATGCAGCGAGCTGCTGGCAGCCCCCCAGGTGAGACCCCTGCTCCAGCATCCCCCACTCAGGACTGCCAGCAGCCCCTGGCCCAGCACAGGTGGGGACCTGCTTCTGCCACCTCCCTGTCCCTGTCCCACCTCATGGTCTCTGTCCTGCAGGCACCTGCCTGCGCCTGTACTCGGAGGCCTTTGAGCAGCGCCTGCCCCCCAGCCCTGCGCCCCACGTCAGTGAGACCAGCCTGAGCCGCCTCGTGCTGCTGCTGAAGCGCCTGGACATCGCTGACATGGGCCAGTGTGACTTCCTTGACCGCCCAGGTAGAGCCCACAAGGGCCAGGTGTGGTGTGGAGGACTGGAGCAGAGGGGCACGATGGGGCAGCCATGGCTGCAGCCATCACTGCGGCCTGGGTTGTCTCTGGAGAGGGACTGGGGGCCTGGCAGGTGCAGGACAGAGTGGGCAAAGCTGCCTGATGTCCCACACCAGCCCCCGAGTCGCTGATGCAAGCACTGGAGGACCTGGACTACCTGGCAGCCCTGGATGATGACGGGAATCTGTCGGAGGTGGGGATCATCATGTCGGAGTTCCCACTGGACCCACAGCTGGCCAAGGCCCTCATCGCCTCCTGCGAGTTCGACTGCGTGGAGGAGATGGTCAGCCTGGCTGCCATGCTCACAGGTACTGTGTGGGGGGCATGGGGTGGGCCCTCAGGAGCCAGCATTGCTGGGGAGGTGCTGGGGGCACAAAGTGACCCCCCTGCCCACCCCCAGCATCCCCCTGCTTCGTGCCCCTGTCCACGCACCTGGAGGAGGCCGTGGCCCTGCGCCGGCGGGCGCTGCTGCACCCCAACGGGGACCACTTCACCCTCATCAACATCTTCAATGCCTTCCAGCAGCGTGAGTGTGGGCAGAGGCTGGGGGGCTTACACCCCTGTGGGCATCTCACAGACCCCTTTGTGTCCCCTGTATCCCCTGCTCCTCCTGGTGTCCCACACCCCCTCATCTGTCCCTGCCCTGGAGCTACATTCCTGATCCTATCCCAGTGCCCAGCCTGGCTGGGAGAGGATCTGGGGAGTCTCAGCTCTAGCCTGGGGGCTGTGCTCTGTGCTCAATCCCTGACACCACTGTGTGAAGGGGTCACAGACAGAGGGAGCAGCAGTGCTTCAGTGGTCTCCAAGCCCCCAGCCAAGTGGGCTCTCTGCTCACCTGTCCCCATCCCCATGGCACCACTGTCCTGTCCCCACATCACTGCCCCCGCTGTGCCGTCGCTCTCCACGCGTCCCTGACCGCGCTGTCCCTCCTGCAGACGCAGGGGACGAGGGCTGGTGCCGGAAGCACGGGGTGTGCTCCGAGGCGCTGCGCCTGGCGGGCACCGTGCGCGCGGAGCTGCTCGAGGTCATGCGCCGCATCGAGCTCCCGGTGTCCCCGCCTGCCTTCGGCTCCGACGCCAACGCCCTCAACATCCAGCGGGCCCTCATCTCCGGGTACTTCCTCAAGGTGGGCCTTGAGGGGGCTGTGGGGAGTCATGGGGGAGCTGTGGGTGTGTGCCAGCCACCCCACTGCCTCCTGGTCCCTCACAGGTCGCCCGAGACATCGACGGCTCCGGTAATTACGTGATGCTGACGCACAAGCACGTGGCCCACCTGGCCCCCGCCTGCGGGTACCTGCTGCGGCCACCCCCGCGCCACCTGCCCCCCTGGGTGCTCTACCACGAGTTCACCATCTCTCAGGACAACTGCCTGCGCGTGGTCTCGGAGATCCAGCCCCAAATGTGAGGGGGCGGGGAGGGGGACAGGTCCTCACAGGGCGTCCCTGTAGCTGGCTGACCCCACCCTGTGCTCACAGGCTGGTGGAGTTGGCCCCGCAGTACTATCTGAGCAACCTGCCGCCTAGCGAGGGCCGGGACCTGCTGATGGAGCTGCGGGAGAAGGTGGTGGCGGCAGAGGACGCGCCGGCAGAGCCGGAGCTGGCAGAGGCGGCCGGACGCGAGGATGAGCACGGGGACGTCTGTGTCCTGCAGTGAGCCGAAGCACCGGAGCCCCGCGGTGGGGCTGCCTGGGCTTGGCCATGACCCTGGGGACAGGGGAGCCCCGGGGAGGCCCCAGGGGGGCTGTGTGGCTGCAGGGGCTGTCCCGGGTCCCAGGGAGGCACAGGCACTGCCTGGCACTGCCTCAGCGCTGCTGCGCCGCGGTCAGTCGTGGGCCAGCGGCCGTGGGACCACCCCGGCACCTCAGAGCGTGGATTGGGGAGCGCTGGCCCCGGCCGGGAGAGTCGTGTGGGCCCTCCCCACTGGGCTCCTTCACCTTGTCTTTCCCGGGGGTGCTGTGGGGCTGGAGGCATCGCCTGTCCCACTCCCCCGGCACCCAGGGCCGAGGGGCCACGCACGGGTCCCTCCTGTATAAAGTTTTGTGACCTTTGCTCCTGGCTTTGTGTGTGTGACTGCAGTGAGGGCTCCAGCCAGGGTGGGGTCCATCCTGCCGAGGGACATCACCACAGAGGGGTCTGTCCAGGGTGGGCTCAGTCCCTGCTCCTCCCATCTCCCAGGGATGGTTTCTGTCTGTGAGGCCTCACTCCCCTCCCACCCTTGTTTCGGGTGCCAGGCTGGGGTCTCCACCGTGCTGAGGGCATCCTTGGCCTTTGCCTCAGGACTTCCCCTCCGTGGTTGTGGTTCTTCTGCAGAAGCCAAGGGGAAGCTGCGGTTGGCGAGGTGGGGGCGAGCGGTCCCCCGAACCTGCCGCCAGTGCCTGCTTCCCCCAGACGGGGCAAGGCACGGGGGCACCCCCGAGCAAGGCACCTCATCCCTCCCTTCCCCATCGGGGTCCCCCCGCCCCACAGCCAAAGGCTGAGCTGCTGCATGGGGGCCTGGGGGTCCCGGGTCCCCCTCCCCACCCCACAGCCCACGCACAGGGGCTTGGCTCTGCTCTGTCCAGAGGTCCCACCGCCCCGTCCTGGCCACAGTGCCTCAAAAGGTGAGAGCTGGGCTCTCCCAGCCTCCCCCAGCCCCTGCTTCCCCTTTACTTTCTAGGAACTCCAGAAAGTACATGAAAGAGTACAGCGCTCCCCTCCCCAGGGTGGGGTCTGCTATGTGCCCTCCACATGGGCTGGCAAAGGGGCAGCTGGTGACCATGATGATCTCTGTCCCTACGTGCTCATCCCTGCACAGCATCCCACGGGACATGCAGTGGCCCGAGGAGGGCAGGGAAGGTGTGAGACAACCTGGGCCAGCCTTGGCGCATCATCCTAGGCCTCTGTGGAAACCCTCCCCTCTCCTCAGGGACCCACCACAGCCCACCCAGAGGGGCCCAGCCCTGAGCTGTCCCTCTCCAGACCCCCGGCACAGGTGCTGATAGACCTCACTGGTCCCCCCGCCCCATGGCTGGGCCCTGTGGGGGTTCTGTGCAGCACACGGTGATGTGCAGACTCTCAGGTGGTGCAGGGGCTCAGGACCCCTCTGAGAGAGCTGGGACCACCCAGAACCCCAACACCATCCCAAGTGCCCAGCTCTGCCCCTTGCCCAGCTTTCCCAGGGGTCCCATCCTCTGGCATTCCAGGGCAGGGGAGGGGGTGTCCGGTGCCCCCTGCCCCGGGAAGTACCAGTGGTGAGTCCTGGGCCTGGGTTGGGTGGGTGGGAGGTGGGAGGCCGAGCATGGGTCCCATTCTCCAGTTCTGAGAACTGTGATGCTGCTGTGGCTGCACCTTGGGGCAGCCCCATGGAGTCCAGCCCAGTATAAGACTGCAGGCCCTGGCCCTGCCGAGCCCACCGGAGAGACGCACGCCAAGGTAGGCTCAGACCGGGAGGGTTGGGGGGTCTCGGGGGGATCCTGCTTCAGGGATGCTGCTCCCAGGGCTGGGGGCTCTGCCCTGGCTGGTCACAGTGGCTGTGCCACTCTCCTGGGTTATGTCCAGCTGGGGCTGCCCTTCCCTTCCCTTTCCCTGCCCAGATGCTGATGCTGGTGGGACTGGTGCTGTTCCTTGTGCCTGCAGAACCCCTGACTGCCTTCCCCCCAAAGTGTGAGTGTTGTTCCTGGGGCACAGGGCCTTGAAGGGGGGACCTTCTGGTTGGGGCAGCTTCAGGGACTGCAGAGGAAGCAGAGGGAGTGGGGGGCATCCCAAACCTACATCCCTCTGATAGGGGTTGGGACAGCTCTGCTGGGCGATTGGAGGGTGTTGTGGGGTGGGTATGGGGTGAGGGTTTGGGGGGATGGATGTGGAGTGCAGAATGAGGACCATGGGACAGAGTGAGGCCAAGGGGCACCCAGCTCTGTAGTGGATTTGGGGACAATCTGCCCCCACCACAGCCCATCTCTGACCACAGGCTCTGCCTCTCACCTCCAGTCCAGGTGGGGAAGCTCAACCAGGACGTGGTGGTGCGATGTGACACCTCAGAGCAGCACATCTACTGGACACTGAATGGGGAGGAGGAGCCCATGGCCGAGCTGGTGCCCGAGGGCCAGAGCCTCACCATCCTCGGCTTGGACCTGCCAGCCACTGGCAACTACAGCTGCTGGGCCGGCCCTGTCCTGCTGGACACCACCTACGTGGTGGTCAGCGGCACCTGTATGGAGGGGCATGGCTGAGGGTGATGGGGTGCAGGGGGTGGAGGGCTGAGGACCAGGAGCCTGTGAGGCTGCACCTGGAAGGGCTGTGGGGCTGGGGGCAGCCCCACCAGTGCCATGCAGGGAGGGCACCGCTCCTGGCCTCATGCAGCCCCTGACCAGTCACCCCTTGACCACCTCAGGTGAGGAGGAGATCAACGTGTCCTGCCAAGCTGAGTCCTACAACGGCTCCTTCCACTGCTCCTGGCCCGGGCCCCCCTCTGCCGTCTTCCACGCCCGCCTCACACGCAGGTGGGTGCCCTGGGACCCCCCAAACCCACACCAGCACCACAGCCACCCAGCCCTAAGAGCTGCTGACACCTCCCTCCCCACAGCGATGGCTCCGTGGGGCCGTGGGTGCCGGTGGCCAGTGACCGTGGCTGGTTCAACGCCACTCTGGCAGACCCCTTGTTCTGCCCCTTCGGAGAGGAGCTGCACCCGCTCGAGCTGCACCTGGAGGGGCTCTCGGACACCTCCTACCTCAACCTCTCCAGGCACTTCTTCCTCCGTGACATTGGTGAGCTTGGGGCAGGAGCAGCAGGGTGGGGGTGTCCAAGAGGTACTGGAGGCTCCAGGGGGGGACTCTCAGCCCCTGTTCTGAGCCCCTTCTGTCCACAGTGCGTCCTGATCCGCCCCAGGAGCTGATCCTGCAGCAGCGGGGGGAGCAGCTCCACCTGGTCTGGGCCCCCCCGGCCTCCTGGCCACTCCCCAAGTCCTATTTTGCACTGCTCTACCATCTACAGTATGAGCTGCACAACGGCACCCAGGTAACAGAGGGGTCCCTGCCCAGGAGGACCCTGCACAGGCTACCCCATGTCCCCACCCTGCCCTGTGCCCACCCTACCCTGTGCCCACGCTGCCCCATCCCTGGCTCTTCTCTGTGCCTGAGAAGATGCTCGGCCATGGCCCCTCCTCACACTGCTGCTTCTCTTTTTGGGGTGATGAATTGTCTCCCCTGGCTGTCACCCCTGCTCCCCTCAGCGCTGCCGGGGTCAGGGGGTGCTGGTGCCCCCCTCCCCGAGGGTCTCCCTGGACTATGCCCTGCCCCCTTTGCAGGTTGAGCAGTTCGTGGAGGGTGTGGAGGAGACGCCAGTGCCTGCGGGGGCGCGGCGGGTGCGCATCAGCTGCCGGGACCCCTACACCCCCCCGGCCTGGAGCCCCTGGAGCACCTGGATGGGCCTGGATGCACCCCAATAACAGTGACTTTGAAGATGCTGACCCCACAAACGGGCACCTCCTTTCCCCAGAACCCCCATCCCTTTACAGCCTTATTAAAACTCTGGGATTTGCTTTGCCACCACAAACTCAGGTCGGTGTCTGTGTGGGAAGGGGGGTGCTGGGCCCCCCACAGCTCTCTGGGGGGCTCCTGGCTGCCTGTCAGCTGGGGGACAGGCAGGATAGAGCGTCCCCACAGCCTTTCCCAGCTACACATGGGTTCCCTGAGTTCCCTCAATCCTCAAAAACTCCTCCCAGCTCTGCCTGTGGGAACTGCGATGGGACAATGCCTCCAGACACAGAGGCAACACTGGCAGGCAAGTCCTGAGGGCAACACCCCGTCCCCACATCCCGGGGAGCAGGAGCCCATCCTGACCCCCAAAGTGCCAGTGATAGTGGGGAGGTCAGGGACCACCCATCACCACTGGGGGTGCTCAGTTTCTACCGAAGCTGTGACCCCACAATGTGCCCCCTCAGTGTCCCTGTGCAGCACCCAGCTCGGGGGACAGGCTGCCCCAGGCAGGAGGGAACCCACCCCCCTCCATGAGCCCCCTTCCCACTGAGCCCCCCACGCCCCCACCCCACCACAGACCCCTGGAGCACAGCCGGGGGTGCTGCCCAACCCCCTGCAGACGGGCCGGCTCCGGGTGATGCCACGGGGCTTTATTGAGGTGTTTCCGCACGGGTCTGGGCCGGGACCCCCACCCCGGAGAGGCTGGTGAGTGCGTGTCCCCACGGGCGCTGCCCTTCCGGGGGTCCCGGGGCAGGCAGGCACGTAGAAGTCCGGGGGACCCGTGGAACGAGGGGGCAGAAGGACCGGGGCTCCATGAGTCCAGAGAGGTCAAGAGGGTCCCAGGGAACCGTGGCCCGAGGCGCAGGAATCCGGGGGTCTGGGGTCTGGCGGAGGAACCAGGATCCCGTGGTGGGGCTGAGAATCCGGTCCCGGCACCGGGGGTCCAGTGGTAACGGCAGGGCCGGGTCCGGTGGTGGGACCGGGGCTCCGGTCACGGCGGGGCCAGGCCGCCCAGGCGCAGCTCCTCGCTCTCCAACATCTCCCTGGAAAAGAAAGGCCGGGCTAAGCACTTCGCCCCTCCGTGCCCCCCGCGCCCCCCTCGCGTACCGGTACGCGGCGATCTCCGCCTCCAGCGCCATCCGCAGCCGCAGCAGTGCCGGGTACTCCCGCAGGCACCGGGCCATCTCCGCCTCCGCCGCCCCGATCTCCCGCTCCAGCTCCGCCACCCGCTCCTGAGCGGGGCCGTCAGCAGCGCCGGGGCCGCGGGGCGACCCCTGGGATCCCCGGCCGGACCCCCGCACACAGTGACCCCTGGCCCGAC
>VWYP01025893.1:20899-31598 GCA_013400435.1 Pycnonotus jocosus | reverse complement strand
GAGATTACAAAAGAGAAAGAAGATAAAAAAACCAAACCCATCTCTGGGTTTGGGGTTTCTTCCCTGGTTAAAACATATATTGGACATTTAATACAGGAATTTATATCACTTATATTCCACACATTCTACTGAGAAATTTAAAGGTTATTGGTTATTCTTGTTAACTGCTGGTTTTTTTGTGATTGTTTAGTGGAAAGAAGCCTCAAGGCAAAAGCCTTGAAAGAATTCCCCTTGCAGTCAGCCACATCACACATAAGCCTTAACTGGAGGGTTAAGTGAGTTCTATAGTTGTCAGGGTGAGTCACTGATGATTTCAGCTTTACTTCTCACTCAAAGAGAGCACCTCCTGCTGAGGGATCGACACACTATGCTTTGTGAACAAGGAATATTATCGCGGCTGTGCAAAAAGGATTGGGAGAGTCACAGTTCACAGAGGTACAGAAGTCTGTACCCACCCCCTGGAGTATGAAACCGCTTCCTGTTGAAGAGGCCACTATTTTGTATAAAAACCACAGTGTATTGCATGTTTGCAAGGTGTCAGTCACTGAGTTTTGAGATGCCTGTGAAGTTGCACGTGGCAGAAACGCCTCAGAGATGAGTCAAACGAATGCAACCAATGCAGCAACAGTTAAGAAGCTGTGTTGAAGTGAGTTGTTTTCCTAACATGCACTAATATCTCACCCACCCATTGTTGTAGGACTCTTGTGTTATAATGTCAGTAAAAGAATGGTGAGTATTAGTCCAAAGAATCCACTTTGGTATGCCCCCCTCTCTTACAGGTTCTTTGTCCTCAATATTCCTCTGCCTTCTAAACTCCGTGCTCTCCACACTGGCATGCTGGGGTTAGTATCCACACTGTGAGGGTCCAGCCTAGCGGAAGAGTGGCTTAAAAATTACCGAGAGAGCTCTTCGGGTGTGTTTTGTAAAGCAAAAGTTTCAATATGTGAAAATAACAAACGGTTACAAGAACAAATGATAAAGCTGAGCACAGGTGCTAGACGACCTCCAGGACCCTGGGAAGACACCCCAAAAAGCCCCAGAGTTCTTTTGTGTCTTTCTTTAAGTAGCTAATGTCTCAAGTGGGCTTTACTGGCAGGCTGCCAATAGAAACAGATACAGGCTTTGACAGACAGTGACAAAGTCCAACATGTGCTGGTCTCTTGGCATTGAGCCAATTGCTGACTAAACCTTACAGAACTTTCTAGGTCATTTACCTTATAGGAAATACAAGGGGCAAGCCCCAAACCTGTCCCTGTGTGGAAATACTTGCTCAATGTAAAAAATGCATTACTACACTGGCAGACCTCCAAAATGCTATTTTTTTTCTTCTATATAGTATTCCCTCCTGCCCAAGACATATTTTCTCTTCTGACAGCAGTACCCAATCCTTCTGCTCTGCACTCTTAACTCTTACAACTCAGTTAAGTCCCACGAATTGCTCTTTACAGCTTTCCAGTGAATTAGAGTCAAAAAGTCAGGCTTTCCTGTTAGCCTGTGCTGTGCAGTCCTATTCCCTGCTGCATGACTGGGTTCTGTTATCTGTGACCCTTGGCTGCTGCTTGTTCAACCAAGATGTAGGAGCAGGGGTACAGGCTGAGAGCTGCCCAGCCTGCCAGGAAAGATGTGATTTTTTGGTGGGAGTTAACCTGCACTGTTGGACTGGACTGTCTAACTCATCCTGCATATAAAAGGCATTGAATCATCAGAGGATGATTCTCAGTGGATTGCTTAGAAGACCATCTAGAACATCAAGGACCAGCAGAATACAATGACTTCACGAAACAGGATTGCAGGTTTGGCTTGTATTTCAAAAAGGAATTACTTTTGATGGTCTTGCAATTGAAAGGCTGTTCTGCAGCTGACAAATTTTAAGAAATTTGAAGCAATCAATGTGCCTGAGGCAAAGATTGGCAGGGCCACTCCAGATTTGGCAAACACTTTCCAGAAACTTATTGGGTCTGTGTATAAACACTAAATAAGTGTTTTAAGGATTTTTTTTTTAAGTGTCATGTGGAGCTTTTTGAACTCACATCTCTGCAAGAAACTCATTAGACAGGAAGAAAATGATGACTGTTAAGTACCAGGGCATTTAGAATTCTCTGGGTATGACGTGGGACTTGAAGTTTTTTTGTCTTTTCCTAAAGACAGAAGTAAAAAGCAAGAAAAAGACACTCCTAGAGGCACAGTTTAGAGGATAAGCTAGAAGTTGTTTAGAGTCTATAGCACAGATAGTTATTGAAGGATCCGGTTTGTATGACTGTGCATCTTTTTCCCTCAAAATGTTCCAGAATTTCTTGTTGGTTGAGATGAATAAACTGGATTTGTTTCAAATTATTTGGGTCTATTCCAGATGATTAAGCTCTGTAGCTGTTTGAAATGAGTGATATTAAATGTTGTTACATCTTGAAGAGCCAAGTTCCCATAAAAAGGAAGGGGAAAAAAATCAATATTATTTCATGGTTTAGAAAAGACATTGTTTTTCTTTACTGCAAAAGAGGATGTCAGTGTAACTTCATAAAGTGCGATGATATCTTGACTTATCAAGCTAGGTGCTTGCTTGCTTGCTTGCTTGTTAATGACAGCTCTTTTTCTCCCCTTTTCCTAGCAACCAAGGAACACAATGTTATCAGGCTAACTGAAGTGGGCTCTACGCAACAGGAATTAATCTCTCTTTGCAACAAAGAAACAGGTTTTCCGAAATCTTTGTGCCTCTTGGGTCCACTTACACCCACCAAGACGTCTACAAGCCTTGGGGTACGATGAGGCTGTTTCATGTATCCCACTTTAAAATCAAACCCTTGGGGATGACCAGAAGAAAGCTGGTGCAAAATGGGATCATGTCCTTATCTCTTTTCAGAATTCTGTGGATTTTTCCCTCAAGTCATACATCTTTCTTTCTCCCTGATATTTTTCTTTCTTTCCTGCCTTCCGCATTTCAGCATAATTCTGAAGTTTAGCCAATAAAGGAAATAATTTTTTTTTTGCATTGTACTCTTGGAGGGCAGCAAAAATTTCTGCATTTTATTTTAAAATACCTGTTTTAAATATCTTTGAAAACCTAGTAACAACAGTCATGTTCTCAGGTATTGCACTAGGATAGTTTCTTAGTTTTATTCTGAAATTAAAGATTTATCCTTCCTAGACAAACTAAATATTATCTATTATAATGAATGATGGATAGATCTTTAAGTCTATCTTTACAGATGGATATTGTGTACTTTGTGTTAATATCGAAGGGTACATTTGCTTTTGCATCTTCACATAAATGGTATCACACCAGGAAATATTTGTGGGTTTGAATGTTTTAAAAGTGTCACTTTTAGCATTATTAATTATTCTGCAGAGTATGGGTCAGATTCCTCATGGCTTTTAGGCTGAAGTAGGTTGTCACATTTTATACTGTATCCTTTCAAACAAACAGTATTCAAGCAATTAACTATTTCCCTGCGTTTCCCATTCTGGATTTTTGATGAGTCTTAGTAACAAGATTTTTGAACAGAACTTTATCAGTTCTCACAGTTTTTCTTCTGAAAAAGACTTTCAGTACTGGATCAACCATTGCTTAGCAGACAGACTCATTTTGAGTTCTTCCTGCTGGTGTTATTGTAAGAAGTATCTTTAACCACCAGGTAGGTTCTAACTTCAACTACTTCTAACTTTAGCTCTTTAGAGGGCTAAAAATGCTTCGGGTTTTTTTGTTGTTGTTATTGGGTTTTGGGTTTTTTGGTTTTGTTTTTTTTACCTTCTCTTCAGTGGAGAAACAAGTAAAGCTACTAAATGTTCGCAGTTTTCAATAGCATTTAAAGTTCCTTAAAGTGTGAAAATGGAAAAAATAGTTCATACTAAGATCATCCAAAAGGCAAAAAGAACTGCTGCAACGCAAAATAAGGAAGAAGACAAATCCTACTTTCTTCCCCTCTCACAAAATTTTCTTCCCTATTGCCATTGATACAGTGAGTATTTTATCCTATCTTGAGCAATTCTGAGTAATGAGGGAGACATACAGAGAACTGTATTCACTTAAAAGAGTGTCATGGAGGAAAATATACAGCTGATTTTTTTTCCAAATTGAAAGGAAGAAGGTGTGTTTCTGATATCAAAAGCACCTACAAGACTTATTTTATAGATGATATAATACTTGGGACATACCACTTTTTTTTTGGTGGGACATGCCTGTCCATGTGAGAAACAATGATGTGAACATACTAAAAGATATCACAGCATGATGTGTCAGAAAAAAAAATCTAAAATATATTCCCCAAAATCTTTGACATATCCCTTGCTTTGAAAAAAAGACAGAGTAAAACCTATCTTTTCAGACATTTTTATGTTTTGCATCAGTTGTTATGGGCAAATTCTAAGAACTTATTTGCCTATTATCAGAGGCTTATTAACTCTTCTCACATGATAGAGTTTTCTTTTTCAACATCTGGCTTCTAATGCAGTTGTGACACCGACAGGATTCATATGCATGTCTTTTGCCAATGCACAACACTTTCCTGGTTGAAATGCCTAAATTTAGACAAGTAAAGCAAAGCATTCAGAGTGTCATGACTGAAGAAACTAAGCTTTTGGGTATGTCAACAATTAGGTTAGACTACAAAAACTGCTTATTTAGATACAGTATTTAAACATAACACAGAACAAATCAATCTAAAGGATTTAAACTCCTTGAGTTTCTGTGCTGATAGGTCACTGATACAACTTAAATGAGGGCAAAAGGCATGATAATGAAATAGGTAAAATATAATGATTATGAAAACTTCTGTACCTGAGTAGAACCACAGAAAAGAGAAAAAAAAATTATGAACAAAGGAAAATCTTGACGGAGTTCTTCTTCTTCTTCTGATTCTTTAAGACATTTATTTGAGTTTGCCAGCAGAAAAGGACCAGTGTAGTATTAGCCAAGGTGTTAATTTTGGCATTATATGAATGCCAAACTATCCAAACAATCGCGTAATTGCCAAACATTTATAAGATGAACCATCATCTTATAAATGTCTATTGCAGTTTTAGAAACTTCTAATACTTCTGTGACTAAGAGGATTTGTAGATATTTTGAACTGCAGGCCAAAATATTTAGATTGCATCTTGAATGGGTTTGAGTGAGATAGGAAAAAAGTCTCAACAGACAGCAGGGAAAAGAATATAGAGATTCTGTGATGACAATGATTGTATTGATCTGTCAGTGTAAGGAAAAACTGAAGACTGATGAAGACTCTGGATACAGGTATAAAACTATTTTTCTTTTTTTTATCCAAGTCACAGCACCATTTATGTGGTGGTTTCACATTTGCCAAATTTTGTTTACTAACTGGAAGATAGGATTTGGGAGGAAAAGGCAAAACAGGCTCAAACTTAAAGGTAAACAGATAGTTTATTAACACACACTAAGGAAAGAAAGAACATTAAAAAAAAATGAAACTTTCAAAACCCTTCTCTTCCCTGCAGTAGTGTTTACTTTCTTACAAACAGCATAGAGACAAAACCTGTCATTTTCAGTCAGTTTTCCCATTTGAATATAGTCTTTCATCACTTCTTTAGGAGAAGACTCTTTCTCATTTTACCACAGAATCTTCCTTCCACAGACAACCTATACAGTTCCCCTGTGGGTTTGAACTCTCACAGAAACAGCCACCCGGGAAACCTGCTTCTATGTGGTCTCCTCCCATTAGCAGTTTCCAAAGCTGCTTATGGGTCATGGGAGCTTCAGGCATCTAGGATGTCCCTTTTTTTAAAGAAGAACAGCTTCAAAGGCAAAGGATTCTTCAACACAGGGACAAGAGATGTTTCTCACTTCTTCACTGGCACAGGGGCTTCTTATCTTTTTCTTGTTCAGGCATCTCATGGTACCACAAGAATCACAGATTCTAATGCAATATTACTCAGTCCATCACGAACACCTTTGCTCAAAAATCCAAAAATCATTTCCCTAAATGCGTATTTTTCCCATGATTTACATAATAATCTACCTAGAGTTCATTTCCATAGATTAAATAAAGTTCAGCCAGCAGGCAACTCCTCCATCTTTCCTCTAATTAGACTTTCACTCTCTCTCCACTGACTCTCCATGCTGGGTTTTCTCCATGTTCACTCTGCATCTCTTCTCTCACTGGGAAGACCTAAGTCTTAAAGGCTTCATGTTGCCAGGAAAGGGTTACAGCTGCTGGCAGACTCTAAGGCCAAGGCTGTTCGGATGGATGGGAGGGGGAAGAGAGGAGAAACTCACTCCGAGAGAGATCGGAGCAGCTCAGACAGTCAGACCTCAGCTGCAGCCTCCACCCCCACCCCCGGCAGCCGATGAGGGGCCCGGGGCATGGCCAGACCAGGGCCGGCTCCCCCCACAGGTTGTGGGGCAGTGAGGCCTCCCCTCGGGTCCACGTCACCTTCTCCGGCCAAAAGGGTAAGAGGCTGAGGTGCCTGGGATCTCTGATTGCAGCCTGGGGTAGCCAGAGGCGTGCCCAACTCTCTAATTGGTCAGTCAAGCTGTCAATTCTGCCATGACTTCCTTAGAGGGGGGGAAAAACCCTCACATCCATACTAAACTACCACAATCAAGCAGTAGGGAAAGCTTGGACTGGTATAAAGTCTACCTCAGACGATGAGGTTCCAGTTTAAGTGCTGGAATCCAGCTTGATCAAATTAGGCAGTGTGAATAGTGATTGTTTTGCTCATACTGTGATCAGTGAAGACAGGTGGATAATCTGATCTGATTCATTCAGTCTTGAAGTGGAAGAGATGAGACATGAGCTGTTGACTTGTGCCATGTCCCAAAAAAGACAAAGAATTATTCCTGGTCTAGTTCCTAGTCAGGAAAGTAGAGGTTGATTGGTTTCATCTCTGACCCTCAGAGCAAATTTTCAGGCACGTGAATGACAGGAAAGTGACTGAGAACAGCTACCATGGATTTTCCAGGGTTAAATTATACCAGATCAGTGTAGCAGAACTTATTAGCTCTGTGGACAGCAGGTAGACCAAGCAAGTGGCTCACCTTGATACCAGCAAGGCCTCTGGCAGTCTGACACCATATCTTTCTACTTGGGACACTAAGAAATGGACTGGTGAGTTTGGAGGTGGGTTGGGGGCTGGCAGGACTGTGGAGCCTAAAGGGGTAGGTGTCACTGATTGAGTTTAACTGGCTGCTGGATGTGGGTAACCTTCCTCAAGGGATGAGGATCAGGAGGATGCTCAAAGGGAGTTCAGCTGACTGGACAAGGAGCCTGATAGCAAACTTGGAAATTTAAACGTCAGAAATGCTGTCTTGGTTACAGAAATATGACACAGCATCCACACATTTCCTTATGCCTTGATGCAATTTTTGACAAGACGCTCTTGTTAAGAGAGGTGAGGAGGAGGGAAGAAGGGACAGCTATCTTTGTGAAACATAAAAATTAAATAACAAGGAAAAAAAAGCAAAACAGTAGATCAACATCTGAGACAAGCTTATTTCCCTTGCATTTACTAATATTTATAAGGCTGAAGAATATTGGCAGGCAGCTCTGAAATCCTTGACTCTCAGTTACTTCTAAGCAAAAATACAATGTATTTCTGAATAATGACTTGTCATCTCCAAGCATATGGATGACTAAGTGATACCTGAAGAAGTTTTCAGGTCTAGAGGGTTTGGCAAATTTCAAGTTATTTGCTGCTCCAGTGGTTGATGTCAGGAACATTTTAATACTACTGTCAGAATTTTGTGATTCTTAGCAGAATTGTTATCCATGCAAGCAAAGAATAGTCCATTCATGAGCTTTGGCAATAAAGCCTGGAAAAGGATTGTTTCTAGAGTTTAAATTACTAGAAAGAAGTCTTGGCTGTTAGAACTCTCATTGTGCTATCAGTATGAAGCATATTTTACTTCAGATTATAAACAAAACAGGAAGTCATTCTAACCCATTGTAAGAAAGCATTACAAGAATTCATGGATGTGAAACACTGGTCTGTTAAATCTGCTCTTGTATTAACAGTTACAGTCAGATTCTTGCCTCTATCACTGAGGTGGTAAAGTTATATAAATATTTTAACAGGCACTTCTGTTACGGTGCTTTGAGAAATTGCTCATTGAAATGCTTAAAGTGAACTTTTGAGGAGTCCATCAAACTGAATATAATACATAGTGGTTTGAATCACAAGAATAAGAAACAATAAAAATCGGTAGAGGTTTTCTAAGAGGTGAAAATATGGCTTTAAACACTTTTTCACTCTGGCTTGCTGTAAAGCTACTCGACAAAGGAATGTTTATTAGAATTTTATGCATAGAGATATAATGCGTAAGGATTTATAAGGGTCTAAGAGTCTTACAGGAGCTGTTGGAGCTCATGATGTCATGTAGCTAAATTTTGACAATTCAACAGCTTTAAATGACTTAAGAGAGTTTAGTTCCACTATCATGTCAATATATAAACATGATTCTGAAACTAAAGGCATCAGGTAGTCATGTAACAAATGTGAAATAATTATAGGCTTGATTAAAGTCAAATAAACATTCAAAAAAGGACATGATTTTTTGTTTTGTTGGTGTGATATCTAATAACATGATTCATGTTGGAGAACAGTAACAGTGATATTAAGATGCTATACAGAAGTCTGTGGCAGAAACAGAGATTCTGGTGTCAGATCAGTACTTCAAACATCCTTCAGCAGGCACCATAAATGCTGTTCAGTTGTGTAAATGTTTCACTTGTCAAAAAAAATCTTTTAATATAAATTTTAAGAATAGAATACAAATACTAGCTGACTTGTGAACTAGAATTTTTATTTTAGAAACGGAGAGGAGTTTGATTATCAAAGTTCAGTAAGTACATTATTTTCTAATGGTGAAAATTTGTACAAAAATGCTAGATACTTCCACCAATGTTATTAAAGTTAATAGTTATGTTTTGTATTAGTGATCCACTACAGTAAAATATAACTCTTTTCTCCCTCAATTTAAACCAGTAGTGCAATTCAGGTTTTGATGCTCAGCTTACTTTGGACTGATGCTTTGCATCCTCTTTTTTATTTTTAAAATCTCAGCTAAACTTGGAAAAGCAAAAAAGTCTGGAATTAACATTTACTTGTTAGAATTTAATTATTTATAGTGGCCTGAAGGCATATAAATGAACACAAGGTAAGTGATAGAAGGCTAAAATCACTGGTTGTCATTTATTCTTTCAATAGTCTTCCTTTGTTTTAGTATTTTTGTACAGTTTTTAAAGAAACTGAAAAGAATTAATGATCTGTGATTTTACCCCTCTGTTTTTCCTAGAATATACATAGTGTTTATCAATGTTATTAAAGATGCACTTCAGCATTTTGTAAACAGTTTAATTCCATATCCAGAAGACATCAAAAGAAATCCATATTGCAGCTTTGTCAAATAGGTATTTTACAGCAGATAACTGATAATCTCCCTAACAAGAAGCTAAACAAACAAAAAATTAAATCCCTAAGGTCAGTTGCACTGATAATGGGATGAAGTCATATAAAGTTATCATAAAGATGTTAGCTAAGGCTGAATGCATGACTTTGGAACATATTTTGCTTTTAGTAGGCTACAAATGTTCATGACAGTCATGAAAAAAAATATTAATTTTGGACAGTCTGAAAGAGCTTACAGTTCTAAAAACAATTCAACTATTCTTACAAGAGTACTGTTTTAAAAATTGCAATCTTCCTGTGATTTGCAAATTTGGCCACCAAACTGAAAAAACAAAGTTGTTCATACAGACCTGTTTCAGAGATTTAACAAACCAAACTTGGGTCAAATTTGGGCTATTTTCTTCATAGTTTTGCTTACCTACAGAAACAAAGGAAAAAAAAAAAAAGGAAATTATTGATTTCAAATTATAAAAATTCTTACACAGTTTAAATGGAGTAAAGTATTTCCTGTCCAATGTCTAGAACAAAATAGACACATATGGGGTTTTGTAAGTGCAGTTTACAGATGATTCTGGAGTGGAGTTCAGCAAATACAAGTGCATTGTCTGTGCAAAGGTTATCTCGCCTAAGCTCATCTCTTCAGGGCAAGAAGGCTGTTGACATTTTTAGGAAAATCTATAGCAAGCTGAAGTCCATGAGGGAATCATAGCTTTAATTTGAAGCAGCTGGATAGCCAGAAAAAAAAATCTATTTCATTTAACAAAGGACAAATAAATATGCTAATACTAAGGCATAAGGCTTGACATGGGATGCTGAAATCCTACAGCAGTTTATAATCCAAGCATGCTGCAAAAAATCAATGACTTAGTCCTAAGTGTTCAAGTCAGTGTGTATGGGTATTAGTCACATGAATCCTAGCAGTCAATAAGATTTCCATATATCTCAAAACTGTGCTTTGAAAATGCAGTTCTTATCCAGAAGTCTGAAACTGATGGGAGAAAAAAATTCCTCTTGATTTCACCATGCAGTGAATAAGCCATTTGTGAAGAGCATATCTTTTTGAGGCAGTAGCTCTAAGAAATCCATTTTAGGACAGCCACACAGACATTTTACCAAGAAAGGAAAGAAGAATTAGAGAGTTTAAAAGTAAAGAGATGAGTGCTTTTTCTTGACAAACAAGGAAGAGTTTTGTAAATGAAAGTGTGTTTCCTAAGCCAGTGCAAAAGTTGTAATGGACGTTTACCAGTAACAAGTACAATACCTAAGAAAATTATAATTACTTTATTTTTAAAAACTTCTTTTCTTAATTAGATATCAAGAAAGAGAACTAATTATTTGC
>VWYP01025891.1:0-40687 GCA_013400435.1 Pycnonotus jocosus | reverse complement strand
ACCTGTCCTGTCTGTGTCTCCTCTCAGCCTCACATGGAACCCCAACTTCCCCACCAGCACAGCAGCATGAAAGCAGAAGCAGCCTTGGCTTTGTGTAAGCCCTGCTCAGCAACAACAAAAACACATCTATATTATCAACTCTGTGTTCATGACAAATCCAAAACACAGCCCCATACTAGCCACAGTGGAAAAAAATAACTTTACCCCAGCCAAAACCAGCACATCCTGTTTCAGAGACATACCATGAAGCTTCAGATGACAAATTCAGTGTCCCTGAACCAGCACTGAATTAATTGTGAGTAGGTGATTTACCATTTTCAGGGACTTATCAAAAATTGTTAACTGTCAAAACTTGCTTTTCAGAGGGTCGTAAAGAAAAACTTGTGCAGCAGCATTTCCTTTTATTTTTAAACATGTTTATATGAAATGGATACCTTAAAACTAAAATGACACAGTATATGAAATAGCGTAGTGAGTGGCTGTATATCTTCAGCATTAAGTTGCTCTGTTATGTGTAGCAACTCTACAACACAATCTTTTCCTTCTCTAATAGGAAAATTTATGACTCAGATTTCTATTATTTTTACTAAAGAGATGATCTAAAATTGAGAGTCTAAACCTGCAATCTACCATGTAGAATATGTTCAAATATGTGCATTTTTTCACAGAAGAGATTAACACAAGCTGTATTAGTGCTCATCAGAAAATAGAGCTACAAGGAACGTCACAGAAATGTACTGGTTTGCTGATAATCCTGCTCTGTGAAACTAGAATACATATTTTCATTTGCTAATCCTATTTACAGAAGATAAAGTCCCATGCTTCAGAGCACTGCTAACCATGAACTGCTTGGTGTTTAGCACAAAAATACTGCTGCCTGGGCGAGTGAAGCATTGTGTCTTGCTTCTTTAAGTAACCCAGCCAAATTGCCTCTGCCTACCACACCTGGGATTATGGGACACTTCAGACTTTTTGGATAAAAATAGAATAATGATGATAAGCAATTTGCAGGGTGTTGCCCCAACTACTCAGAAAAACAGATGCAGATGAGAGAAAAGCTGTTTAGAAGAAACAAGGTCTGGATTTGCTCTGAGACAGACAGAGCAAGACTGCTGGAGAAGCTATTGGATTTGACAGAAAAACACAGAAGAGATCATGGTGAGTGACAGTGGGAAGAAAAAAAATGCTTGGAAGTTAATGGTGTGGAAATAAGGTGGGTTCACCAAAGCTCTGCATGTAACTGAAAGGAAATTGTTGCTGGTAAACACTAGCTGTGGCTGAGTGCACAGGATGCACAGTTGGCTTTTATAAGAGGTTTCTTGCTGCTCCTTCTAGGCAGTCAGTGTTAGTCTGTTTTCATTCAAGTGGATGAGCAACTATTATGAGACCATCGTGGTGTGTACCTGGCTCTGTCATTTACAAGTGGGAAAAATAAAGGTTTTAGAAAGGAAAAATGTATATTGACATGCATTCTTCCACAGGAAAGAAGTAAATTACCTTCAAGAGCCGCTTGAGGTAATTTATTGGTCTCCATCAGTCTTTTTGCAGTTCAATTTCCTTGTTTGCAATTAAACTCTTTGGAACAGGAATGTGAGTGTCTGAACAGTGCCTAGTAAAACTGGTGTGAGTTTTCTCTCTGAGTTCTGCTGGAATATTATTCAGAGGCTGTGCAGTTTTCGAGAAAACTGACATGAGGGCCTTAGTGTATTGCCAAAATAACTGTAAACTGTACTTCTTTTTTTCTTTTTGATTATTAAGGAATTAGTCTTGAAATTATGTGTGTAGATATGCATTTATCTTAACTTGTAGAAATGCAGCTTTGATCACGAGATGAAAATAGGTATGTGAAAACTGTATTATCAGATCTTAATCACAGAAAGAGATTGAAAATTTAAGACATGAAACTCCTTGCCTCTTAATCCCTCACAGGCTGAGCTGAATCACTCAAAAGAGAGGCAGAAAATGTTGTTATCTTTTTTCTTGAGTTCAGAAAGAGTGTAATTAGGTAAAAATTTTAACACTGGATGTCTTACTCTTCATCCTGACTGCTTTCTAACAAGATGGTTAGTCTTAACTGATAGGAATGAAATCTCAGAAATGTGAAAAAAAAGTAAAGGAAAGAGAATTCTTATTTTTAAAGTGTTGAGCTTTATGATCTTATATATTTAATATATAAATTATGTATATTCAAATGTATTTAAATATACTTTAATATATATCTGATATTTAATAAATATAAGTCAAATAAAAACTGTATTTAAGTTCCAAGTTTAAAGGAGTTTAAAGGGTCAGTCAACTAAAAAAAGAATGAGAATGGCAGATGCAAATTACCATGGATTTAAGGCTGAAAATTTTGCATGCACGATACTCTCCAAACTATTTTGTTGATCAGTATTTCCTGGTTGTGTTAGAAACATTGAGTATTTGTGACATTTACTGTTATCTCAATAGAATCATTGAACCTTTAAATACTTTCCACCTTCTTTTATGCAAATACTTAGCTTCAGTAAAAGCTTGAAATATGTTCTTTTTTCTTTTCTTTTTTGGAACATGAGGTAAAATTGGATACGAACAGCAAAGAACAGAGGCATGTTGAAAATTCCTCTGTTAATGAGAAATGTAAAAGGATTCCCTACATGTTTGCACCAAGCAGGATATATACCAGAGTGCTTAATGGAAAAAGATTGATTTTTTTTCCTAATTAAATGTAAAAATAATCAGGGAATCCTATTTTTAAAGGGCATTCTACTTCTATTAAACAGAATAAATTATCTCATTGACATTTTCTGGTAAGAATTATATTAGGACAAAACTTGCTAATATTTTTCATCCATAACTTTTCTTATCCCAAGGACAAGATACTCAAAGGAGCCCAGGTTTTGTTTGATTCTGTCTGAGACTGGGAGGATGGAGGTAGAATGGGAAGAGTACTTGAAGCAAATGCTACTCTGAAAGAGGGGTTCTGCTTCTGTCTCAGAGTCCAGCATGGCCAGAGATGTTCTGTGCACTTTTCATGTTCTTGAACTGAGCCACTGATTAACTACATCCTTAGGTATAGTGTATCTCATTAAGCTAAATTCTGCAATATAGGCCAAAATGTGGAGATTGTACCATTCTTTATACATAATGCTTTTTGGAAGTTTAATACATATCAGCATCAAATTCCATAGTTCAAGATTTTTTTTCCACCAAAAACAGTTGTAAGGAAAAAAAAAAAAAAGTTGAACTTCCATTATTTGTTAGAGCAATTTTCTGTCTCTTACCAGACACATAACAATGGAACCAGAGAGGGTACCATTGGAGTGGTAAAAGTATTAAAAAAAAATCTACTTTGCTTCCTAGAATTGTATTTGGGAAAACACCCTTGAACTAGCTCTCGTGAATCACAGTTGGATATCTAAACCTTTAAACTCCAGAGGTGTCAATTTTTAGTTCTGTAAAAGATTCTATTTAATCTAGCTTGATTTGGGAGGTATTTTTAGAAACTATACACTCTTCAGGACTTGAAATCAGCTTCCTGTTGAGATACAGATCTCCAAGAGGGTGATGTCTCTTAACCTCACAGGCAGCTGATGCACAGCTGGCACAGACTCTACTGGGAGGAAGTGCCACTTGAAGTTGTAGGAAACTAGGTACTGAGATGAAATTCAACATCCAGACAAAGTTTTTGAAGATTACAAAATGATCAAGAGTCTGTTTCATTTTAATGCCTCCTGCAGAAATGTAGTTTCTGCATATTCCTCATTAAACCAGTATTCCTGTGTAGGGATTTTTGTCAAGGATGGTAGACTATAATCCAGTGGTCTGCATCAGTTGAAAAATGTTCCTCTCCATGGTACAGTCTGAAAGGCCAGTAACAGTATTTGATCTACTTAGGACCTCCAGTAGTGAATCACTTTGCTTAGAAGCTAACAAACTCCTTAATTGAGACAGCTCTCACAGATTTATCCAAAACCTCAGACAATTCCCTCTGCCAATCTCTATTACCTCCCACTTTGTCTAGCTTGCACACATGCCAACTGCCTTTCAGGCACGTCTGAAGCCTTGTTAGACATTCAGAAATCAGGGGAAAAATATTGTGTAGCTGTGCTGAAAAGCATATGTACCGTAGAAAAAACACCCTTTTTATTTGTTTGTTTGTTACTTCAGAAGGCTCTTTCCTCCAGCAGTATGTCAAGAATACAGGATATTCTGAAATTTAGGATTTGCATGGTGCAACAGTCTCGCGATTTCTTACTAACACTGGTCTTTATTCATGGAGAGTTTTTCAATTGTTGTGACAGTGTTATGGGACATTATGTTAATATGAATAGTACCAAAGGCTATTGAGGAAAAAAAGTTCATTGTTAACACTTCAAGTTAGTTGGTTGATTTTGGTTTTTTCACAGACTTTCATTTGCATGTAATAGAAATCTTTCTCTCCTTTGAGTCAATAATTGTAAAGAACTGTTCGTATTTAGTAAGTGAAAAAAGTTCCTAAATCCAGTATTTGACAAAAACCAATAATCCACTATATGACTTTACATTTCTTCAAAAGCACACGTCCTTATCCTCACTTCTAGCAATCGTTCATGATTTTATTGGAGTGAGAGCAGACCAAGCAGACTGGGTCATGAAAAATATTCCTCTATACATTGCCCCTAACACTGACCAAAGACCATGCCTGGAGAAGGACTGGGACATTTTTCCCAAAGCTCTTTCAGCTAGCAATCACTTTCAGCACAGAAATCACATTTATCTCTGATTTTTTTTTTTTTTTAATTTAGCAACTCTCTGCTCTCAATTCTCTGTGCTACTGCCCCATATAAACTCAGATCCACAAAATCATGTGGAAAATGTATGCACACTGCTTGGATAAAACACTATCCTTTATTTTCTTTTTTAACCTTGCTCCTGCTGGTTATATTTCATAACTTCTGGCTAGTATTTTTATATGCCTTTCTGTGGCCTTTACAATTTTGCTTCACCTTCTCTAAGCCTTCCCTTTCTCAGACTAAATAGTCCTAGCTTATTTAGTCATTGCTCACACAAAAGATTTTTCATAATATCTTTGCCGATTTCCTTTGGACCATTATCCAAATATAGTTTTTTGGGGGTTTTTTTGAGTAAGGAATCCATTCACAGAATGAATCTCAGGTGTGGGAAAACAATGAGTTTCTGTAATAGCTTTGTGATGTTCTTGGTTCTGTTCTTATAGTTTCTATTACCCAATGTTAGTTTTCTCTTTAGGCTTCTGTGTATGGAGCAAATATCTCCAGTGATGGATCGTGGTCCAAAGAGCTTGTTCCTGAGTGATAAAGAAACAATCATCTAATACTACTGGGATTTATTTCGTTGCTGTGGATTTTTTTTTTAATTATGTATGGAAAAATTCTATCCTAAAAATATGGAGATTATTTGCTGATTCAGATCCTGTCTCTATTGATGGCAACAGAAAGAATTGTCTGGGAAAAGCACAGCAGCCTGTCCATTTTAGCCTGTCCACATCCTGTGGAGTACTTTGTAATCCTATGTAGTGTGTAATTTCTGTAACCCTTTTGTTTTTTTTCTGCTTCAGCATCTATAGTCGCTGCTTTAGCAGTATTAAAGCATACACTTCTGACAAACATTTTAGTATCTATTGCTGGAGATATTGTCCATTATTTTTTCTAATTGTTATTTGAACCTGCTAGGCATTTTCAGCTCTGGGGGATGCCACTGCTGACTCTTTTCCCCACTGAGAATTGAACACTAATCTTTACTTTCATACCTTTTAATGAGATTTCAGTGTGAAAAAAAGAACCTTCTGCCTAAATCTGTCACAAATTAGATTCTGTAATAGCCTCAATTTTCAAATGGCCCAATAGACTGAGGATTAAGTAATACTTTATTTGTCAATATATTTAAAGTAAAGAACCTAGACTTATTTTACCCAGTCTGTAAAATCTTTGGAATAAAGGCAACATTGTATGAAGAATTAAATTAGAAAAAGTGAATCTTCATGACAAGAAAATACTCTGGAATAAATACTCATATTATTTTAAGCCCCTGACAGGTAAGAAGGTGATGAATGGCTGCCAGGGGGATCAGTAAGAATAAGTTTTGTCATACAAATCTAACTGTGGATTTTATACTCTTGATAAAGAATGGTTAAGTGGATAGAGAGGGAATATTTAGTACTACTTTTGATTTTCTGCTTCGGTCTGGACTTTCCAGAGGAATCTAAAACAAGGTCTAGATAGGATTAGGTGATAAATGTAAAAAAAGCTAGAAAATTACATTCTAAGAATACCTGCTGGCAGTTATTAATTAGGTAGGAAGACTGCACTGACCCTATATTGTTAAACTCTAAAGTGTTTACTCTAGGCCTATTTCTGGTTGCTATTTTCAGTAAGAATTTAATGATGTTTAATGAGTTGACCCTGGCTGGATGTCAGGCACCCACCAAAAAGAGAAAACGAAGGGTTCATGAGTTAAGGACTGGGACAGACCCCTCATCAAATACCATTGCAGGAAAAACAGGGTCAGATTAGAGATACTTATTGAATTTATTACTACAATATCAGAGCAGGATCATAAAATGTAAAATAATGCCTTCCCCCCTCTCCTGCCTCCTTTCCAGCTCTACCTTCTCTCCCAGTGGTGCAAGGACACAGGGAGTGGGGGTTAGGGTCAGTTCATCACCTGAGGTTTTCTCCCATTCTTCTGCACAGGACTCCTTCTCCTGCTCCAACATGGGGTCCCTCCCGTGGGAGATAGTTCTCCACAAACTCCAGTGTGAGTCCATCCCTAAACTGCTGCAATGTGGGTCACTCTTCCACAGGGTGCAGTCCTGCAAGGAAAGGCTGCTCCACTGTGGGCTTTTCTCTCCATCTCAGTTCTGGTGCCTGGATCACCTCCTCCTTCTCCTCCATTGACCTTGGTGTCTGCAGAGTTACTCATCTCACATGTTCTCACACCAATCTTCTCTGGCCACAATTCCATCTGTGCAATAACTTTTCTTTTGTTTTTTAAACCTGTTATCACAGGCTTCACTACTGTTTCTAGTTGGGCCAGCCTTGTCCAGGAGTACATCCATGGATTGGTTCTGCTGGACACGGAAGAAGCTTCTGGCATCTTCTCACAGAACTTATTCACTATAGCCACCCACTGCCAAAGCTTGGCCATGCAAACCCAGTACATGATGGAATAGAGAGCTTCATAATAAATCACAGATCACAGCTGCCTCACTGAGAATGAAGCATATTGGAAGGTTCAGATTTTGAGATTACCATGACAAAGTGGAGCAGTGATGTAGGGGAGGAAAAGATGTAAACCAACATGTATAACCTGAAAATACTATCTTATATAAGAACAAACTGCACTGGTAAGAGGTGCCAAGAAAGAGCTCACANCTGGCCATGCAAACCCAGTACATGATGGAATAGAGAGCTTCATAATAAATCACAGATCACAGCTGCCTCACTGAGAATGAAGCATATTGGAAGGTTCAGATTTTGAGATTACCATGACAAAGTGGAGCAGTGATGTAGGGGAGGAAAAGATGTAAACCAACATGTATAACCTGAAAATACTATCTTATATAAGAACAAACTGCACTGGTAAGAGGTGCCAAGAAAGAGCTCACAAGAACACAAGGTAAAAATGAAATGTAAAAGCCATGTTGCTGCCCAAAGAGGAATATCCTTAGATGTACAACCAAAAGGTTCTGGACAGGGCAAACAAAAAGAAAAAAAAAAAAAATTAAGTAAGCTATACAATAGTAGCTCTCAGTCAAAAAAAAAACAACCTAACGCTTCTTGTGTGACTGATTTAGAAATATGTGCAGCTACTGGCAACTCTAGAGCAATAAACAATGGGAACAATCAGAGGTTAGTGAATTATTTGTGAAAACAGATTGACCTACTTAAGACTGTCTACCTTGAAGAATATGGAATTCATATGGAATATAAAAAACCTTCTAAACCACAAAAAGCTATAGCAGACATGTCACCACAGTTTTTTAATATAGAAACCTTCTAAAACATAAAAAGCAGTCAACTTACCACGATTTTTTCAGTATGCAAAATGTATGAGCCTAGAAGTTGCAGATCAGGTTCCAGAGAGAAAGATGCAGATAGCCCAATAGGGAACAATATTTAATTGTAAATTAAGTAAAATGCATAGTGCAATTGCAAAGCTGCTATTACCAATGGCAGTAATAATAACAAAACAATAAAAAATAACAAAAGATTGGACAAATGCTTGTCAAAAATAATACAGGTCAAACTGATACATTATAGGGGCAGGGTAACATGCTCTAGAGAATCACTCAAGATTTTTGATATTTTGAACATAATCTTTTGCTCTTAACACAAGTTAAATAGATATTATTGGTTAAGTAGATAATAATAAACAGATTAGAGAATTGAAAAAGAAATGCTAAATAGATTTCCTGAGGAAAAATGAGATCTTAGACTATGAGAGCAATTTTGCAATTTTCTCTCTCTTAGTCCAAGTCTAGGCAACTTAAAACCATTTGTCCTCTAAGATAGACAGCAAAGGAATAGAAATACATATGCAATATTTCTGATAATCTTGCTGCCTCACTGCAACAGCTACAAATCAGCTAAAATGTTGGGTAATTACTTCTTATGATTATTTATCTTATTAAATGGCAATTCAGATTGAGGTTGAAACAGTACTTAATGTACCAGGAATGAAAATGAACCTGCTTAAGGATGAGAAATGATCTACGACAATTGAAACTGAATGGTTGCAACAGGAACTGTCATGGAACAGCATAAAAAAAAACCCCCACAGTGCCTTAGGAGTCATTCCAGGTCTAAGGTGTTTATTCTGTACAGAGACTTTTTGCAATATGGGACGGAATTATCTAAAGAATGCCCCAATTGAATTAGCATGCAGTCTCCTTTCAACAATTTTAATCACCTTTGATGAGTTTTCTGATGATCTGGAGAGCCTTGATTAGACAATACTGGCTTTTCCTCCTCAGGATGATAAGAAATTATGGGTGCAGCAGAATAATACATCTTTTCTAAAAAAATTAGTATTGTTTATTAACCTGCTTATCTTTGGTCATGGTCTCTGTTTGGTTTTAATCATGAAACACTATAGCTTTCAAGTTAGTATGCTTTCTACAGATGTAAAAGTTAGTAGAGTGCTATTTTATATAAAAACACGTATTTCTTCATTAAAGTAATTGAAGTTGGTTTGTTTTGTTTTTCAGGGCTTAATCCCTTATTTACTAGAGTAAATCTTGCATTCAATCACTCATACACTACTGACTTTGGAGATTTTTTACTGCCTGTTCATAATTTTTAATCTTTAACCTGAATTTATGACTATCAGTGTACTTTATGTGGATTTCAACAGGCCTCCTGAAGTAATTTTATTTGCATCCTTTTTGTTAAAAAAGCATTTTTACCTATAAAGCAAATTAATCTAAATCTTCAGAGAATTTTTGCCTTTTTTGGGACTTTTATAATTTTCAATTGGTATTCTTTAAAAAAAATATTGTTTGATCTAAAACTAACAGGCTCCTACACGAATTCCTGAATGTTTCATTGTCTGTGTTTTAGAAGCTTTCTTTTTGATAACTATTTTTACTTTAAAGCCACATAAGTTAAACAAATGGGGTAGAAAAAATCAAAAATTAGATATTTGATCTGGTTTAAAAAATTGTTCAATTACTACTCAGAACTATGTTCGTAGTTGCTAAATATGAAGTGTTTTATCAGGACTTTGATGTGAAACAGCTTTTTGCTCATTTTTACTTTTATCTTTGTTTTAGTCATTGCAGCAATTTGAGTCAAATAACTAGATCCAAATAATGATTTAAACTAAGGAATGCTCTTACAACCTTTTAAGAAACTAAACTGGTCTTGCTTTCTGCTGTCTTATCCCATTTTTGGAAAAGTTTGACTTGCAGCAGATGAGGAGGTGTGTCAATTGACATCCATATGTCAGTCTTATTTTAAAGTTAGAAGTGAGCATTCTGTACTTATCTGCTCATTGCAAATGGAAATAAATTACTGAAAATCTTCTGAACCAGCCAATTCCTTGAGCACAGAAAATCTAAAGAGTACACAACATGGTAAATCTATTACTTAATGAGGGCTTGTACTTGCCTTATCTTATATTTTCATACCACAAAGATTCTGGAAAAAATGCATTTCAATAATAAGACTCATTTCTTTAAATTCTTGCTGATGAGGTGATAATGAAATTGTTCACTTTTGTCATGTTCTGTTGTTTGAAATACAACCAATACAATGCTCATACCAATATCCTCTATTTTGTTAATATCTATTTAGAAGTCCTAGTCCTTTGAAGAAAGTAGTTGGCAATTTGGGTTGCATAATGCAAAAATCTGAATATTGGATTTTCACAGGCTGAGATGACTCAGAGATGACTCATGGTTGTATTATTGGTGGAGGTTTGGGGTTGGTTTTTATTATTTTTTATTCTTCTTGATTTGTCCAGGAAGTGCAAAAGTTTCAATGCTCTAATGCTTGAAATAGGATCTCTGCTGGTTTAAAACTACAAACTGCTTTAAATTGAACTGGAAAAGAGTCTTTATAGTATGGGCTAGTAAAATCAGAAGGATCTGAAATATATTTTAAGACAGTGAAAGTTCTTGTAAACTGTTTATGCTCTAGCATTTTTGAATGGTGGTCAAAAGTCCAGCTGTGCTTTGAACATCAGGGAAAATTTTGTTTGAGTAAATCACATTGACTTTCAAGTTCCTAATATTATCTTATTTCAGAAAAGAGAAAACACTCAAGGAAAATACTAAAAGTAAGAGAATCATAGAAAAGCTTGTGTTGGAAGAGACCACAAAGTTCATCTAGTTCCAATCCTGCAATGGGCAAGACACATTCCACTGTACTGTGTAGCTCCAAGCCTCATCCAACCTGGCCTTGAACACTCCCAGGAACAGGACAGCCACAACTTTTCTGGGCAACCTGTGCCAGTGTCTCACCCCCTTCACAGTAAAGAACTACTTTATAATATCTAATATAAACCTACTGCCATTTTAAAATCATTTACCCTTGTCCTGTCACTACATGGTCATGTAAACAATGTTCTTGGAGCTCTCTTAGGTACTGGAAGGCAGCAATTGGGTCACCCTGAAGCTGCCTCTTTTCCAGGTTGAAAAAAGCCAACTCTCTCAGCCTTTCCTAATAGGAGAGGTGCTCCCTCCCTCTCCTCCCTCCAATAGATGTCCTTCCTGTGCTCTTCTAAATTTGGATATCAGCTCTTGGGAGCTAAAGAAGAAGCTATCTGTGCCCGCTGACTGGCAGTGAATTGCATGATTTTATGTATAAAGCAAAATATTTTCAATAGTAATGATGAAACAATGAAACATTAATGCCATATTTTCAGATACTGTTAAAACTTTGTGTGGAATTCTGTGTGAGAGTGGATATTTCTGTGCAGTAAAGGAAGCCCTTACAAAGAACACTTACAGAGAAGGAAATATTTAACAAAGTCTCAAAACAAAAATAAAATTGGAAAGCAGCAAATGAAGTGCAATTGTCCTTAACTGTTAAGAAATGGCAAGTCTTTCCAATAAGAAATGTGTGAACAAAAGATCAGATTTGAAAATTGAGCCCGTAAAGTTCAGGCAGGAAAATGATAACTACGTATGCTTCCCCATAATATTGGGGTACTTAAATAGAATAGAATTAAATAGAATTCCTTTTTACTCTCACACATCATGCTTTCTACACAAAAGATATCATTAATTCACTGAAAATGGAAATTAAATTGAAATTGCTTTCTTAAGAACTATTTAAAGAACAGAAGAGTAATAAAGCAATTCTAACAAGAAGGAAAATCTTCTAAAAAAAGCTACCTGCTAAAGTCTTTAAATAATCTGATGCAGAAAAAATGAATTCGGAAAGCATGAACACCCCTAAACTTATAACATTTGAAGTGCTGCATTTGGTGCAGCAGATATATCTTTAAAATAATAAATATTTGTATTGAATCTTAACTGTCAATAATAAAAATTCATTTTGCGTGTTACAATTGTCTTTTAGGGGTTAAAAGAGAAAATAAATTTATTATATCAACAGATTACTTATTCACAGAAATATTGCAATTTATGTTATCTGAAACCTTTTCTGTAATCATTCTAAGCATGGGTTTCAAGATACTTAGAATGACACATTTCATTTAACATTGTGACAAAGATCCTCTCTCAGAAATGCAGCCAACTGCTATCCTTAAAATTTATTCTGCCCTTTTATGAATTTGCATGGAGGAATTCAGAGAAAATTGGAGGACTGAGGACTATAATTTAAATATTCTGATGTAAGAAGTTTTGTTTGTGGTTTCATAAGATATACTTATTTTCATATTAGCTCTTCTCTACAGTCAGAGTTTAATAAGGAGGGCTAGTTTGGGTCAGAACAAAGAGACAATTGAGGTTACTGAAGCAATCCATCAGGATGGCTGTAAGTGGTGTGCCCTGAATCAACTCCCTCGGTCAAAAGTGTGGCAATGCAATGTCTTTAGTTTCTGTTTCTTTATTCCTCTGAGCACTCCAACAGTGATATTATTTGCTATTCTTGATAATGACCTGTCGTTTTTTCCTAAAATTTCCTAAATGTCACTTTTTTTCATAAATTGCTTTCCTAAAGCTTCTGTGTCCTGACTTGAAGAAGATTTAGTCTACCCATTGATTGAGGGAGTAAAAAGAATCCTCACATGAGAATGCTTATGCTGACCCAGACCTCTAAACACCTGAGAGATGAGGCATCAGGCAGGATTTCAGTTCTAGTGCTAAATGTATCATTTCTAGACACAAAAGATAATTTTTTCAATTTAATTATGCCCCAGACAACATCTTCTCTCCTTTTACATTTAGTCAATCCTTTTTGGGTTAAAATGATTTCAAAGGTTGTATAGTTTCAGTCGCTTGACCTTAAAAAGCAACCACTTCTAAAGATTTTTGAAACAAATGTGTGGCTATGAAATGCATTTAAAATACATATGGTATTTCAAAACTAAAGAATTAAAGTCTCTATTAGACCAAAAGGTATATTTAACATGAGGGGTTTTGGAAAACAACCACCATAAAGGTCACTCAATGCAAAAACAGGTTTTTTCATTAGTTAATTGTACTGAAAAACTTGTTACTTTTTTTCAAGAGTTTCAATTCTGATGTCTGAAATTATGCATTTTTCTTAATGCATTGAATTAATTACTTCTGTTTTGAATCTCTGTTTGTTCTTCATGGCATCTCTGTGTGTATTGAACCATGTACTTTAATCATTCTAGTGTTTCTATATGTTGTTTATATCAGAATCTTTCATATTAATAACAATTATATCCTCTCAATCTTCAGTCTCTCGGTAGTTTCAAGATAATACCATATAAATATGATGTTCTAGTATTATCAATAAATATTATTTGTGTTGCAATAATTTTGACACAATATGCTAGTCCTGTTTCTTATGAAAGCACAAAATATTCAGAAAAAGCTTACTGTTTGAAGAGAGATTTATAAGGTATTTGATTATCTGCTAGATTGAGATGACAAACATGTATGCCAAAAGTTAAGGACCTTAACTTTTGCATTTATGCATTTCACTTCAATGCAGCCAAGATTTATTTTGAAGCTTCTTTTGTAAGACTTCTTTGGCAAAACTGTTCCGTTTACATATTTCTCTGCAAGGATAATTAAAAAAGAAAATAATTATGTTCTTTTTTTATGAGGAAAAAAGTAATCTGGAAATTATAACTAACTTGCAGCAGGATTAAATAAGACAGAAACAACTGTTTATGAAATACACAGAAATTTTTATAGTTCAGTATCCTCAGAATTACATCAGTATTAGGGAAAATTACATGACGAATACCTATATCAACAAATCATTTAAATGGTTTTCAACATTAAATTATTGAAAATATTATTGAAAACTTAGTACATTAATATATATGCAAGGATGTGATGTACACTTCAGTAGGGGTGCCAGAGTAGACACTACCTATAAGGACAAAATGTTTTCTATGGCAAACGTCTTTCATGAAAGTAAAATGCAATAATTTCTCAGACTCCAAAGAGACCTTTGGTTTGGGCTTTTTTTCAGATGTACTAGCACATTGTTCTGTATCTTCGTCATCCAGAAAACAGTGTATTTTTTTTTTCCATCTTTGCTAAGCAGATTAAAAAATTATTTCTTTTCTTTCTCCTTATCAGTGCTGGCCACCCTTGTAATACTGAATGCTTTGGGTTTTGATGCATGTCCTCTAGTGAATCTTGCTAGGCTGATGTGACACATCTATCTCCAGCTCTCTCTGCCTTTTTTGAAGCAAAGTTTACTGCCCCTGTGGAGGAGGTGATGAAAAGGAAATATGTTCTAGCATTTTTAGTTTGCATTCTGAAGCAATAATTTAAAAGGCTAATGAAAAGATGGGGTTTGTGTGGTTTGGCTAGACCAGAATATGTAGTTCTCTCTTAAAAAGCTGAAAGCTTCTGGCATTAGGCAGGACATTGGCTCTGGTGCAGTAATTTGCTAAAACACCTCTACAAGAGGATATTGATCAGAGCTCTTTGATTTTGCCCTGCATCCTATCTTCTGCATTTGCATAGGCTCTGCATCTTGGCTAAGCTTGATGAAGTGTGACAGTACTTCTTCCATGGAAATAGAACTTCATTATTCAAGTAATATGTCAGGCACCATCCTCAGTCCTCCTAAGCCATGTTCCCCTCCTACCAAGCTATTTTAAGGTTTGACCTATTTGCTTAGTTTTTCTATTTCAGAAGTGCCAAAAATGGTATTATAATGAAAAAAACCGTTCCATGAAATCAGGAGAAATTAAACCTTTTTGTGCCCACTCCCAAGTATGTGGAATCTGAACACTTATTTTATGGGATTCCACAGTTCATTTGAAGTGATGATGCATGTCATTGATAGACCTCTAATTTCCCACAAGTCTCTAAAAAAATGCTATCTCAGCAGCAGTTTTGCTTAGAATATGCCTTTCAAATTCCAGCTATAAGGCTAAAGTATTCTGAGCAGCAGATGCAATTTATATTTACTTTGTAGAAATTATTTTGCTACAGGTGCTGGTCATTTGCAGGTTTTTATAACACTGTGGAAGCATGGTGAGACTATCTTCATGTTGATCAAAGTGCTGACTCTAGGAAGTGCTAACATTTTTAAGTGCTGTATCATCATATATTTAACTATAAGAGAAAAGCTTCTGTTGGCAGATGTAATAGCTTTTTGCTATGTCATCAATGTGAGGATAGATAGTAATTCAATTTTTCTTCCATATTCAGGGTTGATTCCATGTAAAATATATTCAAAACTAAAGGAAAAAAAATAATATTAGCATAATATTTGGGAGTCATCCTCATTTCTGGGGAACTCAACATGCTAGAAAGATAAACAGGTCATATCCAAATAAGACTTTTACTTTTTGTTGGCAATACCATTTGATTAATCAATCAACTTATTTTAAAAGTTTTAAATAAAGCCATCTGTGAAATATTATGCTCCCAGTGCATTGATTTTTTTTTTTGTGTAAGTGTAAGCTTAGAACAGCTGAATGCATGCTGTTGCCTGCTTGCCATGACTGTTCTACATTTCACCACAATAAAGAAGGATTTTCTCTTTTTCTCTCTCACACACACACTCTTGTGCATATCCACACATACACACACACACACACATATTTATTGTCTCTGGTTCATACACTGTGTATGACAAAGAACTGTTGTGTGTCTGCTTCCTGCATTTAGCTGTGGTGTTGGCAAAAAAACTTTTAGAATACAAATAAAATCTAGAGAAGTAGGCTTCTAATTATAACAAGACTATAAAGTATTCAAATCTTATCTCAATGTCTAATCTTATATGTCAAGATGAAAAAAACATTTTAATCCAGTTGGAAGTATTTGAGGGCAGATTTTATTATCAAATCATAATTTTAATTATATACCTGCTCAGATACAGAAAAAATAATATTAAAATTGTGTCTTTAATGTGAGAGGTCACTGACTGTTTACAACTAAGATTACCCTACAAGAGTCAAGAGATTTCAACTGTGCTCTGAATAGACGTTTAATTCTTTGATACTGGCTTTCTCTGGAAATTTATGCAATAAGATAGCACAGATTTTTGGAAGAAAAATTCAGCCTTGAATATTCTTGTGTATAGTTACAGGAGAAGGTTTGTTTGTTTGTTTGTTTGTTTAAATGAAATGCAGATTTTTCAAACAGATTTCAAAAGTTTATTTGACACTATTAAAATCTTTGTTGGTCTACCAATAGCATAAGGTTCACCCTGGTAAAATTGCTACATGGAGATGGCATCCAAATCAGACAAATGCATGTCATAAAATATCACTATCTGATATGGTTAGTAAATCATGACCATGGGCAGAACAGATGACTTGACAGTTCATTAGGAAAGACAGGAATCAGGAAGCAAGACATTTTAATAGCCAAAATGTCTGATGTTCTAGACAACTAGACTTAATATACCAAGGAAGAGAGAGGAAAATCAGAGTTTGTTGAAATACTTTCTGTCCAACCCTCTTGTAAAAGTTCCTACTCCAGAAGATTATTTTGGTACAAAGCTAGCTATTGGAAAACTTGAATTTATCAGATTTTTTTTTCCTGGATGGGGAGTAACTGTCTATATTCATATTGCTAGCATTTAGCAGTACTAAAGATAATAAGTGTAAGAAGTCAGAATAATAAGATAATTTTATTCTGAGATAGGAAGCTGAGAATAAGACAAGACACACTAGATGAATGGATGAAGGGGATGGGTCCTTTCAGCCCCACAAAAACCTAATTGTTGCCATGTTTTCAGTAACAATGATTATTTAAGAAGTTTGAAGAGCATTTTAGAAAAAAAAATGATATGGGGTAGTTGTCTGCCTGCCAGGTCTTTGAAGAAATGAGAAACAATGTGAGATAAGGATACAAGCATTAGTATCTGCTTGCTACAACTGTGAGCCACAGATTTGCTCCTGTACTCAGCAGTGGTGAGGCTGCATCTTGAATCCTGTTCAATTCTGGGCCCCTCAGTGCAAGAAAGACATTGAGGGGCTGGAGCGTGTCCAGAGAAGGGCAACGGAGCTGGGGAAGGGTCTGGAGCACAAGGGCTGTGAGGAGCAGCTGAGGGAGCTGGGGGTGCTCAGCCTGGAGAAAAGGAGGCTCAGGAGGAACCTCATCACTCTGCAACTGCCTGAAAGAAGGGTGTAGCCAAGTGGGGTTGATCCCTTCTCCCAAGTAATAAGTGACAGGACAGGAGGAAAGAGCCTCAAGCTGTGCTAGGGAAGGTTTAGATTGGATATCAGGAAAAAATTCTTCACTGTCAGGGTGGTGAGGCACTGGAACAGGTTTCCCAAGGAGGTGGTTAAGCCAGTATCCCTGAAACTATTCCAAAAATGTGTGTATGGGGCACTTGGGGATACAGTTTAACAGTGAATAGGGTGGTCCTTAATTAAGAGTTCCACCTTGTGATCTTACAAGCTTTTCCAGCCTGAAATACTCAATGATTCTATGATTGTACTGTGGATCAGCAATGGATGTTTTCATTATTGAGACATGATGCATGGAATATCAGTCACTTGATTCCTGTCTTAAGGGAGACCCAGAAAGGAATAAAAATGCAACTTCAATCCTAGAAAGGAAAAAAATGCAGTAACATTACCTAATCCTTAAAAAAAAACAAAAAACAAAAAAACAAAACAAAAAAAACCAAACGAAAACTAACCCCCCCACCACCAAAAACCAAAACAAACAAAATAGTTAGTAATTTTCAGAAAACAAACTTCAGATCCTTTTTGAGACACTTGCTATACACAGAGCAGTTTTTCTTGATTTTGACAAATTACCTTCAGTTCTGTTTCTTTAGTTGCTTATTTAGGAACTGGCATTCCATATGAGTAATTGAAATTGTACTTCTAAAGTAGGCATTATCTTGCAGTTGTAATCAGTACATCTCATCTGCTTTTGTCAGCTGAAAATTAGATTATGAAAATAGCTTTTGTCTAAAATTTAGTTTTAAATCAATACACAAACAGTGAGTGACATAGATATAGATATTCTGCTTATCATTAAGCTTTCAGTTACCATAGACATTGGTAACATTGAAAAGTCAAAAATGGAGAACTTGCAATCTTTCTACAGAACTTTAACATGAATATTGCAAATCCTGTTGTTATTTGGTGTGGGCTTCTCAGTACATTACACCAAGTCTTTCTCATTTTTGTACTGGAGACTATAAAGCTTTAATCTGTGCTGGAAAAATCCAAATCAGATTTGAAAGGTGAGCTTGAGGGAAATCATGACATTTTGTGTGACTTCTGACCTTTTTTTTTTTTTTTTTAAATAAGTAATTCCTTCCAATTTGAATAGATATTCTCTTGTTGACAACTTGGGTTTAACTGAAAATAGGTAATTTTGCATTCAAGACATACTACAAGTTTTATGTTAGTTAAAATATTCATAAAAATGTATGAATTAAGAAAAAATATCACTAGGCACTACAGTTATACTATTTTGGTAGCAAGACTCTTCCTTTCATAGAAGCTGAAGCCTCCATCATCCTCTGAAAGGAAAGGACTAGCCCCTGCTGTGTGGTGTCCTTAGACTGACCACAGGGCACACCTTCACTTTAGTGGAAAATTTCCCTTTTTACTAATACTTGTAGTTATTTTATAATTGTATCAATGACAAGATGTCTGATTTTTAAAGAAGGTTAATGAGATACTTTCTTTCAAGATATATGTGGATGACATCTTAATTTTTATGAGCCTTCACATCTCTCAGCAAGATGATCTTTTTTTTTGTCCAGATTTGGTAGGTGTACATCTTGCTATTTCCCACAGCAGAAGAAATACTCTGAAGTCTCACCTTTGTGGCTTCACTTTGATGGAGGGTCTCCCTGTTTGTCTGTCCTGACAGCCTGAAATACAAAAAACACCAAGAGTAACCTAGTCGTCATTTTCTCCAGTCCTTCAGGATTAGCATTCCTGGCATGTGTCAGACTAGATGAGTGAAATGTAATAGAAAAGTAAACCCCTCTTTATTCTAACAAGATAAAAACTGGAAACTCATTATTAATGCTGAGAAGAGATGCAAGGAATTGAAATTATTCAGGAAGTGTTTGTTTCAGCATTGCTAGCAGTGTTTATAACCAACAGACTTGACAACAAGCATTGTCTCCTGGGCAGTCTCCTCCCCTCATTGCCAGTCTCTGTTATTCCCATGGACTGCTACTGCTCACCAGGGGGTTCCTAAAATTCTCAGCCTTCATAATTAATCAAATCAAATTATCATCTTGGAAGAACTTGATAATGAAACGCTGTCAGTGACTATACTGACTGTGGATATGCAAAAGTACATTATAAACCTTCTCACAAGGCACCACAAACAGTTTTGGCAACTTGTTGATGAGTAAACAAGTGACAATGAATGAATGAAAGTGTAAGTCAGTGTGTTTTCTATTAAGTATAACTGCAATGCATCTAAGCAAACAGTTTTTTGCAATAAGGAATATGGTATAATAATTAGTACTTTAAAAATATTAAGAAAAGTATTTATAGCCTAGATATGTCTGGATATCAGCTGACTAAATTACAACACAGCAAAGCTGAAGGAGCCTCTTTATGTATAGAATAATAGATGGTCTTTTAGGACAACAGAAGATACCCTGAGACAAGGATTAGAGAAAAAGAAGTAGGAAAGACCAAAGGGTAGAAGAAATAAATTTAGAACTGAAGGAGAACAGGAAGTAATAAGAAAAGATAAAGGAAAATTGGGCAGAGGCTGGAAAAAGCAAAATGTTAAAATCTGGGAGAGATTTCCCTGAACTGCAGTGACAGATTTTTTTCATCTCATTGGGTTAAGACACTATGTAGTTGTCCAGCATCTGCTCTCCTAAGACTGAGCTTACTCTATTATTTCACTAGGATATTTCACACACTTCCAGATGGATGAAACTCTTGACTGGATCTGGCCCCTGTGCAGAGAACTCCTTGGCTGTTGCTGCATCCTCCACTGTACGAGTTTATTCTTGTCTACAGAGATTAACTTTACCATGAAAATGTATGCTTTGTAAAGCAGCATTCCAGAATGGCAGACAGGGAAGACACACAGTTTTTGAGAAGGGATGGTTGAGGGACAGATTTTCAGAGGGAAGTGGTTTATCAGCTTGTGAGCCAGCAAAAGCCCAGTGAAGCTCTGAGGACAGAAAGAAGTGTGTTACCAACTGCAGAATCCCACAGCAGGAGTAATAATCCCTTTTACACACTAGGCTCACTTTCTCTTCTGCTGATCTCTGTGTGGGTCACACAGCCTCCTGTCTCTACAAAGGGAGTACATAATGATCCAATTCATGGAAGTCAGGTCAAAAGGGAAAACTGAGATCAGTGGGTCACAGGATGGAACCTTTGGGAATGACTGAGTCTTGCATGAGTCAGGAACAGGTAGGAAAAACACTACTTAAAGCCAGAAATCAAAGCAGTAAATGAGACTGGGTAGCAAGTCAGGGCCAATTCTGTTCAAATAAAAAAATATTTCTAGTTTTATAAGAAAGTTAATAAGCTAAAAATGTTTTGCCTTTAAAACAAGGTCTATAAGGATAATATGAAACCTTTTTTACCTCCAAGCCTTTTATTGTAATTTATAGTGTAGGGTAAAAGTAATTGCATTTTTTCATAAAACCAAAGAAAAGCAAAGAAAAACAAAGAGGAGAAAAGCCCCAGAAAACAAAACAAAAAACCCCCACCCAATTCTCACTGTTCAGAGATATTCCAGCATCCAATTATTCATTGTACAAAATCTTTGTCAGTTTGACTAAAATTATAAACAAAGGGACCTGGTTTAGTTTTTACTAAAGGTAATAGAACAAAATTCACTGAATTTTCACAAAGAGTAGTAGCCTATAAGTTTACAAAAGAGAAACACCAAAAAGTGCAGCACTGAAACAGTTTTCTTTTTTTGGTGGTACAACGTGAAATACACATAATTTCATGGTAGTAAAATGTGGTAGAACAATGTCCTACCACATCAAATGGTTGATAGAATGTGTATAACATAACTGTTTTTTTGTAAGGAATGCTAGAAAAAAGCACTCAATTTGCACTATTGCATTTTGAGAAAAAGTAAATATGTTAAAAATAAATTGCAGAAATATCTGGATTGGTATTGGAAATTCATGAAAACAGGTTCATCCTTAGGAAGCGTTATTTTAGCTATGTAATCTGAGAGAGGAGGAAAAAACCACAAAATTATCTGTTCTTACAGAACAGACTGTCTGCTGTAGTTCCTATGTAGGGCTTATAGGATTTGAACAATTTAGGTGCTTATGTTCAAGAGCAGGTCAGAAAATTTGTAAGAAATGAAGCGGCATCACATGCTAAACTTTGATGGTCCATTAGCATTTATCTTTCAGTTTCTATAAAAAATTATTTAAGAAAGGATTTTCATGTCTTAAAAGTCATCAAAGAGCTGGTGGCTATGTATGCATCAAATGCTTCAAAATTCATGGCCATAATCCTTTTCAAAACAGCCTTCATGACCATAGTGACATCTTTTAAATGTATGGATGACTTTTGTTTGGTTTTAACCTGCAGTTTTCCTTATTTCTCCTCATACAACCGTCATTCATAATAACTCAGGATTGGTTATTACTTGTTAGCATCTTGGTACACTCCCCTTCTGATATTTAGTGCAGAGCTGAACAGGACAGCTTTTGTTCTATCTTTTGGCAGTGAGAAGATTTAATTCCTCATTGCTTCACTGCAGATTACTACAAGATTTTTGTACTAAACATCCATTGAGTTCAACCCTGAAACAGTTCACAGAAAAGGAATAGACTGGAATGCAGGTTTGCCAGTCACAGAAGAGGTCAGTTCCTCCTATCTATTTTCTTTCTACCTAGTCTGATAATTTTGTGTTTGAAAACTGACTTCAACATAAGGAGCTAGACTATGTGTGTTATTTTGCATGTCAACACTTTAGGAATGGGAAACCGAGTTTTTGTTACTGAATTGAGACAGGAAAGAACAAATTTCTTCTGCTGGTATTTTAACAATAAATGTAAACTTCAGACACTTTCACACCTCAATGTTCCTAAAGAGGGAGAGGCTTTTTGGGGTGCCACTTAGGATTTATTCACTGGGAAAGTAGTCAGTATCCTAAATTTGCACAGGTAGACATAATCTTGAGTATTAGGAATAAATACCAAATGAAATGAGAATTCAAAGATACCTCTCTGCTTGATGTACTCTTTTGGTTAGCTGTGGGTGACTGTGCTTTTAAGAATCCAGAGACTGTGTCTCCTGCAGGAAATTAACTTTCTATGAAACCCTGACACACAGGAGTGCCCTATCTCAACAGGATACCTGAAAAAGGCATTTTGAATAGCAGCTGCTATTTTGCAGAATGATGGCTAATCCAGAGAGTCAACAGAAAAATTCTGTTTCTTAAATATAAATTTATAGCTTGAGAGTCATGAAAAAAAATGACATGCCTTCTTAAAATTGGACTGAAATATTTCTTTGCTGATATTGTTGTTTTTATTTCCTTTAAATATGTTTAAGACCAACCTCTCAGGCTTCCTTAGTACCTTCCTAAGAGAATGACTTGATTCAGGGCTCCTAAAGTATATGATGAAACCCATTTTTACTCACATCTTTCCTAAATTGCTTTTCTTAAGATAGTAATGAATATAAACACAAGAAGATAAATGGAGTGAATGCTTTATACCTAAATGCAGAAAGCTGTAATTTCCAAATGTCTTTTAAAAAGCAGTGGAGTCAGATGACATTCTGAAATCTTATTTTCATTATACTTATCTTGCATATTATACTCTGTCAGCAACAATAAGAAACAGTTCCTTAACTTAAGGTTTTTATTTAGAACTTCAAAATTATTTATTAGTTACTATATTCCTCTTTAGTTCTCATTAACCTATTCCTATCTTCATCTATTTCCTTTCCTTTTACCGTATTTCTTTCCAGAGGTTGGTACTGCCTTGGAGGAGAATGATAATCAGGCTGTATCACTTTGTTGTTCTCTGAAGTTGGGCTGCATGGAAATCATAAATGATGCAGTAACTGCAGCACTACAGTAGGAAACAATGAGAATACCAACAAACTCATGGTTAAAGTAGAGACTGAGTTTGGCAATATAATGGAAGTGACAGTAGGCAAACTGTCCATAAAAAGGTAAAGATAGAAATAAAAATTAACTGTGTTGAGAATTCTTGTTTTGGAAGAAAATAAATGTGGATAGGAAGCCAAGTGGTAAGAGGAGAAAGAACAAATATATGCCTTTTTTTTTCTTTTCTTTTTTTTTTCCCTGAAGGGAGATAAATTTATCATGTCTCAGTTAAGATAACTTATTTTCCCCATGGAAACAGAGCCACACTTTTGGAAGAAAAGAGAAGTAATTTCTAGTGATACATTTAGATATCGATACAGGCACTAGCAGTGGGCGAACTGTTCATTGACAGATGTCGTGCAAATGAATTGGAAGATACTTTTGAAAGATGAGATGTATAAAGCTTGCAACAGGTTCATTTCAAGGATAGTTTTCCATCTGTTTAAGGGCAGATGGAGAGATGTCATTATTCTCCTGATAGATATGCAGTTCAGTTTGGAAATTAAGATTGCAAATGAACTTGGGACAGAAGCTGACCATATTGTTAAGCCTGGAGAAAACTCTTGTAACATCTGATGAAGTTGTGTAGATTTTGAGCCTCTGAGATACAAGTGAGAGCTCTGAAAAAAGTGTAACAAAGATGGTAAAACAAACTGCTGATTGTGAATGCATCTTGACCTTTTTTTTATACCCAATCTTGATAGAAATTAATTAAAAAAACACCCAAAATATGATTTCCAAACTGACTGCACAATCCATTTGAGACATGCACACCTGTGTGCACACAATATATTGATATAATAGCTGCACACCCAGTAAACATGAAAACATTCAAGAGAAGCCAGATCTTACTTCTGTCTGAAAATCAAGTCCTGGTAAATTAGTCATAGACAGGCTAAACATTTTGTAGGTAGTAAGCAGAGCGAGTTGATAGTAGGAGAAGTTCATAGCCATATATTTCTTTGGCTTTGGGGACTGATTTATTGTAGGGAAGTAGATTCTCATCATTCTCACAGGGGTAAACAAATCAAAGCACATCACTTGAAGTGGGGAAAAGGTCACTGTAGTGTGACATCTAACAAGTTTATTTTCTCCTCCCTGTAGCCAGTGCACTGTAACACTTTTCAAGCTTCATACACGCATTGCTACTTTAAAGTACATACCTCCTACATGTAAAGGCTATTTCAAGTGTATTAGCCAAGTGTTTAAAAGCTAAATCTGACCATGAAAAGTTAGCTAAAACTCAGTATCATTTTTGGGAGGGATTAGACTGAAAATATGAGTTGAGCTGAGCTGTTTCTAGATGCCTATTTTTAATACAGACCTGAGATGTGGGGGTTTTGAGTGATATAGGTCTGGGGTTTTTGTGATAGAATTAATTTTAGCCTTCAATGCCATGCCAGAAATTCTGGTGACTCCTCTCTTTTCTGTCAAGTTAGTTTGGTACACATTTATTTTTTCCTAGACAGTTAGACTCATGCACATTAAACCAAGTAGATTTTCTGGTGGTGAAACCTTATATATATTTTAAAAACAAAATATGAGGGTTGCCATTGACACTAGGGATGTCCACACCCACAGAATAAATACCAAGAAAAGTATATCTAGAAAGTATCAAGTAATGGTACCTGTATAAGCTTGTAAGAACACTTACTCCAGAGATCAGTATTGATTAATTATTTATTTTATGTTTGAGTATCCTCCTACTCCTACATTTTGTCATGAATTCTGGTTTTCAGCCGTACCATGTTTAAATTAAATGTATTTTAGAGATTCTCCTTAGTCAACTAGTCTAGTGCTTGGAAACATTAGCACTGTTTGTTGCTTGCAGAAGACCAACATTACCTTAATTGTTCATTCCAGGTTAAAGACCAATCTTTCCATGCCCTGCTCTTATGCCCGCCTTAAGTTTCCACTGTTGATTATTCTTTGAGAAAAGAAATAGGAAAACTTTTGCATGACACAATAGTACCTAATTTTTAGTTTCTTCAATACCATGAATTTCTGCCCTGGTTTTGTCTTCATTCTTCATCCATGTTTGCATTTGTTTTTTACTTACTTAATTTGCAGCTTCATCATGGGCTGCGCCAAGGGCTGCAGGGAAATCTCAGCTCTGGTGCTTGGAGCATCTCCTGCCCCTCCTTCTGCACTTACCCTGGGGTCTGCAGGGCTGTTCCTCTCACACATTGTCACTCCAGTCTCCCAGATGCTGTTGCACAACTTTGTGTCCCCATTCTCAAATATGTTATTGTGCAAGCACAGCTTTGGACAGTGGTAGGTCTTTCTTGGAACTTTCTCTTTTCATGTGCAGACAGCATCAGGCATCTTCTCTCAGAAACAACTGCAGCTCCTCTCCTCCTTGAAAAAATCCCTTGCCATGTAAACCCTCTACATCTGGCATTCTGAAATGTCAGTACTCATCACTGCATTATGCTGTCCAGCCCATGTGGCTACTGTTTTAAGAACTGCAATGCATTGCTTGAGTATTACTTTAAGCAGCAATGCACAAAGTTCATATGAGCTAAATTCAAAAGCTTTTAGTCCCAATCCATAGCACAAGACTTTCTCTAGTTTCACTGATGCAAAGTCACCACACCCACGGAAGCAGATTAGCCACAGCGGTTCCAACATGAACACGTCAGAAAGAGATCAGAATAATCCCCCTTTTGTCATACCCCTTGGTAAATCCTTGGTAGGATAGATGTTTCCAAAAGTTATAGATTATTAATTACTTTCAGATTATGTGTTGTAAATATTTAATATTTATTTACTTTCCTATATTTGTCTTTTTCCATAAATGAAGAAGCAAGGCTTGCATATCCATGTACAGTTAGATCTGAGTTCTGTTACACTTCATGTAGTACACTTGAGGAATTGAAAAAACCTAATTTGCAGGAAAAAAAAAAAGCCTTGGTAAGTAAAATGTAAACAGGAATAGGAAGAACAATACTGCAGATCTAATTTGTTTTATTGATTCTGTTTTGATATTGATTTTGTCTTATGTTGTATTCTCTTCCAAAGCTCTGTCTCTGCAAATAAACTTCTTTGTGACACAGGTTTATATTGATAGCATAATGTGGTGAGCAGCATAAAACATATGTTTGTGAGGCAAGTGGCAAGCTTTAACATCTGGATATGGATACACTTATGTGACACTTCCTGTCTGAGTAGGGATTTTAGGATCAGTTCAAGTTATATAGTATGTCTGTCAGATACACTGGATTACAGTTTTCATGTTTATATCTCTGTATTTAGTGACTCAGAGAACTAAGATTACAATTTCCATAACTATTTTTCATAGCTGTGTTTTTCATAAAGATATTGCACAGTTTTATACATCGCTCCAGCATCTGTAGTGAGAAAACAACCTTTGAAATGAAAACTTTAAGGCTGGACCAATACAATAAAATAAATATAATACCAATAGAATAATCTGGAGAGCCATGGGCTCATTCATAGATTTTCTACATAGTAATTTAATCTCCACAGAGCTATCCACACTGTTTTTACATTGCTAGTTATGCTACAGTAAAACAGAAATACTTAGATATTAACTTGCAGTTGCCACCTGTAATCGCACTTGCAATATATCTGTGACTATGTTTAGATAAGCACAAACTCATGAATTGACTTTGGCCTAGAAGCCATAACTTCATGCTGCTTTTCTGTTTGGTATAGATTACATTCCTGTCTATCATCATCTGTCTGTGTAGTCATATTTCATGTAGAAGAAGTGATACTGTGTTTCCAGACTGTTTGACAGGTCTCTACCCAAGACACATTTTTTTAGTTTATCCTTTTATGACAAATCTCAAGGAAATTATTGGGCAATGGACACTTTTAGTTTAGCACAGTGATAAGGTCTCAGGCTTAATCATCAGCAGCAGCAGCAGCACCAGCAGAATCATCATCACATTTTTAACTAAATTGAAAAAAAAGAATTTTCACTATAAAGCATGTCTTTGTTAATAAGCACAATATTATTTTATTTTATTAATATTTGTATTTGTATTTATTTGAAAAGAAGGTGGTGTTTTTCCCCATTCCTTTGGTGATTCAACATCAGAGACATACCTTAGAATTAGGTATTAAAGAAAAATTTTCCTATCCAAAGACAACAATTTACCAAACATTAGTACTCAAGTGCTTTTTATCCTGCAAAGGAAGACATATTTTAAACTTTTAGTAATAATTGAATTTTAAAACAGTCAGGAGCCCATCACTACTGGGGGACCAGCTGGGCGTTGGTCAGCAGATGGTGAGCAATTCCATTGTGCATCACTTGTGGGTATTGGGTTTTTTTCCCTTCTCTCTTTTTTTCTTTTTTTTTTTAATCCCATTTAATTGTGTTATTAATATTAATATTTTATTTCCATTTTTAACTGTTCTTGTCTCAACCTTTTTTCCCATTCTCTCCTCCATCCCATCTTGATGAATGGGGAAGTGAGCAAGCAGCTACATGATACTTTGCTTCTGTTTGGGGTTAAAACATGACAGTTCTCCTATTTAGTCCTGTAATATATATCTTTTTGAGGTATTCATAGTCTAATAGACAGAAATGACTCACCTTAAATATTGCTTCTTTTGCAATTCATAACAATGCCTTGTTTTATTCTTGTTAGGAGAATGTCTACTAGATAATTTGAAGGTTTTATTCATACGCAGAGAGTAAATTTTCTGTGTTGCATGAACCAAACTTTACCTTAGTATGTTCTTAAAAACTGAAAATCCTGTAGTTACAGAACCAAAATACCTAGTTAACAGTTTAGTGGTCCTTTGTTTTAACATTAGTTTTCAGATATGTAATCAAAGAGGTTTTGTTATTGTGATTGTAAAAGAACGTACACAGTTCCTCTTACAACACTGATCTGGGTTTGTGGCTCAAAGAAATCCTGAACCTCATTTACAGAGAAGATATACCTTATTTTCTAGAGTTGCCATTTGTATTTAAGAAAAGATTTATTCTCTGAAGCACCGTTGTGCAAGAGTAAGGGGAGGAAATTAATTTTAAGTATTTGAATAACAAGCTGTCAGGTAGGTGGGCAGATCTTTTTGGCAGGTACTTGATCCCAAAAACTGTCAAGATTGATGTCATCTTTGTAGTCCTAACAGAAATTTTCCTTTCCCACAAAGCAAGAATGCAAATCCTAAAACACTGCATATAATATGATTTTTGTATTATACTTTATTTCTTTCATTTATGAAATAAATACAAGGTAATTCTTCTTTCAGGTAACTGAAAATGTTAACATTGGTGTTCTTTCAGGTGCTTATTATTAAAATTGCTGTGAGTGATTGTTTTGTATTAGTAATCAAATGTTTTAGTGAAGTTGTCTATCAACCTATATGAAAGGAAAGGAAATCAGTTCAATTTTCAGGAAGATGTTTTGGAAAAAAAAAATCAAACTCAAAACCAGAAAGTTTTTTTCATTTCCCAGTTGAATTGTGTTCTTTCATCATGAGAAAACACATCAGGCTCCTTTCAAAAAATAAGTTTTGATTAGTAGGAAAATTTTCAAAACATTGTCAACTTCTTAGAAAGCCTAAAGATATTTAAGGACCAAAGTCACACTTAGAAGAGCAGCAATATGCATATATTAGTGTACTTGTAAATTTAGCACTGTCAACTTTCATTTCAGCTTGTAAAAATAAAACTGAAGTCTGCAGGAGACAGATGTGTAAGAGTAGCAGTTCTTTTATCTTTAGAGATGAAAGAAGTAGCAGTGTAGTATTAACTTTTCTGGGGTTTGGTTAATTATTTTTGTTCTTGTAAATGTTTCAGTGATTTACTTTTTAGCTTTAATATTACAAGGACTTGATATATATAGCATTAACCCATTTTCCAAGGCTGTTAATTTCAATGGGTCAACACCTACAACTGACTTAGTGAAAGAGGCAGTAAATTTATAGGTTAACTAAGCAAGTAAAGTCATTTCCTACCCTTTTTGCATTTCTGTTGTCCAGATTGTAAAGTGCAACTGAAGAGTAAGTATTTGTAACTTCCAATCATATCAATTTGCATAAATCATCTAATTGTGATGGAATATACTCTGAACTGTTTACCCTTTTGCCTAATTGAAAGAAAAAATTGCTCCACTATAAACCCTGAGTTCCAGGTTCTAATACTGCAAAGTCACTTCAAGAAATACTAGGTTGAGAAGACACTGATAGTTTAGCACTTGAAGCAGAACTTTTGGATATACAGAAGTTGCAGTGAGCTGTATTGATGAAAAATACTGCTGATTTGCTCATGATGATGACTGAAATGATCTTGAATAAAGACTTCTCCATGCTAAATTCAAGGATTTAGAGAAGTGAAAGTCATAGAAAATTTAGATACTCAAGACAAAAATGTTGAGAATTTAGCATTTCATAAGTTTCTGATGTGGAAGTCTAATATTTTAAATTACTCCTTGGGCAATTTTACTGTTATCACTATATAGCAGCTTTTTAAAAGGATAATCTCATTCTTCTACCCACAGTTTTGTATCTAGCAGGCAGTGACCCAAGTACATGATTGACAGAGCAATCTCAAATGTTAGCCACTCATCCCTATGAGGTGCTGATGCTGGACGTGTACATGACTCCTTAAGGCAATTGCAAAAATTCCCATCTAACATGGATAAAAAAATGGAGAAGTCAAGCAAAGAGCAATAGTAAATAGCTCAGTAAAACTACTTTATTAACTGCATAAATATCATACTAAAAGGTGAAAAGTTTGAGGGATTTATGATCTCTAGCTTAAAGGCATCAACTAGCTCAGTTTATTGTGTATGTGTCTCTATCTGTGTCTGTACAAACTAAGTTCTTCATTTTGACTGTACAATGTTGGGTTTAGTGATTTCCTGTGACAGCAAGTTTCACTTCGTGTTTGATAGATTGTTCAATATTGGCTTAGGAAGAAACAGCAAGCATCATAAGTGATTATGCTCTCAATTCATCTTAAGACACAAGAAAGGGTAGTGTTAAAATTGGCAGTGTTGTTTAATTATATAAGCTTTCTTTTTTCTATGTGCAAGAAAAAGTGACAACATTTGGGGACTAGATATCAATAAATTTTATGTACACGCTTAAAAAGATATTCCCAGCTCTAGAAACAGGGTGGAATGAGAACGAATTTCTGTACCTCTTTCACTAATTTTTATCCCCATATTCCTCTTGCTCCCAATATCGTAAAATACAAAAAAAATATTTTACATATTAAACCTATCACAAGCATGAAGTTGTTTTCTGGAAGTGATAAGTGAGAAGGAATACTATTTTCCATGCCCTGCCATGTAGAAGAAAGGCGTTTGTGCTCCCACTTTGTAAGGCCACTCACCAACCATGTGCAACTCCGAAAACCTCTTGAGTACAGCGGTGCCAGTTTAATTTAGGCATAGTTCTTATCAATGCTTTTGCAGATGCTGTAGGCAACAAGCCATGTAAGTCACTTACAGAACTTTCCAAATTACTTTCCATGTCTCAGTGATGAGGGTGGAAGCATTGTTCATGGCCATGGCTCCTCCAAACCTTTTGCTAAGTACAGTTTATTTTTAAAGCAGATCTACAATAATAATATTTACAAACCCCCCAAAAAGTGATGGAAGACTCAAAAGTAATTTGCTTCCCAATACAGTCGGATGGATGCATAGTAAGGACCAGATCTTTATTGCAAGACTAAGATATAGAAATTTGACATCTGTTCCAATGCACAGATTCAGGAAAAAGCAGCACAGGAAACTGGATCACTCCATGTGTTGCAGATTGGATTTTGCTGTGTAAAAGCCTGAAGAAAAGAAGCAGGAGTGAATGCTACTTTCTAGTCACTGGGCTTTTCTTGGATTAGCTCTTGCCATACCATTTTGCTGCAACTGTTTCCAGTGTCACTGCCACTATTGTTCCTGTACAAGAGGAAGGCGTTTGTGCACATCCTCACATTAGCGTTCACCTCTGTTCTTTTGCCCCAGCTCACCTCCAGCCTTCCCTGAGCTGCTGCAGAAAGGCAACTGAGAATTGATAACCTTAAGTTGGAGAGAGATCTGAAAACTACAGGAAGAAATCTCTCACATCCATTTTTTGACTACTGTCTGGTCTATAGCAATTTCATTGGGAGGTCTCACTTTGGACAGCAAATTACAAGTAAAGAACACAATTTCATACAGCTTGAGGAAAGTTAGTACAATACTAGGTCTCATTTAAGAACTGGATCAATTGTATCTCTGAAACTTTTACAGTCTAGACAGAAGGGGAGTATTTTTAACACAACACAAAGGTCTTCATACTTCTCTGGTACTTGCAGAAAAATGGAAAGGTAGAAAAAAGGAATTCTTACAGCAGAAAAAAAAGACTTCTGTAACCTTCAAAGAAGGTTACTGTTTGAAGTGTTAGAAATTATTATAGAAACTTAAAGGTATGTTGACAGCTAGACACTCAAACAAACCATGAAACAGTAGCAAGACAAAAAGGAGATACCAGCACCACCACAGAGTTCAGATTGGATGGCTGCTTTGACCTAGGGGCATTTATTCAAGATCAGATCTCGTTATGAAGTTCTTGCTGTAAAATTATGCAGATATGAGGTGCTCATTTTGCTAATCTGTGTCACTATATCACAGTGCAAATTCAAAATTATGGGGAAGCTATACAACCATCCATAAGAGAAGCAATTAAATGTTTGAAATATCAAGACAAAATAGTAATTTCTGTAATTTTTTGAAAATAATCAGTTTCTTCATTAATTCCTCATGATGTTTTCCTACATCCCTAAAAAAACACCACAGAAATCTTTCTTTATAGAAAGATTAGGCTATAATATGAAAACACAATTGGTTTAGATTTTTACAGTTGCATTAGACAAAAGATCTCCAAATCAGACTCTATAATATTTAGGTCATTTATATTCTGACTGTTGACTCATCAGCTTCTTTATTTTTTCATCATACCATTGCTTGAACTTTCTGTGTGTATAGGAAATCTGAAGAACACCTGCTTTTCCTGGATTCCTAATAATTTGCAATCTTCTCTTTTCTGAAACTCAAAATGCAAAACATATATACACCTAGTAATGTATAATGTTCATGGTCTTCCCTCCCTAAGGTAGAACATGCAGTATTTGAAATGAGAACATACCTTATTCTCTTTAAAATGAATGTACATTTTTCTTTTTCCAAATAGTTTAACAGAGGAGAAGATCTGATGAGAGTACATGGAAAGACAAGACCTACTTCATTTTCAAGTTCATCCATTTTGAGATTTACAAAACAGTTAGAGAATTAAAGAAGAATTAATTAGGGAATTTTTAAGACTATTTTACTAGCCATATATTAAACTGAGAACATGTGAGATTATACTGGAACCCTGAAACCATCTATAAGAAAAATAAAGGAAAAAAAAAGCCATTTATTTGCAGTCTGTCTGGTTGGTCATAAGAATTAGGTGGCAAGGTGCCTCATCAAATTAATTGAGTACTCTAAAAGCATTGTTATACTTCCAATGAAATCTTATCTTTTCCACTTTTATTCCTCTCAGAGTCAAAACATATTATAGCCTAATCTGAATGCCTGCCCACAGAGATAGAGAAAAATAAAAGTGTTGAAAAGTAGTAGTACTTTTTATTTACTTTATAGAGCTGTTTTAGCTGCTGTTCACAATCATTCTGTAGATGACTTCTGAAAAATATAAATATGTATGTATCAGAAAGCATCTTCCACTTGAAAACCTGATACATTGTTCCTGGCAAGAAAAGAGAAAGTGAAAGGGGGAAAACTTTAATTACATTTTATTTCAGCCTTTTCCTAATGCATGCAAAATGTTTCAGAAGACTTTTAAAGTCTGCATTGAGCAAAACACAGGTAAAATATCAGCCAACAGCTTCCCCAAAAACATACTTTGTTTTTTTAAATATATATTTATATATGTATGTATACACACACCCCTCCTCCACACACATATATATATAGATCCATATAAGGCGATAATTATGGTCTTACAGGTTCCAGCGACAATAGCTGATGAGTTTTATTCCAGAGACACTAAAGTCAGGTATATAGAGAGTACTTGTGACTTCAAATAATCACAGAATGGCTTGAGTTGGAAGGTATCTTAAAGATCAGCTAGTTCCAACCCCTGACAATTGTGGTGACAATTCCATAGGAGGTCAAGCATGCAGTTAAGCCACAGCTGGGACTACAACCTTGAATGTCCAGCACTGGCATTTAGAAAAACAGCTTCTCAGCACCTGGCTGCCTCAAACTCACCTGGAGCCTTCCCCTTCTTTCAAAGGCTGACTTCACCTAGATTCAGAGGTTGGCTCCACAGTTCCTATTATTCAAAATGATACAACACAGCAGCAAAATAAATTCTCTACTCAGGTGATAGCTAACACACAGTAGGATCTCACCTTGTAGCAGTTGGAGTCTATGGGCACAGATTATGATTTGTGTTTATATTCTTTGTATCCTTTAATACTTACACATCCCATGTTCCCTAGAAAGTGGCATATCTTATCATGCATTACAAACTAGATAATCATGTTATTCCTTTGCCAAGCACACAGGCAAGCTCTAATCCTGGACTGCAATCCACTTAGGGCATGTTATGCACCGTGATACCCCATGTCTGAAAAATTAATATACGACAAATTAATACAGGACTTACACAGCCATTGGTCTGTATTTTGCTGTACACCAGGATCCTGCTCATTCTTGTAACACAAAGTGCTTGCCAATTGCACTCTACAGCTTTCTGTGGTTCCAGTTCCTTCTTGGATTCAGTACTTAGATTTGATGTTCCCTCGTCTGTGAAGCATCATAATTGCCTGTAACTGAAATAATCTTGAATGACATAAAACTTATGATTCAGACAATTCATTTTGTCACTTGAAATGTCTTTGATATCAGTCTACCTGAAATTTTAAATCCACTCTTTTCTCAGGGAGCAATATGACTCTTTTTTTGCCACAAAAAGTGCGAAGGAACATAAATTAAATGTCTTTGCAAAATTCTTTTATATTAAAAAGTTAAAATAATTTAGTAACCATTAAAAATAATAATCAAAATTGGTTTAGAATGCAGTAGCAAAATACTTAATTTTACTCCAAACAGGGCTGGGGTTTGTTTTAATTATTATTTGTTTGTAAATAAATTTAAAAGAATAATTTTAATTTTCTGTTCAACTGATCTTTTTAGCTGACAGTCATTCCAAAACTGAGTTCTCCATTGTCAAACTCTCTTTTGGCAGCTCACAGTCTTAACATTTTCTGCTGACAATTGTTGGCAAGGAATATTTGTATTAGTAATATGAAAGAAGTATTTCTTTTCCATAACATTTAGCTCTCAGCAACAACAAAATCGCTATTTAGCACTCTCTCTGGGGATTTCCACCTTTCAAATAATACTGAAAAGTGCATGAACCTGTTGGAGTGAGTCCTCATGAGGATTACAAAGATGATCTGGATTACAGATAAAGAAGCTGCAGCACCTCATCTATGAAGACAGACTGAGAGAGCTGGGCTTCTTGATCCTGGAGAAGGCTCTGGGGAGATTTTAAACATCTTCCAACACCTAAAGAGGGTTAAAACTGGAGAGGGACTTTTTCCAAGAGATAGAACATGAGGTAAGGGCTTTGAACAGAAAGGCACTAGTTTTAGACTAGGTATTAGGAAGAAATTCACTCCTGTGAGGGTGGTGAAGCACTGGGACAGGTGGCCCAGACAGGATGCCCCATCCCTGGGAGTGTTTGATGCCAGGTTGGATGGAACTCTGACAACCTGGCATAGTGGTAGGTGTCCATATCCACGGCAGGAGGGTTGGAATGAGATGACCTTAGCGGTCCTTTCCCAATCCAAGCTATGCTCCTATCTATGATTAATTGACAGAAGATCTGTAAATCCCCAAACTGTTTTAATTATAATATTCTTATTAAAATAACCTTCAACAATGACATTCTAAACTGTTTTGACTGTCCAAAGTTTTGATTTTATTTTGAAGTGTCAGTTATTGTGAACTAATTTTCTTTAAGGAAAAGTAATATGAAAACTCTTTTGACTTAAATGTAAATGTAAATTAAAAAATTGTAAATTAAAATAAAATTAATTCCTTCTCTTGGTGATTCTTAACTGTAGCAGGCTATTTTATATACCTTATTTTATCTCCAGTAGGTTTTCGCTGTTTGTACTGTAGAAGATCTCATAAAAATCTTTCAGCTTGCAGATATTTTGGGGGTTTTTAGGTGGAGTTTTTCAATTAGATTTACAAACTGTTAGTTTCCTTTTGCTCTTTTGCCAGTTGTCAGTAATATATCCATGTCAACTGTATTCATAAAGAAAGTTGTTTCACAAATGTCTTTGTAAATCTCTCATACTCCATTGTAAAAAGCAGGGCTGGCAGTACATTTTCTGAGACTGGACAGAACTACAGTGCTCTGAGTATTGCATCAATTCTTCTTCCAGCATCACAATCTGGGTGTTTCCTATGGCTGACAGAAATTTCATTGGTGTATTGCTTGACTCCTCAATGGCTCAAAAACAACTACAAGAAAAATTCTATTTGCACTGCCATTCATAAAAACTCTATATCTATTAATAATGAAAATAGTGCCATCCAAAACAATCTAGAATCTTGGTTTAGAAACTCTATAAATCACATATTCTAAAATTCACATATTCTTTTTTTTTTAACAAATTCATCATATTCAAAGAATCTATTGATATTTTCAAATGAAAACATATATTCTTCATGAAAACTGACTATTGCACGGTTTGGCCTTTCTTTCTGAGTCCTGAATAGCAATTTATCTTGTTCTCTGCTAATCTAATCCCCTCCTTTTGAAAAGCATTTCTTAGAACACTCTATCTTCACCCTCTTTTGTTTTTGTGTTGATGGATAGTCCTGTATGCAGTCTTGTCCTGTACGTTTGTTTTTCTTACAGCTTTAATATTTCCACTTGTTTGTTTAAAAATAATTTTAACCCTTTTAGCACATTTTACTTTTAAAAACTGGAGTATCTAATAATTTTAAGACAGCAGAAGATTCATGTATATGAATTCTGCTGTACAAATCTGTTTACAATGATTGCAATGTAAAGTGACTAAGGCTTCCTTGGTTGATTTAAAAAAGTTCATGAAAATTCACTGTGAACTTTTTACACTTTTTTTTTACTCTATGAATTGCACTTTCATGCCTTTACCTCAGTCTGTGCACAAATATTCATATTGATCATGAAAAGGAAAATACTCTCCTATAAAGTGCTGATACATTTTTAACATCTAGGGCAGGAGAAGAAAAAAATTCTCGGTCTTCTAGCATCTCTCTGCAGAAAAATGATGGTAACATGAAAAGTTAATCCATCTGTTCCTACTTCTTTGAAGAGCAACTAATTTCTGTAATGTATGAAGATGGCTGTTCAGTTCTCTCTCCTCATAACCAGAATGAAGGCAATTAAATTCCTCCAGGATGCCCTAATAACAGCTTATTTTTCTCAGACTGAGCTGTTGAGTGGAATGGCTTCCTACCTTCTCTGTTGTTCATTCATAGATCAAATACAAATTAACTGCAGGGGCTGTTACAAATTGGAGGCAGTAATTTTTCATATATCTTATTTATTTAATAGGTCTTTTGAATAGATCTTCTATTAAATAATCCTATAAGATCTGTATTTATCTATTTAATCTTGTATTAAAAAAAAAAAAAAACTACCAAAAATTAGTGCCACATGCATTAACATAGTTCTTTTAGCAAAAATAAAGGATTCGGGTTTTTTAGCTTATAAAGTTCTCCATTTAAGGCAACGTTTCAAGTGATGTTTTCCAATGTGTTATCTGTACCAAGTTATGATTACAGTAAATATGTAGTCCTGGTTATAGCTGGCATTTTTAGTTGCAGAAGACATTTTGGCATTTGGAAATTACCCTGTCTGATAATCTGCATTCAGTGCAAAATTTAATTTCTATGGATGAACACATAAATTAAAGATTAAGTAGCATGTTTAGGCTCTGGATCTGTGCTTTGTATCTCCTACTATAACAAAGATGAAATTTTCTCTAGATTTTCTATTGTTCCTTCTCCAAGGCTGGTGAGCAATATTTTTTGTTTCATGTCATGTTTACCAGTAGACTTTAATTTCTCCTTAAACTGATGTTGGACTGCAGCTTCTCAATCTTACTATCAGAGAAATATATGTATAGCTTGATGAAAATCCATACAGCTATTTTTGATTCTTTAAAGAGAAAAGAATGTGACTAATGAGTAAAGATGTGTTAGAGATGTCCAGCTAAAGTATAACCCTCTAAGATGCTCCTGAGTATATTTGTGAAACACTAATTATGGTAGTCAGGTCCGTTTCAAGAGGTGTTTGCCCACTGTTTGTTCTCAGAAATGGTTTGTAAAATCCAGAATATTGGTGCTGTCATGCAGTAAATAGCTCAAGATTCATCCTATTAGGGTTTGTTTCCTCCCAGTTGCTGTGTTTGCAGCTGGTCTCCTTATGATTTTTGGTGACAAAAGCCCATATAAATCTGTAGTCCAAAACAACACTTAAAGGTGCGTAATTTTCTCTTAATATGTTGTTTTCAATTTCTCTTTGGTTTGTCATGCTTTTATCATCTAATGTGATTTTAATTGTAATAATTTATTGCTAAAGGATTAGCAGAGGGAAAAAAAATCCAAGACAGCGGTAGCATGGATTATAAAATGTGTCTTAAAAACACCATGACTGCTCTCAATTATGAAAAGAAATAATGTGCTAATAAGAACAGAAGATAGGTCATTATGATTTCATATTGATGCTTCATTTTATTTGATTCCCTTTAGCTGATCATGTTGATGCACATGACTTATGAAATGCTTTTCAAATTAAGAGTTTGTATATCAGTATCATTTTTCAAAGAGTTAAGAAAGAATTTATTATAGATAACCAAAGAGTGCCCAAATTAGACCTGTTTCTGGTTAAGAATGAGAAGATCTGGCCAGAGAAGCCAGAGAAACAGTAAGGCTTTTTGCTTCTCCATAACAATTCTTACTGAGAGCAAAAATAAAGCTTGAATATTAGATAAAATGGAGAAAAACTTAGAGCTTGTAGGAAGGAAGTGGGAAAGTTAGCAACCTGCCTAAGGAAAAATATGTTCTAGATTTATTTTTTTTTTAGTCTGGGTCATTTTTAAGCAAGAGTTTGTTTTGACCCAATAAAAAGAAAGTCCCTGATATTCTTAATAGAAAAGACACTCAGACACAGTGACGTGAGTGGGTGGTTAAGATTAAAAAATTAGTCCCTGTATCTCACTCTCACATACTTTTAAACATGTTTTAGTGGCAGTTTGTCATCACTGGGTGTTAGTGAAGATAATCAATGCAATATGTTCTTCAAGATTATGATGACAGCTAATTCATGACTAAATAAATTATCTGATGGGAATGAAAGAAAGAGCAGTTCTGGAGCTGGCACCCAATAAAATATTTCATCTATGCTCTCATCTGGTTTTTGTGATTGCTTTTTTCTTTTCTTTTTCTCTACTAAACAAGAACCTTTGTGTGATTTTTACAGGAACTTGGATTGATTGCTGAAGTTATTTAGGTCATAACTCATTTTATTTACAACACCTTATTTCAACCCATGTTTATAACATCTCCAGTAATTTTAAAGTCACTCTTTAGGAGGAAAAAAAAAGCCTAAAACCTAATCAAAGAAATAATTAATTAGAAGTACATTAAGTTACAGTCTCTTCATATTTTACTATAGAAAGAGCAAACACAATTCAGCCTCTGGAAAGGCTAAACATCTTGAAATTTTAAATGGTAATAGTGTGAGTTTGAATAAGAAAATTCAAAATGCTGATGATCATCACACTGATCAAGAAACCTGACCATGATGTGGACAAATGCCCACATAGTCACCAACTAAATTTAGACTTTATATGTCCTTGATTTCATTAATTATGAGAACATTTTACTGAGTTAATTGAGTTGATTTTTACACAAGTTAGTTTAAATTATTTTATATTCCTTTGGGGAGGCTTTTAAATTTGCTTTACTTGAATTATTTTGGATTTATTTCTCAGCAAGTGAACAAGCTAAGCCAATATTTTATTTTAAAATGAAGAAATTTATATTTACACACACAAGTCTGTACCAGTTGAAGAATGATCCTAAGAATATTTGTGGAGGTTTTGTTCAAGTTTGATTTCCCTATCTGCAGGTCACTTAATTTATTATTAAACAGATCTTTTTATAGCCAGCTCTTGCTCCCAGTAACTCCAACAGAAAAACATGGGCTCTGAGAAAATCTGTGTTTGAACAGATGTCTTTATTCTTAAAGGGGAAAAATAAGACCAGTAATATTGATGGATTTCATAAAAACATCTCTACATTGCAATGAGGGTGGAAAACAAAAATACTGTTTGAATGTTAGTGATAACAGGTTTGCAACTGTCACAGGATATACCCACAGAATGACAAATATGTCCAGGGACTTTGCATGGACTGTCTTTTGTAGTCAAAAATTGTTCCTGAAAAAGCAAGATGAATGATATAATCCCTTTAACTCATTCTGTCTCATTAATTTTCACAAAGGCTAAACAGGTACACAGAATTTACTTAGCAGAATGTTGTGGCTGCTATGAAAGACGTGACAGTCAAAGTCAAGTACTTTTAAGTCTTTAAGCAATTTTAAACATTTTTAGTTCTTTTTTGATATCCACACTTTTCTTGCTTTCTTGCTTCTTATGATTGTGTTTCCATACTTTCTGCTGTTTATTTTATAATTCCGTATGCCAAAGCACTGATTTAAAGCGAAATGCTCAAATATATCGTTTACTTCCAAGCTTGTCTTAATCTTTCCAACACTTTAAGTTGTGATAAGTTTGTCTTTGTTTGTGCACAAAAGCAAAATGTTTGAGTAACTGAACACAGGGGAAAACAAATATTTTTTTATTTGCACATCTATNGTAACTGAACATGGGGAAAACAATTTTTTTTTTTGCACATCTATTCTTTAATAAACAAACAATTTTTGCTGTTCTGGATTGTAGGTAGAATTTGTTACCTTAAATAGCACCAATTCTTTTTACTACAGTAATTTCCAGAAAATATTTTTGTCATAGAATTTTGAGAAATTAAATGTCATTTTTTTAACTAAAGTGAGATTTGTCTCAAAACTATTCTTGATATACCATACAAAAACAATAATAGCAACTTTATTATGGATAAAAGCCTTACAATTTTGAAAGAAAACTAAAACCAACTAAGAAAAACAAACAAGTTTTTCTATCTTTATTGTTTAGATAAAACTAAAAAACAAGCAAAAATAAAACCATTGGGTTTTTAACACTATAGAAAAAACTAATTTTATATAGACTGTATTAGAGGGATGGACATCTGGACATTAAACTGAAGTGTTTAATGAAAGTCTTTCCAAGTTGAATTTGTCAGTGTGTAAGAGAAAGTAGAGATTTAAATTAATGGCTATATATACACACCTACATTCATGTACATCTGCATGTACATGTCTTAATTCTTCTAACTTGCTCAGACCAAGCCAGCTGGGACTGCTGTGACCCTAAATAATGATCTCAGAAACAAAACCGGACCTAAAGGC
>VWYP01025889.1:13447-27008 GCA_013400435.1 Pycnonotus jocosus | reverse complement strand
GAGAGCCGCCGCGCCCGGCCGAGGTGCGGGTGCCCATCACGGCTCTGCCCGCTCCGCGCCGCCCCGCCGAGCCCGAGGATGCCGGCACCGGCTCCGGCTCCGGCTCCAGCAGCGGCTCCCCCGGCCGAGAGCCGCCCGCCGAGCTGGGCTCCGAGGAGGAGGAGCAGGTGCCTTACCCGGCGCTGGCACCCACCGCCTTCTTCTGCCTCAAGCAAACCACCCGCCCGCGCAGCTGGTGCCTCAGGCTGGTCTGTAATCCATATCCTTTCCCTCGGGACACCCCCCGGGACACCGCGACACCCCCCGGGACACCGCGACACCCCCGGGTCCTTCCCCCGTGGCCGGAGCATCCCGGCCGAGCTGCGCGTCCCCGCTGCCCCGGCGGTGCCCTCGGTGTGTCCCCGCTCCGGGCTGCGACAGGGGGACAAGGAGGGGGTTGTGGCAGCGGGACACGCAGGGAGCGCGTCCCCGCTGTCCCCAATGCGCGTCCCCGCTGTCCCCCGCCTTGGGGACACGCCAAGGTCCCGCAGCGGCTCCGTGCGAGTGTCCGGGACGGGCAGAACGGAGCCGCTCTTGAGGGGGGGTTCGAAACCGCGACCCCCCTAAAATTCCCAACGGGAAAAAGACAAAAAAAACCCCCTCAACTCCACTCGCGGCTGGCCGGGCTGGGGAATCATCGGAATTCCAAAGGCGACCTTGATTTTGTTGGAATGCCGGGGGGGGGTGGTGGTTCAGCAGCCCCTCCGCTGTTTATATAAGAGCCGCGAGTGCACGGGAGCTTTCCCGACGTGGAAAAATGGAGCTGGAGTTGCTTTGGGAAAGGAACATTCCCAAAAAAAAGTCCCCTCCGCTTTTGTTCTGCTGCGACTCGCGGCCAGGGAAGGGAAGGGCGAATCCCTCAAATCCCCGCCGTTGTTCCCGGTGTCCTTCCCCCGGCTTTAGGAATGTTAAATAATCATCCCGGCAGCGTTTTTCCTCCGGCTCCGTGACATCCAGGAGATGGAATTTTTTTCCCGGAATGCTGGGTGAGAGGAGAGAGAGTTGTCAGCCTGGGCCGGGAATCTTTGGGAAGTGAGCTTTTTTGGAACGGGGCGTCGCGTGGAGAATTCCTGCTTTTCCCCCTGCTTTTCTCCCCCGTTGTTTATTAATTTATTAACCCCGTTATTTATTAATTAGCTGATTATCGATCTGCCTCAGCTCCCCACACGAACCCCGCGCTCTCCCCAGCACCCGGCCCGGCAGGAATTGCACATTCCAGCCGGGAACGCTGCCTCGGGCTGGGAGCTGCAGGAACAACCTGAGAGGAAAAATCCCAGAGTTTTGAGGGATTTGGGGCTCCTTTGGTTCTGCACCAAATTTTGCCCAACTTCGGTTCTGCAGCGATCCCTAAAAACGCTCAGGGATTCATTAAGGGTCGGATTTAATTGGGAAGAAATTCCTTTTCTCTGGAAAACGCAGCTCCTTGGCCCCAGCTGATTTCTTGGCTCTGCCCTTGGTGGGTGAAGCCTCCTCTTGCAGCAAAGCTGAGCTCGAATTCCTCTTCCCAAAGCGCTCCCAGTTGGATAATCCAGGCCTGGACATCTCCAGTGCCATCCTGGGTGCTCATTCCAGCATTCCCGAGAGCCTGGAATGCTGGAAAAACGGGATTTGGGGCTCCTGCAGTTGGGATTTCCAGCCCTGAGAGGGGAAACTCGGGTGTGTGAGGGTGGAAAGGAGGAGTTGATGCTTACAGATTCCATGGAATGATAATTCCATAGGAAAAATGGGATGGAGCCGGCCTTGGGGAAGGCACTGTGAGGGCCTGGAGTGAGTCAGGATGGATTTATTCCCTGATCCAGGTGCTCCTGTTGGAAAACTTTGGGAGAAGCAGAAATTTCCTTTGGGTTTGGGGGAGTGCCTGGGTTTGGCATTCCCAAAATCTCCGCTGGCAGGAGGAGAATTCCAAGGCAGGTTTGTTGGGAGAGGGTCCAGGTGTGCTCAGGCTGGATTTTCCTGTTGGGAATTCCCAGCAGAGCATTTTCCTTTCCTGAACTTCCCAGCAGGAAATGGGGATGGATTGTGAACAGGAATTCCATAGAATTCCCAGGATTTCTGTGCCTGGATTGCAGGAGGGATGAGCTCCTTGCTGGGATTTATTCCCATTTTCCCATCTCCACAACCAAATCCTTGCATTACATTTTTCGGGAAGAGCTGGTCGGGATTTTTGGAGCCACCTCAGAGTGGGATTTGGGTGTGTTGGACCAGAGGGAGCTTGGAAAAAATTCCATGGAGTGGAAGGAACCCTTGGGATGAGGGGATTGGAGCAGGAGCAGGGAGATGAGGGCTGGAATTCCCGGGAGATTTTCCCAGTGGGAATTTCTGGCTGTGTGGGGTTGGATTCTCTTCCCGCCCTTCCCGAAGCACAAATCCATAAATCAGGAAAAGGAGTGTTGGGATTGCCTTGGGATTTATGGAAAGGAGGGATGGGACTGGGAATGCTCCCCAAATCCTTGGATTTTCCCGAGGTGCCTTCCTTTTGTTGGTTTTTTTTCAGGGAAGTTGTCTTTGCTCCCACTGGGATTAATTTGGTGGGAAGAGGGAAAGGTCTCGCTCCAAACCCTCCAATTCCCAGATCCCTCTTTTCCCTGTGTTTGCTGCTTTGGGAATTCTGTGAAATTCCAGCTCCAGGCTCCAATTTCCAGCAGCGATCCCATGGGACGCTCCAGGAACGGAGCTGCCTTAGGATGAGGCACCCAAAATTCCCACTGTGCTTCCATCCCATAAATCCCCCAGAGATCTCCCTTTCCAACCCAGGTTTTCCAAGAACCTCCCAACCACTCCAGATATTTCTGGGAATCAGAGCCATCCCTTTCCCTGTGTTTGCTGCTTTGGGAATTCTGTGAAATTCCAGGCTCCAATTTCCAGCAGCGATCCCATGGGACGCTCCAGGAACGGAGCTGCCTTAGGATGAGGCACCCAAAATTCCCACTGTGCTTCCATCCCATAAATCCCCCAGAGATCTCCCTTTCCAACCCAGGTTTTCCAAGAACCTCTCAATCACTCCAGATATTTCTGGGAATCGGAGCCATCCCAGATCCTCCCTTTCCCTGTGTTTGCTGCTTTGGGAATTCTGTGAAATTCCAGCTCCAGGCTCCAATTTCCAGCAGCGATCCCATGGGATGCTCCAGGAACGGAGCTGCCTTAGGATGAGGCACCCAAAATTCCCACTGTGCTTCCATCCCATAAATCCCATGGGAATCTCCCTTTCCAACCCAGATTTTCCCAGCCACTCCAGATATTTTCAGGGATCGGAGCCATCCCAGCCCCGTGGCCCGGAGCAGGTGGGAATCTTCCCAAAAAACGTGGTTTGTGCGGAGCTTAAAGCGGGAAGGGCTCCCTGGGAAGCTTTGGAATGGCTAAAAAAAGCTGGAGCCGGGTTCTGGAGGGGACAGGTGGGGCAGGATCAGCTTTCGGAGCCCGGAGCATTCCCGGGGAACATTCCCAGCCGGAGGCATCAGCGGGAAAACGGGGATGGGGCAGAGGGAGGAGCTGCACTTCAGGGTTTGAACCTGGAAAAACCATCCTGGAAAAAAAAATCCTGCTCTGCCTCCAGAGGTTTGGGTTCGTAACACCAATTCCAGTCGGGAATTCTTGAGGAAAAGCGCTGATTTTGGGGGGGTGAGAGCGCTAATTAGGAGTGTGTTAATTCAATTAATCCCAGCAGGGAGGCTCTGGGGTCACTTTTGTCATTCCCTGGATTTATTCCTGGATTTTCTGAGTGCAGGAATCTCTTCCCGAGCTCCAGGGTCACCTCCAATCCCAATTCCCACCCCAAAATCAGGGATCACAACAGACAAACAACCCAAACATCATTCTGGGGATACCAGCCCTGATCCAAAAGGGATTTTCCCTCAAATCCAGGTGGATTTTCCCTGCTGGGCTTCGAATTTCCCGTGGTGGGTTTTTTTTTTTTTTTTTTTTTTTAATCCACCTAAAATCGGGATCAAATTTCCTCATTTTCCCTGGGATTGGATCTCCTACATCTGTTTATTCCTGGAGGGCCGTGGGTGGAGTTTTGTGCTGCTCCTGTCGGGATTTGGGATTCGGATTTATTGGGATTTGGGATTTGGGACTTTTCCCAAGTGAATCCATGAAAACCTGGAACATCACCTGAAGGTTTCCTTGGATATTTGGGATTAATAATGGAAGTTACTCCAGAGTTATTCCATGATCCCACCTCAGAGTTAATTCCAGAACTTCCAATCCTTTTCCTGAAGCAGCACAGGAAGGGAATTTGAGGGCGGTGACCTCCCTGGAAATCTGGGAATGGTCACCCCGGAGCGATCTGGGAAACTTTGACAAAAAGCAGCTGGGAAAAGACAATTTTCCCTCTTATTTTTCCCCGGATAAAATCCGGTCTGGGCACGGCAGTGGGAGCAGGGATTTGGCAGTGGATGAAGTGCTCGGCTCCGGGATCTCATTTTCCCTCTTTCCGTGGACAGATGGGAATTGTGTGAGCTCACAATGCTCCCAGTCTTTGGCTGATTTAATTTTTTTAATTTTATTTTTCTCCCAGAAAATCCAGAGGAACGGGATGAGCTTTGTATCCCAGGAGGGAATTCCAGCTGGGTCACTGCTCCCAATCCCTGCCCTCCATCCTGGCAGGGAGGGTTTGCCCCGATATCCAAAATCCTGGGAGCAGGAGGGATTTTTGGGATGTCAGCCCCATTCCCGAGGGATGCTGGTGGATGGATGTGACAGACAGGGATGTTTTTGGGAAGAGCATCCCCTGGGATTCCTTTTGTACCCAAACTCTTTGATCCTCTCCGTCTGTTTGTTTGGATTTTTTTTTTTCCTGCTGTCCCGGGGAATTCCTGGGGGATTTGGGATGGGAACACCGGTGTTTCCATGGATTTCTGCTCCTGTCTCCGAGGATGTGCAGATGAGGAGGAGCTGACAGCTCCTTTCTCGGGAATGACAGCGAGGGAAGGACGGGAGACAAAGCAAAATGTGGGATTTGGTGCCACAAACGGGAATTCTTTGGAAAAGGGGCTCATTCCAAGGGCTGCTGGCTCAGCTGGGATGGGGCTGATCCCAAATCCTGATCCCAAATCCATCTGCAGCTTCCCGTGGGACAGAGCTGAGGGCAAAGAGGGCAGGATCATCCCTGCTGGAATCACTCAAAGCCTGAGGTTAAGGCAGGATTAACCCCGCGCTTCCCGAGAGTCAGGAACTGGGGAGAGTTGGGAATCGGGGAGAGTTGGGAATGGGGAAAGTCAGGAATCAGGGAGATTTGGGAATTGGGGACAGTTGGGAACAGGGAGATTTGGGAATCGGGGAGAGTCGAGAATCTGGGAGATTTGGGAATGGAGAAACTCAGGAATCAGGGAGAATTGGGAATGGGGAGAGTTGGGAATGAGGAAACTCAGGACTCAGGGAGATTTGGGAATCAGGGAGACTCAGGACTCAGGGAGTTGGGAATTAGGGAGATTTGGGACTCATGGAAATTTGGGAATGGAGAAACTCAGGAATCAGGGAGAGTTGGGAATCAGGGAGACTCAGGACTCAGGGAGTTGGGAATTAGGGAGATTTGGGAACAGGGAAATTTGGGAATCAGGGAAACATCAAGGAATGCTCTTGGCCCGGCAGCGTGTCCCGATCCCGGCTCCTGCTGGACGTTCTCCAGGATTTCTGCACCTTCCAGCGGCTCCTGGAGCGATCCAGTGCCAGCAATCCCCGCTGCTCCAGACATCCCTGGGATTCTGTCTGCCCGGGAATGCGGGACCAGAATCCCTAAAAAGGCTCCGGGGCCGCCAAGAGGGATGAGCTCCATCCGGCTGCTCATCCTGTGGGGTTGGTTCCTCTGGAATTCTGGGGTTTTCCAGAGGGTTGGGAAGCCAAGAGCTTTTCCCAAAGTTCTGGGTTTTTACCGGGAGCCTGTCCTGAGCTCCTTTTATTCTGGATGTTGGGAAAAGATTGGTTTTTCCATGGAAGTTCTCACCTTTCCATAAATATTAGCAGGGTTGGAAGAAACCTGGATAAATGTGGGATTATCTGGGATGGTCCCAATGCTTGGATTTACATCCTGGTGGATCCATGGATTTCCAGGTGCTGTTTGCAGAGGGCTGGAGAAGTTTGGGATAATGGCAGGAATGAGGGAATTCCCACCCAAAGGGCGGGGCTGGAATGGTTGGAATTGCTCTATCCCAGTTCCCAAATTCCCAGATCCAGCAGCTCCTCGTGGCCTTTGGAATAGAGATCCTGGAATATTCCCCTCAAGTGCCACACTTAGACCTAACTCCTTTGGATCTGATCCAGGTATCCCAGATTTTCCAGCAAGGATTTTTTTGGGATCAGCGCTTGGGATTTGAGCATTTCCCACCTTCCTTCCCGGTGTCCTGGAGCATCCCTTTAATCCCAGAGCATTCCTGGATTCTCAGGGAATCCCAGAGCATTCCTGGTGTCCTGAAGCGTTCCTGGTGTTCCAGATTGGAGCATTCCTTTTATTCCAGAGCATTCCTGGATTCCCAGGAAATCCCTTTTATCCCAGAGCATTCCTGGATTCCCAGAAAATCCCTCTTGTTCCAGAGCATCCCTGGATTCCCAGGAAATCCCTTTTATCCCAGAGCATTCCTGGATTCCCAGTAAATCCCTTTTATTCCAGAGCATTCCTGGATTCCCAGAAAATCCTGGGCTGGAAAAAATGGGAATATTTTAATATTCCCTGTGCTGCCTGATCCCAGAGTGTGGAATTTCCAGGGAATTTCCCCTTCAGCAGCTCCCAACAGAATTCCTCTCCAATTCCTCCCTCATTCCCAGGAATTTTGCAGCGAATTTGCCACATTTTAATCAAAAATCCATTTCCAAATCAGATTCCCACCATTCCTCTCCCACCTGCCCTGGGATATCCACAGGATTCCCTGGAAGTGCTTGAAAAATTCCAGCCAGGGGATTTTCCAGGAGCGCTTTGTGTTGTCCTGGGAATGCCAGGAGGGAATTCCAAACCAGATTTTGGATCTCATCCTCCTTCATCTCCCTTTTCCAAACTTTTTCCACGTCCTGCTCCTCTTGGAACATCTTTTCCAAACCTTTTTTTTTTTTTTTTTTTTTAGGATGAGGAGGGAATTCCCAATTTGAAGAAATTTATCCAAGGAAGTGAGACTTGGCAGGATATGAGGAAACAGGAGGGAAAAAAACACGGAATTTTTTTGCTTTTCCTCCGTTTTCATGGAAAAATCTCATTTTTCCTTTAGGGAGCACCTCTTAGGCCACAAAAAACCCCTCAAGAATTATCCCTAAAATCCTCATTTTATTTAAAATCCCAGTTGGAAAAGGTGATTTGGGGAGACGAGTGGGAATTTCGCTGCTGCTTCTTCCTCCGCGCGCATTCCCCGTGAAATTCCCCAAGGAATTTTCCACCCCACGCCCAGGAAAAGTTCTTTGGGGTGAATTTTTTTTTTTTTTTTGGGGATGGGGGGGAAAGGAGGAATTAATGAGCTTGGAGCCGTTGCCATGGCGACCTGTTGCTAATGGATCTCTGGGGTTCCCTCTCCACCTCCAGCCGCTTTCCTGGGAATATCATTCCCATGGCAACGGATGGCGCCGGATCCCGCCCGGGCCACCGCCTTGGAAGGGCACGAGAAGCTCCTTTTCCCGTCATCCCAGGAATTTTTAGTGGGAAAAAGAAAAAAAATTCCTGCTACTCCAGAGAGTTCTTCTTGGAATGTTTGGAGAAAAAAATTCCCAACTCGTTCCCGTCTTTTTTTGGGGAGTTTTTCATCCCAAATCCAGCCCTCGTTTCCCGTGTGCTGTTTGCTGCCTCCTCTTCCTCGCCTTCCCCTTGGCCTTGGGATTTTGGGAGAAAAACCTGGGAAAAGTGGGAATTCTGTGGCGTGGGGTTGCCTTGACCTTGGAATTTTGGGAGAAAAGCTCAGGAAAAGTGGGAATTTTGTGGCAGGATAATGAGACATGAAGGGATCCCCTTGACCTTGGAATTTTGGGAGAAAGACCTGGGAAAAGTGGGAATTTTGTAGTGGGATAATGAAGCACAAGGAGATCCCCTTGGCCTTGGAATTTTGGGAGAAAAGCCTGGGAAAAGTGGGAATTCTGTGGCGTGGGGTTGCCTTGACCTTGGAATTTTGGGAGAAAAGCTCAGGAAAAGTGGGAATTTTGTGGCAGGAAAATGAGACACAAGGGGATTATTGGTCCCCTTGACCTTGGAATTCTGGGAGAAAGACTTGGGAAAAGTGGGAATTTCATAGTGGGATAATGAAGCACAAAGGGATCCCCTCGACCTTGGAATTTTGGGAGAGAAGCCTGGGAAAAGTGGGAATTTTGAGCGGGATAATGAGGCACAGGAGGAACTGCTCGGAGCTGCTCATTCCTTCGAAAAATTCCCCTTCCTGCCTTGGTTTTCCGTTGCCTTTGGAGGATAAATATTCCATGAAATTCCTTCCTCCCTCTTCCCAATCCAATCAAATTTGCATCCAAACGGATTTCTTTGGATGAGCAGCGCTCTGAGGAGCTGCTTTTCCATGGAAAGTTGGGATTGTTTCTGTTTCAGCCCAGGGAAGTTCACTCGGAGTCGTTATCCAAAGTTTTCCCATCCCGTGGCCGTCTCCGGTGGATTCCGTGTTTTCCAAAGGCTTCTCCCGAATGGATGGCTTTGCCAGGGAGCCTGGAATGTTTGGGAGGGGAAAAAAAAAAAAAATCATTCCAATTCTTGGAGAAGGAATTTTTCCCAACCAAACCATTCCAATCTTTAGGGATTTACAACCCAACCCGATGCTTCTCGCTCTTCCTTTTCCCAAAATTATTCCCGGAATCCTCCCTCCCACTCGCCTTTTTCCGTGCCGGATTTCCGGCGGTGCCCGGGGAGGAAAGGTTGGATTTGAGGGAGATTTATGGATTCTGGCAGTTTTTTTCCAAGGATGTTCCGGCATCCTCGACCTTGGAGGAGAGGCTGGGCAGCGCTGCAGGTTCCCACTTTGGCGACAATTCCCAGCCTGTCAATCCCAAAAACGCTGACGTTGGGATTTTAGCGGAGCGTTAAAAATCCGGGATAATTACCTTGGAATCGGATCATTCCATGGGAGAGCATTCGCAGCTGCTCCTTCCTAATCCGCGGGGCTGATTTGGGCTTTATTCCCTGTTTCCTCTCGGATTGTTTGAAGGGAAAATAAATTGGCTCCATTAAAAAAAAAAAAAAAAAAAGATGGAATTATTGCTTTTCCAGCAAATCCGGGCCGTGATTAAATCCTTCTAAAGTGGGAAAAAAAAATAAAAATCATTCCAATTATTGGAGTGGGAATTTTTTTTCCCAACCAAAGCTTAAGAGGTCACCCTCGGCTAAACTCCACCTTTTATCAATTTAATTGGAAAACGTTCATTCCAGGAAATAATCTGGGAATGCTGGGAAGGAATCGCCAGTTGCCAGGACAACCCATTTCTCCCCGGCTCCCTTTTTAATCCTTATTTTTCCTCCCTCCCCCCCTTTTTCTTTCTCCAATGTCACTTTGGATCATCTCATCCTGACGGGAGATTTCATTATCTGGGAATTCAGGCGGCCCGGATTGAAAGGCAGAGGGAATTTTTTTGGGAAGTTAATGGAATGTAGGGAGTTCTTCTTGTGCCCGTGCCTGTCCTCCACGGAAGGTCACGAGGAGAAGTGGGAATGACAGGGAAAGCTGGAAAATCAGTGGAAGCAAACAAGAAGCGTCTCCTTCCTTTATCCCATGGAATGTTGAGCTCATTCCAGCTGGGAATGCCCTTGAATCCAAGTGGATTTGTGATGTAGGACGTGGCATGGGATCTATGGGATCCATGAGCTCCATGGGATTCGTGAGCTCCATGGCATCTGCGAGATCCATAAGTTCCATGGGATCCATGAGCTCTGTGGGATCTGTGGGATCCATAAGTTGCATGGGATTCATGGGATCTGTGAGATCCAAAAGTTCCATGGGATCCATGAGCTCCATGAGTCTGTGATCTCCATGAGCTCCATGGGATCCATGAGCTCCATAGGATCCATGAGTTCCATGGGATCCATGAGCTCCATGAGATCTGTGGGATCCATGAGTTCCATAGGATCCATGAGATCCATGGGATCCATGAGCTCCTACTCAGCAAAATTCCAGTGGCAGAATGAGGGTGGCTCCAAGTCTGCCGGATCTGCAGGATTTTCCTGGAAAACCACTTCCCTCTCTCCCATCCTTTCTCCTCCCCACTGAAATAATCGGGATTTCAGGTCGGGGCGGAATTTCGGTTCGTTAGGAAGGGAATAATTCCAGAGGAAGTCATGGACACAGGGCTGGATGTCACCTCAAAGGGAAGGGTTGGTGGCAGGTCCGTCCACATTCCATAGGAATGGATTGGATGTTGGGAAAAGGAGCCCTGGCAAAGATCCAAAGCCTCCAGTGCAGCCTGGACCAGGCCAAATCCCAGAAATCCCTGGATTTGGTCATCCCAAGGAAATCCTTGGCTCAGTGTCCCATGACTGCGTTTAAAATCCAAGGACAGGATTCCACTGTCCCATTTTTCCGCTGGGAAAAAATGGGAAAAGCTCCGGAATGCATCCAGGAATGGCGATTTGCAGGGAGATCATTTTGGAGTTGGATTTGGGGGCTGTTCCCACATTCCACAATTGTCCCACAAACCCCGGAGCGCCGCCGGCCCAGATGTTGGAATTTTGGCATGGATGACGTGGAATTTTTGGGAATAGACAACCCAAAAAGAAACGAAAAGCCTCGAAAATAAGGTTATCCCTAAAAAATCTTGGATTCCGCTGAACTCCCATCCCTCTCTGAGCGCGGAGCTCCGGAGGGGATAAATTCCATTCATCCCAGCCCCGTTCCTGATCCATGATTTATGGCCCAACGTTTGCTCTGGGAAACATCTCCGTGCCTTCGCTGCCAGAACCTTCGGATCCCGCGGGATTTTCCCTGTTTAACGATTCCCGGGGGCGGGAAGAGGGGTCAGCAGAGGGGGACACTCCCAACGTCTCCGCTCCGGTGTTTTTTTCCCCGCTCTGCCTCGCTCCAGTTTTGTCGGAATTCTCCTCCCAGCCGGCGAGATCAAAGGAAAAAGGGAAAACAAATCCACGGAGCCACTCGTTGGGATTTCCCTTTGGAGACACCTAAATTGCAGCTTTGCTTTTCCATCCGCTAATTATCCATTGTTGGGTTTTTCCATTTAATTTGTTGGTTGTTCCCTTTTTTTTTTTTTTTCCCCTCTCTTTTTAAATCCCTTTTTTATTTTTTCTGGGAGTGCTCGATTCTGCGGGAAGCTGATCCATCCCATCCCAAGGATGCTCTGGGATGAATCCGTGTGGGATCATTCCCGTTTTTCTGCCCCCCTCCCTCACCCTCGTGGCTCTGGCTCCAATTTATTTTCCATTTGCCAGAGGATGGAATAATCCATATCCGTGTGCCTCCGGCTCTAATCCCTCTTTTTTTTTTTTTTTCCCTGGGGCGATTGCATTCCATGTGGGAGGGGCTTTAAACCTTTCTTTTTTTTTTTGGGATTTGGAATTAAAACCCAGGCTCCTGGTGTCCTAAGGGAGAGGAGGAAAAACAGGAAGAGAAATGGGAAAACCAAAGTTTTTCCATCCCTGTTTTCACAGGATGGAAATATCCCACTCCAACCATAAATCCCCATCCCCGGGGAGGGGGGAATTTTTTTTCCCCTCTGGAAATGGAATTTTGTGCCGGCATATCCTGGCAACCCACGCACGTCAGAGCCGAGTTCTCCAATAATTATTGGATATCGGACTGGGAGCAGCTTCCTCCGCATCCCTGGGCTCTCCATCCTCGGAATATCCCGGGATTGGAAATGCGGGGAAGGAAATGGGAATTGGCATCTGGAAGGTGGGGATGATAACGGGATCATTTCCTCTGGAGCAGCGGGAAAAACCGGGCTGATCCATCAGGGATGGGGATGTGGAGTTTGGCGCTGGAGAATTCATGGAATGATGGAATGGTTTGGGTGGGAAAATCATTGGAGATAATTTTGTTCCTTCCCGCTATCCCAGGGTGCTCCAAGTGTCCCACCTGGCCTTGGACAATTCCAGATTTTCTGGGAATTTGGTGCTTCCCCACCTTCCCAGGCAGGACTTTTTTCCCAATATTCCATCTAAACTTTCCCTCTGGCACAGAAGCCCCATCCACACCTCCTGGACGTTCTCCAGGAACCTGGGATCGCTTCCCAAATCCTTCCCAGATCCCAGGAGTGGGCACTGAAAGGAATCCATTACTTAAAACGAGCTGGGAATTTCATCCCAAAGTTACATTTCAATCAGATTCCCGTTCTCAGGAATTTTCTGGTCGGTTCGGAGAAGAAAAATCCTCTAAAAATCCAATTTTATTGACTCATCCTCCCCCACACATCCTGCAGATCTGGCTTTGGGAAAAGTTGGAATTTTGTGGATGGGAAGGATCCGTTTGGAGCTGCTTTGGGCTCATTCCAGGCTGGCTCCCATGGGATGATGGCGCTGAGGATTTTTGGGAATATTTGGGTTGGGATGCTCTGGATATCCCAACTCCAGAACATGTGGAGCCGTTTGCAGTTTGCTCTCGGAGCTTCCCGCTGATCCTGGTTTTTCTCGGGGATAACTCGCCCTTGGGAAGCCAAAATTTCCCAAAAATTTCTTTTGGAATCGGATTCAGTTGGTTTTCAACTGGGGTAAAAGTCAGATTTCGGCTGTGGAGATGCCGGATTTGGATGATTTTTCCTGGGAATGGGATATTTATCCCTGCTGCTGTGGGATTCCTGCTTTTCCACGCTGCTTTCCCAGGCTGTGTCCCAGAAAATCCCAGAAAATCCCTTGTCACTCCTCTCTTGTGACGCTTCCACCTGATTTTTCCCTTTTCCTTTTATCCCTCCATCCCCTCTCCCGCCTTTCCCTGCTCCACTTTTCCCGGGAGTTCAACCCCTGGTCACAGCCGGGTCAGAGCAGGATTGAAACGAGGCCAGGCTTTGTCCCAGTTGGAAAACGAGGAATATTTTCGCTCTTGGAAAACATTCCCGACGTCACTTTGGGTTAGGCACGATGCCAGCAGCAGCACATTCCTGGTGTTTGCTGGGAAATCGGGAATTTCTGCTTTTTTCCAGGTGCTCAGCAGGCGGGAATTTCTCCTCTCCTGCTTTTCCATGTTGTTTTTCCTGGAAAAAAAATAAGGGTTGGGAAGTGACAGGGGTGAAGTGGGATAAACCTCTGGCATTCCAGCTTCTCCTCCCGTTGGATTTTCCATCCTTTTCCTGCCTCTTCCCAGTTGCTCCCAGCTGGAAATGTTGCTCCAAAGGGAGATTTGAACAGGAGGCAGGAGCAGAATCCCTGGAAATTCCAGTTTTCCTCATGGATTTAATGGATGAGGTTAAAGCTGGGTTTGCATGCAGAGATGGCTCCCACCTGCAGAATTCCCTGTTAATTAGTGGGAATTAATTAGCGATCTCTGCATGGAGACAGGAGAGGGATTTCCCCACCCTCATCCTGCTTTTTTTTCCCAGGAGTCAGAGGGAAAAGCAGGCTTGGATCAGAGAATTCCAAAAGATCCAAAATCACTTTTTTTTTTTTTTTTTTTTTTTT
>VWYP01025889.1:1061-13428 GCA_013400435.1 Pycnonotus jocosus | reverse complement strand
TTTTTTTTTTGCTTGGCTTCTAAAACAAGGCACGGAAAATCCTGTGCCAGAGAATTCCCTGGAATTCTGAGGTGCTGCAGGGAGGGAGAGTTTGGGAAAGGTAGGAATGGGAAAGTCTCATCCAGGAGCAAAAGCTGGGCTGGGAGGGAGATCCCGGGATGAAATTATCCTGAGTAAAGGTGGGAATTCCTGCATCCAGAGCCCAGGGATGGGAAGCCTCTCTCCCCGCTCCATCCTCTTTCCACCGGGAAAGGTTGGGAAGAACCTGGATTGGGGATGGGACGCGAATCCAAAGGGGCTGGGGGGGAGGCAGCTCCCTTTGGAATGGGATGGGGACGAGGCTTTTCTGGTCACCGCCGCCACCTGCCCAGACATTCCCACCCTCTGGCACAGCCCGGAATCCTCTGGAATTGTCCCAGGCAGAGAAACCCGAGCGGGCTCTTTAATCCTTGGCAGCGCCGGGGAAAATCTCAAGGTCACAGCGAGGCTTCGGTGTCCCCCCCGCCCCTCTCCCTGCCCCTGGAATTTTTCCTTTTATGTGGGAAGTGTGGGGATGGCTCCTGGCCACCTGCCAGGGCTCTGCTCCCGTCCCTGTCCCCTCTTCCAGCCCGGGAATCGCCGCTCCATGGATGTCCCCAAAGGAATTTGCTGGATGAGGAGCAGGGATGAGCAGAGCCAGCACAGGGTGCTCAGCTCCTCTTGTCCCGAGATCCAAATTTTCCAAGATAAATCTCGGAGAGGTTGGAGCACAGTGGAATTCCCAAAGGAATTTGCTGGATGAGGAGCAGGGATGAGCAGAGCCAGCACAGGACCCTCAGCTCCTCTTATCCCGAGAATACCCAAATTTTCCAAGATAAATCTCGGAGAGGTTGAAGCACGGGGAATTCCCAAAGGAATTTGCTGGATGAGCAGAGCCAGCACAGGACCCTCAGCTCCTCTTATCCCGAGACCTAAATTTTCCAAGATAAACCTCAGAGAGGTTGGAGCATGGTGGAACTCCCAAAGGAATTTGCTGGATGAGCAGAGCCAGCACAGGACCCTCAGCTCCTCTTATCCCGAGACCTAAATTTTCCAAGATAAACCTCAGAGAGGATGGAGCATGATGGAACTCCCAAAGGAATTTGCTGGATGAGCAGAGCCAGCACAGGACCCTCAGCTCCTCTTATCCCGAGATCCAAATTTTCCGAGATAAATCTCAGAGAGGTTGGAGCACGATGGAATTCCCAAAGGAATTTGCTGGATGAGGAGCAGGGATGAGCAGAACCAGTGCAGGGCCCTCAGCTCCTCTTATCCCGAGATCCAAATTTTCCAAGATAAACCTCGGAGAGAGGTGGAATTCTGCGTGCCGGGGGGGGTGTCCAGCCGCAATCCCATCCCACGGGAAAACGCGGAGCCATCCCGAGGTGTTGGAATGCTCGGCAGCCCAGGGCCGGGCGGGGTGGGATCCCCGCTCCCCCCGTGCGTGATTCCAGGCGGGATTGGCAGCCCAGGGAGCCGGGGCAGGGACAGCTGCGCCTCGGGAGGGATGGAACCCGGGGCACGAACGTGTCCCTGAGCTCCTGCCGGGAATTCCAGCCCCGCGGGATTCCCACCGGCCACACCCCAGCGTGGGAGTTGGGAGCAGCTGGATCTGAGCTGCCCCAGGCTCATGGAATGCTGCGGGGTTTGGGAATTCCTGGCTGGGAAGGAAGGAGCAGAGCCCAGCCCGGAGCACCCTCGGAGCCGCCGAGATCCCGCCGGGGCTTCCCCGAGCCCGACTGGGGGAAAGATGGGAAAGGCTGCGGTGACCTCTGAATCCAGGGAATCTGAGTGATTCCCGAGCCGCCGGGAATGCCAAGGGTTCTCCCTCCTGGCACAGGCTGTTCTTCCATAGGGAATGTTGCTGTTCCATAGGGAATGTTGCTGTTCCATAGGGAATGTTGCTGTTCCATAGGGAATGCTGTTGTTCCATATGGAATGTTGCTGTTCCATAGGGAATGTTCCATAGGGAATGCTGCTGTTGTTCCATAGGGAATGCTGTTGTCGTTCCATAGGGAATGCTGTTGTCGTTCCATAGGGAATGTTCCATAAGGAATGTTCGATAGGGAATGCTGCTGTTGTTCCATAGGGAATGCTGCTGTTGTTCCATAGGGAATGCTGCTGTTCCATAGGGAATGCTGCTGCTCCATAGGGAATGCTGTTGTCGTTCCATAGGGAATGCTGTTGTTGTTCCATAGGGAATGCTGTTGTTGTTCCATAGGGAATGTTCCATAAGGAATGTTCCATAGGGAATGCTGTGGTTGTTCCATAGGGAATGCTGTTGTTCCATAGGGAATGCTGCTGTTGTTCCATAGGGAATGATGCCGAGGCTGCTGTTGTAGTTTGCTCCCGTTATCCCACCATTTTTCCATGTCCTGGAGCCAGGATTTGCTGCTGAGCTTGGCTTGGGAGCCTCGAGGTGGGATGGGAATGACGGGAATTCAGCTCAGGAATCCTGGGAGAGGCTCAGGGCCAGCTGTGGAGGCAATTCCCAACATCTGGCCTGGCTAAACACGGCACAGAATCCCCTTGGAATGGGCCAAACTGGGAAATTCCCATTCCTGGCGGCTCCTTCTTGGGAATTTTCCACCTCTGAAGGTATCCAAGGAATACCTGGATGTGGCACTCGGTGCTCTGGGCTGACAAGGTGGGATCAACGATCCTGGAGGGCTTTTCCAACCTGGATAATCCCGGGATTTTCTGGAGAGGGGAAGCGCTGCCGGAGGTGTTTCCGTCCCCGTGCGCTTTGCAGCAATCCCATTTTATTTGTGATTTTTTTTTTTTTTTCCCGGGATTTCTGGCGATATCCGGTAGCCAGAGGGTTCCATCCCCAGCCAATCTCCCCTCTGGATCTCGCAGGATCTCTCCTTGGGCCCGAATTCCAAACAAACATTGCCATGTTTGGAAATCTCCCTGCCGGGGGCCCCCCCTTTCCTCCCGGCCGGAGGGTGACTCATCACAATCCCTTCCCAAACTGCAGAAATTCCCAACGGAGCCTGCTGGGATCCATGGGGCCCTTTGGATGCCACAAAACCCCATCCATTCCCACCCCTTTGGCCTCCAGATGGATTTTTCCCCCGTTTTTCCCCCGTTTTTGGGTTTTCCTGGGCACTCAGATCTCCTCTGCCAGCAGCGAGAGTGACACCTTGGAGGTGCCATTCCATGGGGTGATCCCAAGTTTGGGAAGATCTTTTCCCATTTAAACTCTTCCCAAGGCTGAGTTCATCCCTCTTTCCTCCACGGGCTGGATTTTAACGGGAAAATTCCCTTTTCTTGGAATCCCACTGAGCAGGGGCTTGGGGAGGCGGCTGAGAATAATGATTAGTGCTGGCCAGCCTGGCTCGTTGATTAATTAATCAAGCAATTAATTAATGCACTGCAAATTACACTTAGATGAGTGATAACCTTCGAGGTGTAATTAGAGGGGTGCCGTAATTAGCCAGGCTGGGGGAGAAGAGGAGAATTCCCAATCCAGGTTGGGATCCAAAGCTGCCTTTGGCAAATCCATGGGGACAAATCCCTGTTCCTTCTGAGGGGATGGAATGGATCAAATCCATCCCCAAAATTCCTGGTGTTCCAAAACCAGGAGAGATGGAGGGATGGTGAGCAGTGGTGAAGGGAGGGTGGATTTATGGGATTTTTGGGAAGGAGTTCCTCCCTGGAAGGGTGGCACAGATTCCCAGAGAAGCTGTGGCTGCCCCTGGATCCCTGGGAGTGTCCAGGGCTGCTGTTCCATCCTCGTGGATTGGGGTTTTCCTTGCTCTGGGAATGCTGGGATGAGTCTGGTGTTTCTCTTGGGACACTTCCACAAAATCCCAGAGGATTTAGGAGTTCCCTGAATCGTGGGATGTTACGGAATCACGGAATCATGGAATGCTTTGGGTGGGAAGGGACCTTGAAGCTCATCCATTCCCATTCCATGGGCAGGGACACCTCCCACCATCCCAGGGGTGCTCCAAACTCATCCTTGGACACTTCCAGGGATCCAGGGGCAGCCACAGCTTCTCTGGGAATTCCACCCCAGCCCCTCCCCACCCTCACATTCCTCAAATCCGATTTAAATCCGTTTCTTCCCTCCTGTCCCAACCCTGGTAAAAGCCTCTTTCCATCATCCCTGCCAGCTCCAGAGCCACAATTTGGGAATATTCCTGGGAAATCTCACCAGAGCGGCCTCAGCTGAGGAGATCTCCCTGACAGGGGCTGCCAGGAGCTCCTGTCCCTTTGATCCATTGCTATTCCTGGAAAACGCGATTTTCCGAGCCCGGGGAGCCGCGTTGGGGCAGTTCCTTTAAATAACCCTGATGATAAAGCGTTATCCATGGAAAGGCCATCTGTTCCCTGTGCTCCCACAGCAGCTCTTCCCAAATCCCTCCCTCCTCCCGGCCTTCCCAAAGTTTCCAGCTCAGCCTTTTCCCCAACCCATTCCAAACTTTTTTTTTTTTCCCCAGTTTTTTGCGTGCCCCAAATCCAGCTCCCCTTGGAGGAAAGGTTGGGTTTTCACCAGGAGCTGCTTCCCTTGGAATTCCAGCCTCGTTCCACACGGATCTGGAGCTGAGGGATCACTTCATGATCTGCTCCCAGATCGTTCAGGGCAACTTCTTCCCTCCAGCATTCCCAAAGTTTCCACCTTTGGCTCTCCAACCCATCCCAGCCTTTCCAGGCCATTTTTTCCAGGATTTTTGAGTGCCCCAAATCCAGCTCCCCTTGGAGGAAAGGTTGGGTTTTCACCAGGAGCTGCTTCCCTTGGAATTCCAGCCTCATTCCACACGGATCTGGAGCTGAGGGATCACTTCATCTTCACAATCTGTTCCCAGATCGTTCTTCCCACATCCCTTCTTTCCTCCAGCATTCCCAAAGTTTCCACCTTCAGCTCTCCAACCCATCCCAGCCTTTCCAGGCCATTTTCCCCATTTTTTTGCGTGCCTCAAATCCAGCTTCCCTTGGAGGAAAGTTTGGATCTTCACCTGCACTGCCAGGAGCTGCTTCCCTTGGAATTCCAGCCTCATTCCACACGGATCTGGAGCTGAGGGATCACTTCATGATCTGTTTCCAGATCGTTCAGGGCAACTTCTTCCCACATCCCTTCTTCCCTCCAGCATTCCCAAAGTTTCCACCTTCAGCTCTCCAACCCATCCCAGCCTTTCCAGGCCATTTTTTTCCAGTTTTTTGGAGCAAAGTTTGGATCTTCACCCGAAGCTCCAGGAGCTGCTTCCCTTGGAATTCCAGCCTCGTTCCTCAGGGCTCACGTGGGGGCCGGGCTGGAGCACAGGGAGCAGTTAACCTTCGCCGGGGCAGGCAGAGGAAAGGTTGGGAAACAATTCCGTCGGAATGTTTGGATTGGGAGGGCTGACATTAGAGCGAGTAAATGTCAGAGGGAGTTTAAACAACGGAGCCGCTCCTGGAGGGCCACGCTCTCCTCGGGTGGGTCGGGCTGCAAATCCGCTTCCCTTCCATCCAGAATTTCTGAGCAGGGCTGGTATTCCCACCTGGAATTCCGGCCATGAACCTGCTGCTCCTTTCCCCAGCTGCAGCCCAACTTTTCTTTGGATCCCGCTCGTGTTTTCCCAGTTTTTCCCATCTTTCTGTGTTGGCTGGGTCCCTCTCTGATGTGTTTTCCACTGATCCCACCAAGCTGGATTCTCTGGAGCGTTCCAGGGTCTCCAGTGCCATTTCCCACCTGGAATGGCCCGTGGAGGATGAGCAGGGATGAGCTGGAAATGGAAACTCCTGGTTTTGGGGAGTTTTGGCAGGATCCATCCCTCAGGAGCAGGATCCATCCCTCAGGAGCAGGATCCATCCCTCAGGAGCAGGATCCATCCCTCCAGGAGCAGAATCCACCCTCCAGGATCAGGATCCATCCCTCAGGAGCAGAATCCTTCCTCCAGGATCAGGATCCATTTGTCCAGGACCTGGATTGTTTCTCCAGGATCAGGATCCATCCCCCACGAGCCGGATTCCCACTCCCAGCTCATCTCCCAGGGCTTCCCTGGCTCCCCTCCTCCATCCCAGCCATTACTCAGCTGTTTCCCAGCTGTTCCCTGGAGCGGCAGGGATCAGAAGGCAGCAGGGATATTGCTCCCAGGGTTGTTGGGGAGGGGTTTATTCCCATATTTTACGGCCGGGATAAGCTGCTCCCGAGCCCGTGGAACAGCTGCGGGTGGGCAGAGCCGCGTGCCGGGCGTGGCAGCGCCGAGCCCGAGGATTCCAGGTGCTTCCATGTGATCCCTGCTCCCGGGGCTCCTCGTGTTGTGGTTGCCAGGCTGTTCCCAAGGAGCCTTTTGGGGTTTGGGAAAAGCCGGGAGAACGGGAGCGATCCCTTCCTCGGGCTCCAATCCCGACAAATCCTCGCGTTCCCTGGGCAGTGTTGGTTTTCCTGCTGGGTTTTCCCGAGGCTGATGGATCACCTGCTTCCCTCCCTCCCTCTCTTTCATCTCCCGGGATTTGTTTGAAATCCCGTGGATTTGTTTGGATGGGATTTCCCTGTTTTCCCTGCCTCAGGGCATCCTGGCTGTTGCTGCTGAACAAATCCTGCAGCTCCCACAGCTTTTCCTCACCAAAAGCTGGATTTCCCTGAGAAAATCCTTTCCCCTGAGGTTTTCCAAACCCTGTGAGCTCCTCATCCTCCGGGATAAATCCAAAGCACAGAGGAGGAGAGGTTGGAGCAGGCCGGATCCTCTTGTTCCTCCGTCGGTTCCTTTGCCTCCATGAAGGAGCGCTGGAATTGCCATCCCGAATTTCCAGAGCTTGCCAAGCTCCAAGCAAAGCCTTCCCCGGCCCCTTTTCATTTCCCAAACCCAACATTCCAAAGAAAATCCCTCTGCAGGCAGCTCATTCCCACCAGATTAATCTGAGGAGCAGATCAACCAACGTAACCCAGGATAAACTGAGAATTCCCTGGAGCAGAATCCGTGTTTAACCGAACCAGAAAGGAGAATCCAAGAGGGAGAACCCCAGGATGCCAAGGCTCATCCCGCAGCAGGTTTTTGGGGTTTTTTTTGGGATGATCCGAGTCTGCCTCACTCCGGGCTCACCCCGAGGATGCTCAGGTGCAGCTCCCGCCGATCCCATCCTCGCCCACATTCCCGGGTTGCCCTTTCCAAGCTGGCAGCTGCCGGGTCCTTGGGAAGCGCCTCGGCAGCGTTCCCTTGGCAACGGCGGGAGCCGGGAATGGCGAGGTGCGTGGGAGAAACACCAAACTCCTCATCCGGCCACTCCAGCCCCAGCACCCAGCCTTTCCCCCCTTTTTTATAAATTTATTTCCACAGCCAGGGTGGGATATTTTTAGCTGTGCCACGTCCCGGGGATCAGGTATCCAAAGGGGGATCGGGGAATTCGCAGCGGGGAACCCTTGGGATTTACCCTGGGTAAGCTGAGCCCGGCCCCGGCTGCCAAAGGATGAGCTTGGATTCCCCTCCGGCTGCTGCTGGGGCTGAACTCGGGGTTACCCCCGGCATTCCCAAACCCCAGGAATGACTGACACAGCGGGAAAAGCGCCGGAGGTTTTCCAGGAGGAGGGGGGGAGAGGATGAACTTTGGTTTGTGTTCTCAGCTCCTCTGCCCTCCCTGCTCTCCCTCCCCTCCTCCCGTTATTAATTTATCCATCTGCTCCCGGGGAAAGCTTTCACTGGAGGGATTTTTTCTTCCCTTTCCCAATCCAGGGAAGCGGAGGGGGAAGGAATCTGGGCCAGCCCATTGTGGCTCTGTCTGGGGCTCCTCTGCGAGGGCTCGGCTCTGTCTCAGGCCGGCTCCTTTGATTTGATTCGGATTTTCCTTTGTTCGCTCGGCTGGAACAGGCGGGCGCAGAGGGAGGGGAAAGCTGAGGATTCCAATAACGGGGTTTTGGCAGCGAGTTGGGCATAAAACAGCTTTATTTGGGGTTTTGGGATTTTTATTTTTTTGCAGCAGCAGCAGCAGCAGCAGTGGATGAAAGGAACTCGTGCAGGGGCCGGGGCGGGGGCTGGGGATGCCCGGGCTGTGTCCTGTGAGCCGGGTCCCACCCCGAGAGCCGGGATCCTGCTGGGAATCCCTGTCCTTTTCTGCTGGGAATCAATGGGAATCCCTGTCCTTTTCTGCTGGGAATTATTGGGAATTCCTGTCCTTTTCTGCTGGGAATTATTGGGAATCCCTGTCCTTTTCTATTGGGAATCCCTGTCCCTTTCTGCTGGGAATTATTGAGAATCCCTGTCCTTTTCTATTGGGAATTATTGGGAATCCCATATCCTTTTCTATTGGGAACTATTGGGAATCCCTGTCCTTTTCTGCTGGGAATCATTGGGAATCCCTGTCCTTTTCTGTTGGGAATCCCTGCTCTTTTCTCCTGGGAATCATTGGGAATCCCTGCCCTTTTCTGTTGGGAATCCCTGCCCTTTTCTCTTGGGAATCATTGGGAATCCCAGCCCTTTTCTCCTGGGAATCTTTGGGAAGCTGTTGGTTGATCCATGGCTCTGATCTCAATGCATCCACCCCGCTCCCGTGCCCTCTGCCCCCAGGGCATCCCAAATCCCGGGATAAACACAGCAGGAGGTTGAATCATGGACTGGGTCAGGTTGGAAGGGATCTGAAGGATCCTCTGGATCCAGCCTGGAGCCTCGTTCCCACTGTGGGATTTGGCTCCCAGCTGGGAGCTCCCCGGACCCGGCTTTTCCCCCAGGGAGTTTCCTTTGGGTTTTGCTCCCTGCAAATCCCGATTTTCCTGGTTTGGTGCTGGTTCCTTTCCCTGCAGTCTCGGAATCCGCTGATGGAAACCTCCAGTTTGGTCGTTTTAATCGTGTCAGGAGCCCCCTGGGGTGGGATTTTGGGATGTGTGTGCTGTGGGATCAGGGAATGGTTTGGGTTGGGAGGGACTTGAAGGATCATCTCATGCCATGGGCAGGGACAGTTCCCACTATCCCAGGTTGATCCATGGAACCTCCCTGTCCCTCCTTCCCTGACATCCCACCAAATTCCCCTGGAGCTCCTGGATGGGCTTTAAGGTCCCTCCCAACCCATTCCAGGATTGTGGGAATCAAAGCTTTTCTGTCTGATCCGCCCTCACCAGCAGCCAGGGTGGGATTCAGCTTGTCCTGGGCTCATCCTGGGGGGGCTCCAGGGAACGGGAACCCTCTGGAGAGAGCAGCTCCGGGATGGTTTCGGGAGGAATCATCCCAAATGTCGAGCTGGCCTCCAAATCCTGGTGGGAGTAAATGTCACTGGAATGGCTGAGGCTGTGCCAGGCGCGGGGGGAGCTGGGGAAAGGCTGGTGCTGGCTGGAGCAGCTCCAGCAGGCACAGAACCGGGATAACTCCCAAAATCCCACGGAGAGCAGCATTCCCGGGATGGGGACAGGGACAGAGCCAGAGCTTGGGGCTCTCCACTGGGCTCCTCCTTCCTTGTGAAGGAATTCCTGGCTGGGAGGATGGGAAGGCCCTGGCACAGATTCCCAGAGAAGCTGTGGCTGCCCCTGGATTCCTGGATCCCTGGGGGGAGCTGGGGAAAGGCTGGTGCTGGCTGGAGCAGCTCCAGCAGGCACAGAACAGGGATAACTCCCAAAATCCCATGGAGAGCAGCATTCCCGGGATGGGGACAGGGACAGAGCCACAGCTGGGGGATCTCCAGTGGGCTCCTCCTTTCCTGGGTGTGAAACCACCTTTGGAAAGCTGGGATCTCCACGGGGAGCTTTTGGGGGACAGCTCTGAAGGCTTTGGGGTTCTCAGCCTTTGTTTTTCCATCCATCTCCCATCCATGGGAGAGGGGATGGATTTGGAGCAGCCAATCCCATGGGAGCAATGTCCACACAAGGTGTGGATGGGGAAGATCTGGATCCAAAGGGTGGAATTCCCTGTGGGATGCAGGAGTTGGATTCCCTGTAGGACAAGGGGTGACGGTTTTAAACTCAACGAGGGAAGATGTGGATTGGATTTTGGGAAGGAATTCCTGGCTGGGAGGATGGAGAGGCCCTGGCACAGGTGCCCAGAGAAGCTGTGGCTGCCCCTGGATCCCTGGGAGTGTCCAAGGCCGGGCTGGATGAGGTTTGGAGCACCCTGGGATGGTGTTGGGGTTGGAAGTGGATGGGTTTTAAGTTCTTCCCAACCCAAACTGCTTTTTGGTGGGAATTCTCCACATGGACACCCCTTGCCTCACCCTCAGCAGGGACAGCTCTTCCCAGATTCCAGGAGGGCACTGAAGGAGCCTCCTCAGCATTCCCTGAACTCACGGCAGGAACCATCCCATGGGATGGCAGCTCCCAAAGAAACCCCAAGCTCCAGGCAGGGCCCGGATCCGCCGGGATCTGCAGCAGGAGCCGGCGGCAGCTCCGTGCTCGGAGCAGATGGAAGGAGCAGCATTTCCCTCCCACGCTCCTCCCCAGGAGCCCCTTTGGAGCGATGACATTTTTCCTTTAACCCCCTGATATTTTTCCGGGATCTCGATGATCAGCCCACACACGAGGACGGGGTTGGGTTGGGGATTTTTTGGTTGTTTTTTTTTTTCCTCTCTTCCTTTTCTTTTCTGTCTCTCCCTGGATTCAGGGAAGGGGCTGCTCCGAGGATTTCAGTCTTTTGGATAACCAGGAAAAGCCAACCTGGGCAGGATGAACTCCTCATTAATTAGAATTCCAGGGAAGGATGAAAGCTGAGGGGAGATCATTTTGGCGTTGATTCCCAAATCCCCCCACCATCCTCGAGTTCTCCTTTCCCAGGGAACACCCCCAAGGGACAAAGGATTCCATTTCACCAGACTCCCCAGGGCGTAGCTTTCCATGGAAGAGGAATATCCCTGGAATTTTTCAGTCCTTTGGATAACCAAGAAAAAGCCAACCTGGGCAGCTCTGGGCAGGATGAATTCCTCATTAATTACAATTCCAGGGAAAGATGAGAGCTGAGGGGAGATCATTTTGGCGTTGATTCCCAAATCCCCCCACCATCCTCTAGTTCCCTTTTCCCAGGGAATATCCCCAAGGGACGAAGGATTCCATAGGGCGTAGCTTTCCATGGAAGAGGAATATCCCTGGAATTATTTAAACTTCTTGCTGCTTATCCCTCGCTCGTTAAGTCCCCAAGCTCGTTAAATCCCAATGGTTTAATGTCTTAAGCCTTGACCTGGATGACCTGCTCTGTGTCCTGGGATTAGGGATCCTCTGGATTGGGAAGAGCCCTCTCCTCCTCCAGCTTTCCAAACACTTCCGCAGTTGGAAGTTGGGTTGCTTTAAAGCCCATTTGGGAGCAGCAATTGGATTTTTCCTGATTGGAAGGATTTATTTTTTTATTTCATTTTTTTTTTTTCCCTCTGTGAGCAGATCGGGAGGGTTGGAGTCGGCTTTCAAAAGCCTCGTTCATCCCTAATCCCGAATAATTCCGGCTCCGTGGCTTTTAACGTGATTAAACCAGGGCAGGCTGTGACGACACCGGGCAATTCCGCTTCCCAAAGAATATTGGATTTAACCCGCAGGGAGCGGGCCAAAAATAGAGGAATTTGGTGCTTGGGTTGGCAGTGCCAAGTTCAGCCCCCTGTTCTTCCCGGAATCTGGAATTCCAGGGTGGAAAATGGAGATTTTTCCCCTCGGTTTGGCCTCATCCCTGCATTTAAAGCTGTTTGTATTCCCTGCTTGTGCTGCTCTCCACATCCCGGGATTTCCTTGCTTGGAGCTCTCTCTTGGTGGATGTGATGGGAAGCGGGGTGGATTGGCATGGCCATGGATTTGTCCCCCTGGAATTCCATTCCCCTGGAATTGCATCCCCCTGGAATTGCATCCCCCTGGAATTTCATCCCCCTGGAATTTCATCCCCCTGGAATTTCATCCCCCTGGAATTTCATCCCCCTGGAATTTCACCCCCCTGGAATTTCATCCCCCTGAAATTCCATCCCCTCCATCGCCCTCCTGCAGGTGCTCCCCTCTGCAAAACACCAGATCCTCCAGGAATAATTAGGAATAATTAATTAGGAATAATTAGCTCCCTGGATGATCTTGTGCCAATCACTCAACCTCGTTACGTCCCAATTCCTTTGTGCTTAAGCAGGGATAATCCAGGGAAAAGGAGCTTTCCAGAGGGTGCCAGGGGATAAATAAACCCCTTGGCAGCTCTGAGGTGCTGAGCCACAGGGATGGGCCAGAATCCTGGGAATAGGGCAGGGAAAGGAAATCCTTGGGAAAAAAATGGGATATTTTAAATGACAATTCCCAGCTAAGGGAAGCTCCAAGGCAGAATTCCCCACTGGTGAGAGGAAATCTTGGAATGGGTTTTTATGCCTGCTCCATAAATTCACATTGCACTGATACATTCCCAAAGTCCAAAATTCCTCATGGAGCTAAAAACGGGACATTTTTCAGGCCTTTTTTTTGCCCCAATCCCTCAAAAAAAAAAAAAAAAAAAAA
>VWYP01025888.1:0-20861 GCA_013400435.1 Pycnonotus jocosus | reverse complement strand
GACACCCTCAGAGCTTGATACATTTACACTGGACTCATAACATTGGCCCCGTGTTAAACTGTATCAGTACTCATCAATATTTTTGCTTTGGCCTCTCTTCCCACACTTCTCAAGTGGATGGACAGTAGGATGGGGACTGGAGGAACAAAGTCCCTCCCACTGTAAGTAAAAATCAGATTTGTAACCACCTGAAGAACCAGAATTCACAAAAGTCAATGGGAATCTGATGAGATGCATCCCAAAGCCCTGAGGGAAATGACTGATGTAGATGCCAAGACACTCTCCACCATGTTTGAACAGTTATGGCAGTCAAGGGAAGCCCCAGGAGACTGGAAAAGTGTAGCCAGTGGTGGGCCAGTGGTGACTGACTGCAACCTTTTGAAAGTGTCTCCACGAGGAATGTGTTTGGACAGAAACACAGCAATCACTCACACACGTGCACCACAAGTAACTTCCTGACGATGGAGGACGGGAATTCCAGGTCTTTGTGGAATTCTACACAAAGAATTTTTTTTATTCCAGCTCCACTGAAGGAATCCAGAGGCAAAAACAACTACCGTTAGAGGGTTCAGGCTCATACAGGAGCACAATGGGGTGGAGCCAATGGTAGCAACCAATTACCAAGAGGGAAAGAGGAGTACACTGACCAATACGGAGACACAAGGGTAAATGGACAGGCGTGAAAGCCAATGGGATTACAGAGAACAGGGAAACTACGAGAAACCTGACCATAGAGGGTCATCCAGGGTGTAGTGGCCAATGGGCTAACAGGAGGGTGTGGCACTGGGGTTGATTGACAACCTGTCAGTTAAACGGCAGGTCCATAGGAGAGATTAAGGTCTAGGGGGCATTCTTCCAAGGCATAGCACCAGGAGGGCACCCAGCAGGCCCCCAGGCCTCCACAGAAATGGGGTAACATTGTACCCATATTTAAAAAGGGTTCCATCAAAAGCAGGGTGGCCAGCAGAGCGAAGGAAGGAATTCAGTCCCTCTGCTCTGGCGAGACCCCACCAGTGCTGCATCTAGTCTGGGGTCCCCAGCATAGGAAGGACATGGACCTATTGGAGCAAGTCCAGAGGAGAGCCTGAAAGAAAGTCAGAGGGATAGAACAACTCTCCTATGAGGAAGGACTGAGAAAAGAGAGCCTGGAAAAGTTCTGCCTGGAAAACTTCAGCCTGGAAAAGAGAAAGCTTCAGTGTGATCCAGTTGTAGCATTCCAGTACTTGAAAGGAACCTACGAGGAAGATGGAGAGCAGTGTTTTACAAGGGCATGTAGTGACAGGATAAGGAGGAATGACTTCAAACTGAAGGAGGTTGGCTTAGTTTGGATATTAGAAAGATACTTTTTACTGCAAGGGTGGTGATGGACTGGATCAGTTTGCTGACAGAAGTTGTGAATGTCCCATCCTTGGTTGTGTCCAGACTTTCACAATCTGTCTCTGCCCATAGCAGAAGGGTTGGAACTAGATGGTTCTTTAAGGTCTCTTCTAACCCCAACTCCTCTATAATTCTTTTTGAAGAAACTCTGCTTGTGATCCTTGATATTCTTCACCAGACTGAATTCCAGATGAGTCTTGGTCTTCTTCATTGCATTTTCTGCATCCTCTAACCATATCCCTATATTCATCCCAGGTGACCTGTCCTTGCTTCCCCTTCATATATATCCCATGCTTATGTCTGAACTTTGACAGGAGCTCATTTTTCATCCATGCAAGCCTCCTGCCCCTTTTAGTCTCTTAAGTGCAGTACATAATTTAAGTCAAGCAATTGTCTGTGCAAGCATTAAAGATTTAAACACAATCATGCTTGGTCAGTTTCCACATGACACAAGGTGTTAGGAGGCAGCTCAGACAGGTGCTGTTCCTGGGCTTGCTAAGCTCTCCTATGCTTCTGTACTGATTGCCTGCTGAAACATGCAGACCTGTCTTTTGCAACTGCAGCTTTTAATAAAATAAGTTTATTTAGTGAGGGGTAAATAGCTTTGATTAAATATAGAGCTGATACAGTGTTTAACAATTACATAGACTTACCCACCAGCATGCCTCCAATATAATAATCCAATATGGTGAATATTAAGAGGATTTTATATGTTTGTCAATTAGCACAATTAATGATTTTCAATTAGCAACTTAATAATTTTTACATGCATGCAAAGTAGGCATGTAGAGAGCGCTGGTGAGCAGATAAGTTGGAAGGTGGTGCCTGCTACAGAAAGAGGGTGGGGGTTTTTTTGGTGGGGGGATTTTTTTAGCAATGTACTGGTGTGCACTCTAAGGTAGATTGGGTTACAACTATGATAAAAACTTTGAAGAAAAAGGTATCGTAATATTTTCCTCAGGCAAGTGAACCTTGGAGAAAAAAAAATTTTGCTTGTTACATCTGAATCTTAGTCTAACAATTTCTAAAGTGCTTTGTTTCTCAGAATGTGCTAATACATGGGTTTTTTTCTTCTTTTGACGCAGAAGTGACTCATAATCTTGAAGACGAGATAATGTTTGTGTTCACAGCATTAGTGTGTACCCTGCATGGGAATAAACATGGTAAAAGAAGCTTTCTGTTTGTCTTCTGTATAGACTATGTGTAATGAAGGAAGCACAGAAAGATACATGCTGTATCAGTGGCTGTTCCAGAATAGCTTGATTGTTTTTACTGTAGCAGCCCAAGTACGTAAGTTGATTATGTTGATAATACTAAGAAAAATCAAAGATACAATGAGATTGTATTTACCATATTTCTGGGTATGAGACTTTCTAGCATCTAAATGAGATTGTGGGAAGTGGGAAGCAGATGTTTTTTAACTACCAGCAGCACCTAGCAGGAGGGTTATATGTCTCAAAACTGGTTTATCTGTTGCCTTTTTCCAAAGCCTAGTTGCCAGAAGCCAAAAACTTAGTAACAGTCTGAATGGTGTTTATAATCAACAGCACTCTCTGTTCGCAAGGATGAGCCTACAGGTTAGAAATCGATGAATTTTGCCGTGAGGGAGATACAAATCTCGCTTTGAGCTTACACAATGCTGGTTTTATTCTTGCATCAATATTGCCATTTGGCTGTTGCAGAATGCATCTAGTGCAGTAGCTCTAGTGTGGGCTGCAGATTGATCTGGGTGGCAGGAGCGTGAGCAAGAGGGAGTGAACTGGTATTTACCCTTTGCAGAACAAAGGGCATGGGGACTTGTGGCACCAGCCAGTTGACTGGACACTCATAGGCACAGCAGGAGCCTGTGACCACAGATTGTCACACACATAGACTGTGAGGGTGTAAAAGCTTAGGGTCTTCTTTGTTCAGGGTTCCTCCTTGGAAATACCTGCTTGGGATGTTATGTTGTTATTGCACCATGGTTAAATTACTTTTATGATCCAGACATATGAGACTCTGCTATGGGAAAGCTGGGGTTGAGTGACAAAACTTTGTCTGACAGTGTGAGAGCAGGGTGTGTAGGGAGATAAAGTGACTTGTGGATGTTTCCAGATTTTCCAGACAGGAGAGTTTCCTTAACATGGCAATAGCATTTAGAGAGTTTTCTCAGACTGGCTGGGAGTTGCAAAAAACAGTCTCTTTTTCACACTGTAAAGTATCATGATTTATTGTCTCTGCATGATGATGTTGAATCCAAGAGTATTTTTTTAATGGTGTTTTGTGGCAGGGTAGTAGTTAGGTACAGAATCATAAAACAATTTTTTTCTTAAGGGACCTTTAAAGGTTGTCTAGTCCAACCTCCCTGGAATAAGCAGGGACATCTTTAAATAGATCAGGTTGCTTAGAGCCTAGTCCACCCTGATCCTTAATGCTGCCAGGCATCTAACACCTTTGTGGGCAATGTACCATTGAGGGTGTTTCATCACCTTCATAATTAAAAATATCTTCCTAATATCCTATTCTGAATCTACCCTCTTTGGTTCAAAACTGTTATACTCTGTCCTGTCACAACAGGTTTTACTAAAAAGTGAGTCTCCATTGTTCTTAGCAGCCCCCTGTAAGTAATGAGAGACTTTAAAATGGTTTTCCTCAAGCCTTCTCTTTTTCAGGCTGAATAATCTCAGCATTCTCAGCCTTTCCTCCTAGGAGTGATGCTTCTTCCCTCAGATCATCTTTATGGCCTTCCCTGGACTTTCTCCAACAGGTCCTTGTCCTTCCTGTGCTGGGACCCCAGAGCTGGATGCAGCTGGGGTCTCACCAGAGCAGAGCAGAGCAGAGCAGAGGGGCAGAATCCCCTCCCTCTCCCTGCTGGCCACGGTGCTTTGGATGCAATGCAAGATACAGTTGACTTCCTGTGCTGTGAGCACACATTGCTGGGTCATATCAATTTTTCACCTACCACTGTCCTTCAAGTATTTTTCTGCAGGGCTGCTCTTGGTCTCTTCTTCCCCCAGTCTGTATTGATATGAGGGCTTGCCCTGACCCTAGTGCAGCACCTTGCACTTGACCTTTCTCAATGTAAATTGCTTCACATGGGCCAACTTCTCAAGCTTGCTCATGTCTCTCTGGATGGCACGAACAGCTGACTTAACACAAATGACTTTGTTTAAGACAGTTTTCACCCATGTGAGGAGTCTTGGTTTGCTTAATGCTTCAGAAGGTATCTCCATGCTACAGACATTGATTCACTGCCTTTGCACCAGCTCATCTTTCCAGAGAAGAAACAGCATTACATTGAGGTTTCTGTTTCAAGTGGAGTGCTCACATTCCTGCCTCTTATCCTGTTCAGGGCTCCTTCACTCTGTTGTTTCTCTAAGATGGTAGTCATGGTGTGGATTTTCAGCGCTCTCATACCATGGTAACAGAGGGAGATCGTATTTCTCCTATGTGAACAATGGATTAAAGCGTGACTGTTGATACTTCTAGGCTACAAACACTAAATTTATGTTTTGCACTGCATATTCTGCTGTCCCGAGCAGTTTTGTGCATTTTGTGATATTTTGATATTAAAAAAAACCCAAACCCAATCCCCAAAAGCCAAAAATCAACACCAAAGACAGAAATATTATGTTAACTATTTTTTCTTTTTGATACAAAGGCAAGGCTGAATGTGACTTACCAAACTATAGAAAGGAAGTGCATAGCAAAACAAGAGCATAATTCTGTATCTCACAAGTGCCAGGCTAGCACTTTGTCTTTCTGTTGTTCCTCCTGTAAGTTAGACAACTTGCATTTTTGAGTAATTAACAGAGCAATGTATTTTGTTAATTTATGTTGTTGTTGAAGATAGGCAAGAAAGATATGGATACATTCAAAATCTTATCCCTGTTTTTCTGATACACATACTCATTGAAGAACTGTCTCCTGTTTTAAGTAGACTTAGTGAAACCAGCCTCCAAATCAAGCAATTTCTTCTATCCAAATATGTAATGTACAATGATTCTGGCATAACTAGAATGTCAGATGTCACTGTTATTGTGTCAGTCTTACATTGTGATACGTGTGTTTTCTTCACAAGTTATGAAAGCAGGACATAACGTACAGCTGATTTTCTTTCCATCAAGCCTTAAATGGTTTAAATGTATTGATCACAAGCTGGGAGAGGACCCACCACATGCCACCTTAAAGTGTCTTCAATAGCTGGAAATCTTATTCAGAACTGCTCCTAACTCTCTCTTTTGTACAACTAAACATTTGGCGTACAACCAGATCTGCCATTCACGTAGGATATGGTGCCCTGTTTGTATTTCATATGGTGCATGAGGATGCAGAAAGTAAATGCTCTGGGGAGTTGACAGAGAATGCTGATTTTTAGTACAAAAGCTACCAGATGAAGGAGGCAGAGAGGGGAGCACTTGCCTCACAGATCACTTGCTGAAAGTGGCAAACACTGAAGCAGGAGTTGGCAGGAGAGTACAAGGAAGAGAGAGGTTTTGAAGCTGCATTACAGAGCAGAAGAAATGTAATCAAAGGTCAGTGTCTAACAAAAGTAACACTTGTTACACTCAGTTGTGCAGGGTTTGTTGTTGTTGTCATAATACAATGAATTCTCCCAACAGGATTTTACAGCTTGTGAGGATTCAGGGTCCTGTGGATGTGAGTTTGTACTCCCACTGTGTTATAGTGTTTGGCATTGATTTTTGCTGTTCTGACCACTTCCTCACAAAAACAACAGTTGTATGACTGAGGACCACTTGGACAGGTTTGGGAGTGAAATGGAAGTTTGTGAAATAATGAATATTTTTACAAGATGAGAGATTGGATATGTTCAGATATCATGAAGGATCCAGTGACAGAAGGTGGGCTCTTTCCCACTTGACCATAACAGGCTCTGTGCCACATCTGGCCAGCCTTCTCATATCTCCATTTCATGGCTCTCCTGAAGGAATTAGTTGTAAGGAAGATCTTCATGCCATTTCAGGCAGTTACTTAATCTTCTAGATTTAAGTGGTTTGAGTAGCAGCTTTTATGCCTGGCAGCATTTGTCAGATATCCTATTTCCAGCTGACCTCTGAAAAAGTCACATATAAATAACCCACTGTTTCACACTGGATGCATATCTACATCATGATTTGGTGTTTTCACCCTGTGTAGGTGAAATTCACTCAATTTGGGCTTTTAGGGTCAAACTGTATGAGGTAGGTCAATGTTTTCTTCAAAAAAGGGCAGCTAAGCCTGAAAGAAAGAAAAAGGGATTGTCTAAACAAATTTTGTACATAGTAAAGCATGCTCTCTGCATGCAATAAACAAATCAAGAGATAGAAGAAAGAACCAATAAATGAATCTGGAAACTTAGCTTTCACTATGATGCCACTATTTTGTTTGCTTGTTCAGTATTTTGCTAGATTTCTACAGTGCATAAAAATATAGGTCCCAGTTCAAAAGATATTGAAAGCTTGAGTCTATCATGCCCCCACCTCCCCTGCTGCATGTGGAACAGAAGGTATCCCAACATAGAAATCTTTGGTTAGGAAAACCAGGCAACCTGGATAGTCTTAATTAGGTAGGAAATGAGGGCTTTATCATCTGATTATTACAGAAGATGAAGTGTTTGTTAGTCATGCATTGTTTCATTTATCAGAATTAGTAAGTGCCTAACTTAAACTTGTATTAATTACAGAAACAGGTAAATCATCAGGAAAGAGCTGCTAGAAGATTCTGAAATCTAATCTATTTCAAAATATTGTGGAAAATTAAAGAGTAGAATACATGTACTTCTGTAACCCTTTCAAATGCTACAATTCTCCCGAATGCCCCCTTTTTAGGAATTGCAATACTTGGTTTTGAGAAGCCCTTCAATAGCAACAGATCTCCCTAAGAACACCATAACCTTTCCTGGGCCTTGGCTCCCTCCCAGTTCCTGTTCCTAATATTCCTCATTCCTACTCTTGCCAAATACCAGCCCTTCACAGGCATTTTCACAGCACCAAACTTAAAAAAGAAAGCTAGATCTTCTTTTACAGTTATGGCATTTCAGCTGCCTCCCCACATTATACAGATGCAATCATCCTGGTATCTCTGTTGTTAGTCCTTTTCTAATGGCAGGAATTTGCTGTTTATCCTGCCCTTCCTCCTAAACCTCCTAAACCCTGAGTGCAAACAACAGATCTGCTTTCTGACACTACACACTTGGGCTATGTACTTAGCAGGCTGATCTGCAGTTCTCAAGAAGACAGTTTTGTATTTTCTCCTTAAAGAAATTTGATGATTGATGCAAATATTTATGTCTGAGCTTGATTTGAAAGGAAAAGCTCCCTGCAGGGGAAACTCAGCCCAGAAGAATTGGTGGATTTGCTGATCCAAGATGGACTCCTGATGCAGAGCTCTGTGGCTTGCAATGGCAAAGTTGTTTATTCACAAACAGCTTCCAAATCTCTGATTACTTTGAAGTCATTGGCAACTATGAAACACAATTAGAGTATATGAAATATTCAGGTCTTTTACTTCCACTGGGAATTTTTCTTTTTTGACTAAACCCAGCAATGACCCAGATTCCTCATCAGATTTATGTTTGCTTTTGTTGCCTGAGAGCTGGAATAACAACTGTTTGGTGCAGATTTTGAGCCCTTTGCCCTGCTTCTAGATGTTTTAAAAATCTTAACCCCTTGCAGGAGCACTTTTATGAATAGTGGGCAGGACAACTGTGCCAGTTTCATTCTTCGGTTTTGCTTGGCATATGGACAAGAGCCAGTGACATTAAAATGGGCTTCCATTAATTCACCCTGAATTAAACTTTGCATATTCCCCAGATTTCCCTACATTTACATCTACAGATGGTACATGTTTGTTTGCTGCTGAAAGACATACATAAGATTTTAATCTCCTCCTCTTATGGAAATATTGGACAAAAGAGTCTTAATTGCTTTTGTTGGATAGAAATTTCAGTAGAGCAATTGAAGACAGTCCCAACTTTGTTTTTCTCAGTTTTTAATAAGGTTACAAAGTGACTCAGATTTAAAATTATGACAAGGACGGATCTTTTCATATTCTGTGTCAAGATCTTTTCATATCCTATGTCAAAATGTGATATATAGTTTGACTTCAATCTTGGATCATGTACTTCAGCTGTGTGGCTCGTTCTTTTGTGTGTGCCTTCCTTTAAGATAAGGGAAAAATGAGCGAGTTTGCTAAAGCTTCAAAAATCTTGGCAGTGATGAAGACCCACTCTAATAAGCTGAGTTTTCCAAGATTTCCAAGACTTCCAAGAAGTCCTTTTTTCCAAAGACTACTGAGACAAATATCTCATTTTAGTTGGAGGTTATAATGCTAATAAATAAAACAACAGTGAAAAATGGGATTAGGAAGGAAATTTGTAAAAAAAGCATCTGACTACCAAAAGCAGATAAAATTTTTTCTGTTTCCACCCTTATATACTAATATGAGACAAATTAAATAGACACCCACTATAACTTCATTTTCTGGTTCCAGAAAAATATGTGTAGCATGGAAATCCCAACAAATGGGATTTTAGCCTAAAGATCAGGAACTGAAAGGATGGCCAATTGCTGCTTATCTTTCACTCCATGACAGGAGCAATCCTGGTTGAACACTACACCTTGAGGGCTCTTCCCTTCCAGTCTCAACTGGCGAGTCACCCTTTGGAGGAATACAGACATCTTTTTCCATGGTCTAGGATGTGGAATACTGTAAATATCTCTTAAGAGTGAAAATAAGGTTGAAAGAGGCAAGTAATGATGTGTTTTTAGTGTGAGTGTGTCCAGGGTGCCATCTGTAGGGCACATTTCAAACTTGTGCTTTATGGGAGAGCTGTATTTGGTCACACTGAACTGGAATCTGTTGTGATTAGGAAGACAATCACTGACACTGAGACTATTCTTTGCATGTTACTGTCCATCCTATTCACAGACAGGTATTGCTAATGCTTCATTATACTTTCCACTAGAGCTTTTCTTGTGGTCAGAAGTTTACTGCAGTATAAACCCATCATTCCCAACCCCATTTCTGGTGAATACAGAGAAGTATTTTTAATTTTAATGCTTTTCAAATATTTTAAGAATGTTTTATTGTCTTCCACTCTCTTCTTGGTTAAATGAATCCAATTGTTTTTGTTTTTCCTCACACAATTTCTATACTCCTGCCCGTATTTGCTGTCTGGACCTGTCTGGATCAATTTAAAAATGCAAAATCAATTTCCCTGGAACCAGACTCTTACAGGACATGATTTTCCTTGCATTTGCAAGGAAAACCCAGAATGACATGCTGTAACAGTGCACTTAGCAACCATTAGCCATTTAAAATCCCAGAAATAGGTATAAGGTTATTATAGCCCCTATAGTTTGTCAATTACTGTAGTTCCTACTAAGAGCCTTGCTAGTAATTTAGTTTCTATAAAGGACACTGCTAATTCAGCAAACATGCAGGAAAAAAGGACAGAAAAATATCCATGCAGAAATGACAAGAGTGTCACAACAAACAGCTACCAGATAAGAAAATGAGAATTTATTTAAATATGTATATACATGTATGTTCATCATGTCATTTTGATCATACTTCTTGGAAAGAAATTGTGTTTATGAATAAGAGAATTTTACTGAAACCTTCAGGATTTAACATCATGGCTACCATAATATCTTATTCATCTGTAAAGCGTACTGATTTTTAACGAGTACTGCATTCAACAGGATTCTTTCTCTTTTTAAGAAGAAAAGAGCAGTCCTGGACTAGGATGACCAAAACATTTGATCAGGAGCAAGTAATAATGGTTAAAAGTCATGTGTCCTTTTGTAGTGGGTTGACCCTGGCTGGATGCCAGGCACCCACCAAAGCCTATCACTCCCCTCTGCAGCTGAACAGGGGAGAGAAGATATAACAAAGGTTCATCATTTGAGATAAGGTCAGGGAGAGATCACTCGCCAAATACTGCCACAGGCAAAACATGCTACAATGAGAGAGATTGATTAAAATTATTACTAACAAAATTGGACCAGGGTAATTAGAATAAAATACGACCTTAAAAACACCTTCCTCCCACCCTTCCCTTCCAGCTCTACTCCCACCCAGTGGTGCAAGGAAACAAGGAATGGGGGTTGTGGTCAGTTCATCACACATTGTCCCTGGCTCTGCCCAGGGAGAGGAATCCTTCCCCTGCTGCAACATGGAGTCCCTCCNCCCTGCTGCAACATGGAGTCCCTCCCACAGGAGACTGTTCTCATGAACTTCTTCAGTGTGAATCCTTCCCATGGACAACAGTTATCCACAAACTGCTGCAGTGTGGGTCATTCTTCCACAGAGTGCAGACCTTCAGGAACAACCTGCTCTGGTGTGTGTCCCCAGGGATCACAAGCTACCCAGCTCCTGCTAGGAAGTGTCGTCCAGTGCACTCCTCTTTCCATGGGTCCACCAGGAAACTATTTTAGCCTGTCACAACCTCCTCTCAGGCATCCATCTGCTCTGGCCTGGATCTCCTCCAGAGGCTGCAGGTGGATCTCTGCATCCCCAGGGATCTCCATGGGCTGCAGGGGCACAGCTGCCTCACCATGGGCTGCACCAGGGGCTGCAGGGGAACCTCAGCTCTGGTCCCTGGAGCATCTCCTGTCCCTCCTTCTGCACTGATCTGGGTGACTGCAGGGCTGTTCCTCTCTCCTGTTCTCACTCTGCTCCTCTCTGGCCACAGTTACATCTGTGCAATAACATTTTTGTTTCATTCTTAAACATGTCATCCCAGGGGCATTACCATCATTTCTGATGGGCACAGACTTGCCCAGTGGTGTGTTTGTCCTGGAGCCAGCTGGCTTTGAATCAGGGGGAAATGGAGGATGCTTCTCATAGAAGCCACCCCTGTAGCCCCCACCCACAACTACAACCTCAACATACAAACCCAATACAACTTTCAAATAAAAAGCTTTTTGCAAAGGAGGGAACATTTAAAACAAGGCTAACAGAATCAGTTGCTGTTTTCTTGTTGCTTATGGTTTCTTCATACATTTTTTGGGTAACTTGTTCAAAGGCTGCTCCAGAGCAGCTGTCAAATAAGACCATTATGTGTGAAAGGTTGAGGTATATCCCTTATCTTAATGTCAATAGTCATGGCAAGACATGAATTCTATTTCTACATTTTGACCTACAAGACATTTAAATCGGATTTGTTGACTTTTGTATCTTGGAATGATGAGTCCTATGGGCTGTTTCAAAGTGAAATAAATACCCTTCACTTCATATGGCAGTGTCTACCATCTAGTAATACCATCCTGAAGACTTTCTCAGAAAGATGTTTTATCTGTTTTGTGTCCCCTGTGTTTTCATTTTCTTCCTCTCTTCCTACTACTGAGCTCACATCTCAAACAATACTAGCCATTTTCTTATGATTTTTTAGTCCAGAGGAAGTCATCTAGTCTCTTCTGTCCTAGAAATGTGGATCGGAGAATTCTGCCTAGTGATGATACATTTAGCCCTAATTAACTTCTGCTTGACCTGCTGGGTTTAATGTGGAAAGTCAACCAGTGTTGATGCTTGTTTTCCACCACTTGGAATTCTCTGTATCCTGTTATCTCCTTAAATGTTTAATTGTTCTTTCTGTCAATCTTGCATTATTATTCTTTCTGTTAATCTTGCTGACTTCAGCTTCAAACTTCTTACATCTTGCCTTTCTCTGCTGCACTGAAATAAAATGCTACTATCAGTTGTCTTTCAGCAATATCTGCAGAGTGCAAGGAAAGCATTCTTACCCTGTTTCCCACAAGCTAACTCAATTAGGAATCTGTCAACTGTTAAAAGAAAAGCCTCATTTTTTTGACCTTTCTGAAAAGAAAGATCTTCTCACTCTGTGTGATTGAATGATGCTAAGGACAAAGGAAAAATGTGTAAGGGAGAAGCATATGTATAAAATACTGTGGTGACCTTAAATGGCAAGACTCAGTGTCTGACCTTCCATAGTGCTCTGTCATATGTGGAATAGCATCAGCATCCTATGGTTCAGTATTCTTTTACCTTTATTTATTAAGACTGTATAAAAGATGATAGACAAAGCATAATCTTAAAATGCCTGATGTTTTAATAGTTAAAAAGCCTGAGTTGTGAGTTAATTTTAATATAAGGAGAGCATCAGCCACTAGAGGCCCTTCATGTCTAGGAGACTGGCTGAGCCAAGAAACCATTAAGTATCTCTCTGGTTAGATTTAGTACACCTAGAGGAGAAATTACAAATCAGCCAGTTGAGAAGGAACACACAGACTGTCAGTATTAGGTACCTCTGAGAGGATTTGGTCTATTCTCAGCTGGTGTGTTACTCAAAAAACACCCTTATAAATTAAAGTCCCTTCACTCAGGGATCTGTTTTCCTTCCCTTCTCTTAATCTAATTTTCTCAGTTGCTTAAATTGAAATATGAGAGCTGATCTTTTATACTGCTTCTGGTGTTAGCTCCAAAGGCATCCTGTCTAAAAAGCAGAAGGGGACCCTGAGACCCTGGTGGCAGAAGCATCAACAGGGCACATGGGCCACACTGCTCTATGTATGTGTCTTCCCAGTTCAAACAGACAAAGTAAATTAGGTTAGATCTGCCACAAAAGAAGACTCAGAACAGCAAATATTTATTAGTGCTTAGATGGAAGTGTAACAGTAATTTCATGGCACTTTCTGGTGTCTTCCCAGGAAAGAGGATTCACAATGATTTACAATTATTTATGTTACTACTTTGCCAGAGCTCTAGTAGGACTTGGAGTTTTTCTTGTGCTTGATACTTTTCAAATAAAGTCATGTTGTCAGCATATGACGTGGTGTACCTCGCTGCTTTAGAAAGCTGGACTTGGTATATACTTGATATATTGAGAAGAGTGGTTGCCAGAAGAAAAATGATCCTTTGCCTTGTAAAAAGTCTAATATATTCTGCAGATCTGCTTCCTGAAGGTCAGTAGTGATGCCTGGCCCATTGCCTCTTTCACAACACCACACAGGGCAATTAGGAAAACCTGATGCTGTCACCTAAGGGTTTTTTAAAAATGTGTTTGTCACTGTGGCAATTATTTATCACTGCTGTTGTCTTTGGTGTTATAATAGTCACATAAAAATTAAAATAATAGGATCTCAATTGGAGGATTAATGACATTTCAAAGTTGTAGATAGGTGAGAAAAGAGTTCTTCCAAAGAACTCACACCTTGCTCAGGATCAAAATAACCTTTTGAAATGACCTAGCAATACTTTGAAAGGCTGGTAAGATCAGAACAGTTCTTGAGCCACTCAGACTAACAATAAGGAGCAGAAGAGCTATGTGTTGTTTGGAATGGTGTAATGTATGAATGATAAAGTCAGTTCTCACCGTGCTAGCACCACTACAAAAGAAAGCAGATTTGTGTGAAAGAAGAACACTAAGTTTCAGAAGGACAAGAAACACATTATTCAGTAACACTCTAAGAAGTTGTAATGAATCAAAGATCCTGTCTAGGGTGTACAGACTGTGAGCTGTAAACAGAGTGATTAATATGGAGAGCCTCTTAGAGATTACCAGCTTTAGAGCTTTATAACAAACAAACTGTTCTGTGATCAGGATGTGCCCAGCTCTGTGTTTTTCATTAGTTTATATTCCTTATTTACACATTTCAAAAGAGCGTATTTTAAAGAAAGCCTTTTCTTGTACTTGCCTATTAACGTGATGCAGCATATGCTGGCTGATTAAAAAGGAAGATAAAATGTTTACTACTTTTTGCAGCTGCAAAATGGACTATGACTTGCTGAGACATACTGACTGACTGAACAGAAAGCAGAGTGTCAGTGAAAATGTGTAACTGTGGGGAGAAAAGAAAAGCAGGGAAAGGGCTTTTGATATTTTACCTAATTGCATGAGAAAAAATCATGGTGAAGGATATCTATCCATGTTTTGATTTCACTGCAATGTACATTTATGCAGTGCAGTTCTACCATAATCTTTCTTTTCCCTTTCCTTTATTGCACTTCCCTTTGAATATATAAATTTGCAAAAGGGGAGGGAAAACATTTGTGGAATATTTGGGCTTCTCTCCAGTTTTTCTCCCAGATAACCATGGCAGGGCATAGTTGGAGGGGGGCATGAAGGAGTTGAAGGACTGCCAGCCCTCCTGCCTCAGCCTTGCAGGTCAGCACAGAGCCCTTGGCCACTCAGTGGAGGAGCTATGGTGCACCAGTTTTAATGATCAGAAGTGGAAAACCTGTGTGTGAAACTTGTCCTGAGCTGAGAAGTGTTGGTGCCTGGAGAGGAGACAGCACATCCCCAGAGAGTTTCTGAGGTTCATACCTCAATTCAGGTGAGGGCAGCTCTCGTGTTTGTTCTTTGCTTTAAGCAGGCTGGGACCTTCTAAGGGACATTTTCCTGGAAAATCAAGTCGATGTAGCCTGATGAAAATTCAGGCCCCTAGGTGATGGAGTGAACTATTCATTCTTTTCTGTATCATTATAAAATCCATCTGAGTCTTGCCTCTGCTGTGATTTTCCAGACGTGGTGCTGTGAAAGAAAGCTTGAGATAATTTGCTCCATCCTTTTCCATCTAGGTCCTTATCCCTGCCCTGAGCATTTCTGTGTAAGTCCAGCCTATGGAAGAATGAGCACAGGATTAAGGATGTTTAAAGGCTTTGGCAAATTACCTTTTTTTCTTTGGACTCTTTTTCAACACAAGTTGAGGCGAGGCATGTTAAAGCTTGGCAGAAGAACTAGGAAAAATACAGATCTTGACAAGGTTTCCTAGAGGAGAGATGATAATATCTCATATAACACTTGCACAAAATAATTGCTACATGGTTGTCATAGTGGACAAGAGGAAAGGATCAAGATTCACTCTCTGTAAATACAACTCTTTTTGGGGATCCAGTATAATAATGGATTTTATTTTTCCAAATCAAAGTTTGTACAAATGTACATATTTAGGAATTTTTGCAACATCAAATTGCATGGAATGAACACCAGAAAACATTATTAATAATACATGTCATGTACCCCAAAATGGAAAAATTAAGGCTGTCTAAAAAATATCATTCAATCTCTTTGTATAGTTGTATTTATGATAATCTTCTCTGTTTCAGACTTCATGTGTATTTTCCACTTTTTTTTGCATAGGATAGGTGTAGGCAGCACTCAGTTAATGACCTTCCAAGTAGTATTTATAGCCCACAAGTCACAAGTCAGTCTGCCCTGAAGACAATATAATGAATTTTCTCCTTGTTATTCAATAGCTCTTGTCAAATTACATAAACCTGAGAAACATACCAAACAAAAACAACCAAAACAACAACGACAAAACAAACAAAACAAAACAAAAAAAAAAAACAAACAAACAAACAAACAAAAAAAAAAACAAACAAAAAAAACCCCAAAAAGCTGACAGAATTTAGCCATTCCATTCCCACTTTATAGCTGGTAGGACAAAGACTCAGATAATAGAACAGATACTTTCTTTTCTTTTCTTTTTTCTTTTCTTTTCTTTTCTTTTCTTTTCTTTTCTTTTCTTTTCTTTTCTTTTCTTTTTCTGCATAACTGATCTCAACTATCTTATATGTAACCTTACATGTAAGCTTCTGTAAAGAAAAATAGCACTGTTCACTTCTTGTGGCCTAGATAGTTTCCTTTAGTCAGTGCTGCTGCTGAGCAGATTCTGTATTCATTAACTTAACAAATAACTCTGTCATTAGATAACATTCAGTTTTGACAACATCACAGTGTTACTGGGAGACACCAGATTTTTAATACATTTCACAGGAAAGTGTAACATTATTTTGAGATACTTTCTGCCCACAGAAACTGAAAAATTTAGCAGAATTTCACAAAAATTAGAAGCTGCTGACAGCTGTCCTAAAATGTGGGTGTCTGGCAGTGCCAGAGTAAGCTGTCAGTCCCATTTCCTGCAAGTGCAGAACTTTCTGTGAAGCAGTGAGGGTAGCTTAACTTCCCTTATTATTCTTTTTCTTTTTTTCTTTTTTTTTTTTTAATGGTTATTGTAAGTAAAATAAATACTAGAAAAGGAGAGAAAAATAAGAGTGTGATCAAAAAATTGATCACTCTTTTATAATAGTTTTGCTAGACCCTTTCTGGGTAAGTCATGCTTTAAAAAACTTGCTGCCTGTTGTGAAATCCATGGTTGTTAGGAAGGAAAGAATAGAAAGGTTTTTATTTACAAGCTCCCAGTCTTTATCTCTTCAAATTACTGCCACTGCTAGAACCGAACTTTGGTAACTCATATCAAACTCTTCAAGTTATCTTGACTTCTGAACTTTAAGGTATTTCTTTTAAAAGCAATTTTCCTTAATATTCTTTTCCCAAGGGCTCAAATTTACATAAATTAACAATTACTGAGAATGGTTTCATACACAACTGTATTCTTGCATTCAGTAACAATATTATGCCTACTTGTTGTTGATAAAGCTGTCATTTATTCTAGCAGTCTTTTAAGCAACATATTTAATGAACAGTTAAAAAAAGCCACCAAACCCCAAACCATTGTGCAAAGTCCCTAATGATCAACAATAGCTGTTAAGTAAATGAAGGTGTGTTGTTGCCAGGATGCAAGCTGGAAAACAAAACCAGGCAGTGCTCTGAAAAATTATAGGAAATGAGCTGGGTTTAAGTTCTTCATGATCAAATGAATATAATAATCTTTTTAACCTATTTTTTAATTGTCTAAGTTTCTTGCCTTGCTAAAATGATAGATTGTGAAATGTTCATGGTTTTCTATTGTAAACAAATTCTTTGTCTTGTATTAAAAATTATTGATCAGTGTAAGGAAAAAGAAAAAGGGATTATCCATACAGAAAAAAGCTGATCATCTTTACCTTTCAAATTTTTTATGTTCCACACCACTTCAGCATTGTTTAGTCGATGTTCAAACTGCCATAAGAGGGAGTTATAATGTGCTGTTAATTAAGGCTTTTTTAAAAACACTCTAATTTCCAAGAATTGTTGAGATACACTTCAGGTTGAAAAACATGCACTAAGTGTTTTCCTGGTAAGTGTATTTTGAGCTAGAATGTGATCTGTGTCCTGTCGCATAATGGTTGTATTGAACTATTTTGGCTCAGTGTTTCCGAGAAAATGGTGCACATGCTATTTTGCCTGTTCCTCTGTAATTGACTTCCTGTATTTTCTTGCAGTGAGAAATGATTCAAAAGCTTTACTGTGTTACACACCTTTGGATACTGTGGCTAATTCAGACACAGGGACAGAAGACCCAGAGGCTTGCAAAGGGCACAAAGGAGAGGCAGAATCAAAGACCCAGACCTGAATCTCACCCAGGAGGGAACTGAAGTTGTGTCAGGGTCTGTGGTCAGAGGAAAGTCAAGGGAAGATAGAAATAAATATGGACAGCAGAGAACTGTCTGTGTAGAAGGTCAAGCTGCAAGGGCAAGAATCAGCGTTTAAATAAGAAAGTAAATCAATAGCTGAAAAAGAATAAAGATAGCATGGACTAGGCAAGATTGACATTTTTAAAGGTATTAATTTGATGAGAAAATTAGGATGAAAAAAGGTTTAATAAAAGTGTACTTACCTTCCCTTAAGCACAAAAGACAGTAGGAAGATGAGTTTGTCAAAGTTAACAGAACTAAAAAAATATAATTGGTATAAGTGTATGAAGAATGAGTGTATAAAGAACATATGAAGATACTGGATTAATGTGGTCAACCTTGAGAAATGAAAGGACTGACAGCAGTCAGTGCAGGCTGGACTGAACTAGTGATTTAATTCAGTGCTTTACAAAAACTTAACAGAAATATTCATTAAAACACCTCACAAAAGAGCAGTGTTAAAAGAAAAGAAATAGTCCTCATGTCTGTGAAGAAATGATGGTGGTGGGAGGGGGAGCTGCTTGGATGAGAGCGTATGTGAATACGTGGGTATGTGAAAAACATTTTCTTCCAAAAGACTGTTATGCCAAGCCAAACTTCTTTGTTAGTGATTGATCCAGAAGATGGAGCAATCTTTTAGCAAGTATTGTACTTGGCAAAACTCCCTGTGCACGTTTAACTTCCAGTAAGAAATTTATAAACCCAGAAAACATTTTCTAGTATGTTTGAGAAAAATCAATTTCCTAACTAAGATTCACTAAAGTGGTAATTACTCACAAAAGAGAAGTGAGATGCCACATCAACTGCAAGAGAAGAAATAGAAGTAAGGTGCTTCTATTAGGTATTAGATTGCTGCTAAACTACTCAGTTAAAACATATGCAGAAAAATAGAACCCCAGCCAGTACAGCCTTGGATGACATGTTAATGTATTTTCCCAGTTTGGAGTCTAATGCCATTGCGTGACCATCAAGTTTCTGTGTTGAGATTCCTTTCTTGATCCCATTTAGATACAGCATCATAGCTATTGGGAAGGAGAGCTGATAAACACTCCCAAATTGGTCACAGGGCATAGACGTGCACAAAAACACAAGAACTCTTGACTCTTGAGAAAATAGTATGATGTGAAACATCTATGAATAAGAACTTCAGGTGAAATGTTAATGAGTCAAAGAGTTCAAAGATGCAAGAGGCACAGATGTCCACTGCCTTTGATTTCCACCTGGCTGAAAAGTGTGGAGTGGAGGAAGGGTTGCTACTTAGGCCTTTTCATCTCCAAACTTGGAAAAAACTGTGGTAGGAAAGGAAAGTTGGAAAGCTGCCTCAGTGTGTATTTAAAATGTGATGTGGTGTCACAATACTAATATTGATCTTTTCGTAAACTCATAACAGGGAATTCTGAATAAGAAATAGGAAAATATTTTAAATTAAATACTGGGGAATATTCTGAAGAAGAGAGCAACATGAGTATTCGGAAGTAACATATGGCAACAGAAGGGTGTAAATAACACTATGCTCTTAATTGCCATGAGACCTGAGAATTTTGAGGGTGTATTTTCAAGATCAAAACATTTATTGTGTAGCTAAAATGCGGTGAATGCTAACAGAGACGTTAAAGTTGTGTTGGAGATTAGTCTTTGGTTTAGCAAGTGTTCAATTTGAAACAATGTAAACAAGTTGGATATTGAGTTTGAGTCAAATATAATAGGAGGCTGTGGGAAGTGTTTATTTTCCTTTCTGTGCCTTTGGGGAGTTCTATGCAGAAGCTAACTCATATAAAGCCACAGAATGAGTTAGATATGAATCCCTTGTGAAAGAGAGCTCTGTGGTTTCAAAGACAAAACAATATGAACAACATGAATTCTGTAAAATTATTCTGCAGTGCTGATTAGAAGTAAAAGAAAACAAGCCCAAGTCCATTTAAAAATATGTTGCTCAGTAGAAAAAACATGCAGAGCTCATGGAAACTAGTGGAAAAACTATTGACTTTTATAGCCCTGAGATTAGTTCAGCCACCTATCTGAAGTAATTCTTGAACTAGTTCAAAAGCAGAATGCCATATGCTTTTTAACACTCCTTGTTAAGAGAATAATCTCTGCATAACAAGCAAACCAAGGGAACTAAGGCATATGAGAAGTCAAGGGACCAATTATGCCAAAGGCATCTTCTCTTCATAACCATTGATGCTGATGATTAAGATTCTGACAAATCTTGTCCAAAAAGTATTTTTAGCCTTCAAGAGTCTCTGACCAAAGAAGGATCAAGTGGCATGAGGAAGCAGTGCAAATCATTTTTAATGTCCAAAAAAGCTTAGTCAAAAAGTAGAAGATTGTTTCTTCATTTAAGTATGTGACATTAGCTCAGGAGCCAGCAGAGCTCATTGACAGGGCTCTAAACTGGCTTGGAAGGGGGAAAGGGACAAACCCAGGCTTGCCAGTGATAAGCAATGGGATGGTGTGCCATATCTTGGGAAAATGAGCCCTAATGGGAACCCTCATTTTGCTTCACCGTGTTTTGGCTACGAAGTATCACGTGTGGAAATGTTTCTACACTAATGCATGCAAGAGAGCAACAAAGAAGAAAAGCTTGAGGCTTTGGCCCACTCCCGGAGATCTGATCTAAGTGAAACTTGGTGGGATGAGTCCTGTGACTAGAGTGCCCTGTTGGATGGTTACAGGCTCTTCAGGAGGGACAGGCAGGGCAGAAGAGGCACAGGGGTGGCACTGTATCTAATGGAAGGGGTAGAATGTGTGGAGCTCCCAGGTGGCACTGTGAGAACCTGTGAGTAGGAATCAAGCTGCAAACAAATAATCTGGATGTCATCAGGGGAGTCTACTATAGACCTGCTGGCCAGGACAGTGTCCGTGATGAATTATTCTTTGAGGAAATAAGAGACGCTTCCATGTGAAAGGCCCTTGTCCTTTTGGCAGAATTCAATTTACCAGAAATCAACTAGGAGTGTTCACACAGCTGATACAACCCAAGCCAAAAGGGTACAAAAAACTAGATGATAATTTTATTTATGGAACAAGCTCTAAGGGAGCTGACTCAGAAAGATGCTGTCCTTGATCTGCTGCTTGTCAACAGGGTGGCTTTGTGAATGAAGTGGAGATAAGGGACCGTCTTGTCCACAGCAAGAACAAATTGATTAAAATCTCTATTGACATGAGGAAAAGTGCCAGCA
>VWYP01025887.1:274-24330 GCA_013400435.1 Pycnonotus jocosus | reverse complement strand
CTGGACACAGAAACCAACATTTTGTAGTTGTGGCTTTCTGTAGTATGCAGAGTTTGTGATCAGTGTTGGAAGACTTCCTCTGTAACAGCTTCTAAAAGTATGTGATTCTGGATTGTTGTTTCTGAAGGAAAATCCTGAGTGGTCTAAAGTCAGCTTAAGGGACAAGAAATCAAAATGTAGAGATTTTAATTCTTCATGCAAAAAACATCATTTAATGTCCACAGAAGAGGTCTTGAAAAGAATCATCTTGAAAAAGAAGTTAGGATGAATTATTAGAAGGTAAAGGCCACTGGGATGTCTCGTCTTTCAAGATGTATTCAGTAAAGAAAGCCCAGCTTTGCTGAAGCAGTTGAGGACATGGAGATAAATCTATCTCTTCACATACTTCTAATGAAAAGAAGGTAGTTCAGTACAAAGATGTAGTGTCTCCTTCTGGAACCTCGCACAAAGCTGTATTAATTGCTTATTAATTAATTACATTTTTAATCCTGGTGGCAGGCTTACATTGCAACCCTAAACAAAAAAGGCTATTTTCTTTTTCTCATTTAAAAAAAAATTGTAGTTAATAACTGTCAATCTTATGAACATCTCTTGCTATAACACCTGATAAAAACGAAGAAGTTGATGAGAAACAAGGTGGCATTTTAGTTTGGAAATGTTTTGTTCTGTATGATTTTGAGAAAAATAAAGGCAGCCAAGATAAATTTTTTAGAAAATAAGTGCTGTAAGTGAAGCGAGTGAATATCTAATCTTTTAAGGATTTTTATACTTCTAGTCCAGGGAAGACCTTTTGAAGTTAAGGAGATGTTTCTGGAGGACATTTTACGAAGCACTGGGTATACAAACAAGGAGATGGTAAAGTACAAAACAGAGAAGCAGCAAGGTTGGTGGACTTCTTAATTGTAACGTTGGCTATGAGAATCACTGGTTGATTGTACAAACAATTAACAGGATTATTTTCTGTTAAAATTCCAAAGTCAAGAAATTAAATGAGACATGATTAGATGACAGCAAGTAGCTTTAAGCTCTCAATATTTACATTAATAAAATAGTTCATGCAATTAAAGAAAAAAATCACTGATTCAATGATTGCATTCTATTTGCTTTCAGTTGATAAATGTCATAATTTTTCTAATTGTTATGGTGTAGAGTTATATATAACTGGGGGCTCTGCCCACATGAACACTAAAAAAGCATAGGATGCTCTGTACCTTTGGATGGAAGTTAAAGCCCAGCAGGATTTTGTACATCTTGCACAAAATGTAGAAGTTGTTTTCTTTAGTAACATTTTTCATTGCATCCTTCAGGCACGGATGTATTTTTTATAAGCATTAAGACTCGAGCTAAACATTACTGGTTTTCATTTAATTTAGAGGGTACTACTTCAGAAGTTTTCCTGGCAACTGAAAAGTAATGATCCCAGTGATTGTTGAAAGAAGAATTCTGAGAAATGCAAACTTCAAATCCATAACATACAATCCTAACTGGATATTTATCACAATACTCAGCCCTGATCACTGGAGACAGAAAAGTTCAGTTAAGAAACTGATGTTTTGTACTGTTTCTTCACTTGTGTACAAAAAGTAGTTGTTACATGCAGGGACTGTGTCACTTGTCTTCAGCATTCCACCTGTGGAGAAAGATCTGGGCTGAGATTGTGTAAAAGGTAATTACTTACGAAGCTCCTTTGAATGCTGTAGTTTGGAATAATGGAGGCTTCAGGGGTTAAACACCAAAGTAGTGGGTTTTGCCTTCTTACTATAGCCCTTGTTTGCAGTGGTGCACTTTGGGTACCCTTAAACATGTCATTTATGTTGGACTGGTAGGAGCATTCTAGATTAAAAAAAAAAGTTGACCTGCTATAACTGTTTTTTTTAGTAGAAAACAGTGGATAATAAAGATGACTAAAATATTCTTGGGGAATACTTTGCTTTCTAGAAGAGAAACAGAAGACCACTCTTGCTGAGTGGTGTTCAGTTCAAGAAAGCACTAACAAACTGGCATCTCGGAGACAAAAATCAGTTCCGAGGGCAAATGAAGAGTACAAATGGTTGGATGATGGTGGTGACACAGTGTTTAATCAGCTGGTAAGTTTTTCCTTTTGTTGGAAGAGATCTTTATATTGTATTACTAGCCATTTAAAATATGTTTTGTAGAGATAGTGCTGTAGAGTCTCTCAGGATATTAACATATATTAAAGATTATATTAGGATGAACTGCTCTAGCTGAAGTGTGTCCTTCAGTTATGGTGTCTGTACACAACTTTTCCTCAAATCAAATGGCTTGACTGCTGTGGTGTGAGTGCTTGCATATGACACAATCAATGCATTAACTCATACCTGGGTGCAGGATTTCTGACTGCTGCTGGGAAAACTAACCATTCAAATTCTTTGTGTGTAATGTATGAGAGTAAAGACAACTGTTGCCAAAGATCAATCTTTCAATATTGTTTTTTATCTTTAGACTGAAAAAGATGTGAATTGCCTTGAACCATGGGTAGTAAAAGAAATGGATTCCTGTCTTTCTGACATCTGGTTGCACAAAGATATTGATTCCTTTGCACAGGTGTTCCACCTTATTTTAACTGAAAATGTTAGTGGTAAGTTTCTTGTGTTATTACATTAGAAAAAAGCAACCTCAAATTTACTTATATTTCCGTGGCTACTTTTATCTCCAGTTTCAGATGTTGTTACTTCTGCATTCTGATGCCTACTGAAAAAAAGTGTAGGGCTAGCAGAATTAATGAGTTGTTAAGTTAGTTGTTGTTTTGAGGTATTTACAGAACTGTGTTTCTAAAACAGTGTGGAATTCACATGAGCTGACTGAAGAGAGAAAGTGAGGAAACAAATTCTCTTTGGGCTGGAATTTGAAAGCAATATTTTTACTATATTTAGATGAAGAAATAACATTTCTGTTGGAGTTTCTGATTTTTTTTTTTTTTTTACTTCTCAGTTGATTATAGGCACAGTGAAACTGGTGTGACTGCTCTGATGATTTCTTCAGGGAGAGGCTTTTTGAGTCAAGTAGAACAGCTGATCAGTATGGGAGCAAGTATCCACTGCAAATCATCCAATGGCTGGTAAAAACAGAGAAACCAAAAGATAGATTTATTTGTCAATAAATCTATTTATATCTCTCTTAGGGGAAAGAAAATTCTATAACACCTAAATTAATTGGCTAACTTATCACTCTCCTGTAAGAACTATAGATTTTGACAGCCTAAACAGTTTCTATTTCCTGTTAATCACATTGTTTTCTGTAAATTCTAAATTGAATTTGCAATTATGAGCCATAAACTTGGTTTCAGTAGGTCTTATTTAAGACACTGGTTATCAGAAAAACTGAAATCTACTGAATTTGACCAAAATGTTTGACAATTCTTATTTTCATGGAGTTGCCTGTATTAGAAGATATTTGTGTTATGTTTCTAAATATGCTGTAGCAGGTAAAAATATTTGTGAATCTGCAAAAACTCAAGTTTTGTGGTCATGAAGTATGTCGTAATGTAAACAATGAAGTACAGGAAATAATTGTAGTATGAAAGGGTAAGAATTAGAATTCCAAGGATCTGATATTTGGTACTAACACTTGAAAAACTCTGGAAGGAATGCAATTTAAAGGTAAAACAGTGAACTGCATTGTGAGGAGGACAACTTTTGAAACACATGAAATAGCCTAAAGTTTTCCCACATTTTGATGAAAAACGCCTGGTGTGTGCCTTTTTGGGATGACTTAAAGGGTACTGCAAACAAGCAGGTTTGATCTCTGTGAATTGGTGTTGGCTTTTTAAAGGAATGGCAAGTTCTTCCTCCTCATTTCTTTGTGCATGTTTGCAGGAACTGCTGTGTAAAACTGACATTCTTTTGCGATAAAGAACTGCAGTTATTGAAAAATCAGATAGCTGTTAACAGCTATTCAAGCACTTTCAAACGGGAAGTTGCAGATCCAGCAATAACAGTACTGATAACAATACAGAAATGGATACAAAAGTTTGGTGTCAATTGTCTCCTCACCTGATGTATTCATATTAGTCTTTTGAAGTGAAAAATCTAATAAAAATACTTACGCAACTCTTTCAGGATGGCTGTGGACTGGGCTAGGCGCTTTGGACAGACAGAGGTTGTTGATCTGTTGGAATCCTACAGGTAAGCTGTAACTGCTTTACAGAAAGAATTGCATAGCATGGTGAAAGGAAATTTGAGGTTTGTGTTCTTTTAATTTGATCAGAACAGATTTTGTTTAATGAGAACAGGTTTTGGCTTTTAATGCTGTAAAATCTGGACTTTTATTTGAGAATAGGAATATTTCAAAAACAAACAAGTTTGTACTCAGTATATGTTTGCACAACTTGCTGATTCTGTACTATGTACCATTTTATTCTCACATGCTTACTTTGGAAACAAATCTGTTGTGTGTTTTGATCTACATATTGTTTATACACAGTAGACATACTTGAACTTTTTAGAAGTAATGTTACAATAGGCCATTCAAAAAGGAATTTTTTTATTAAATTACGGTTATCATAGTTGAGGTGATGTTTTGTAAGGATTATATTTATTATAATTTCTCTTAGTGTAGTTTTTGCTAGTGGGAAATTTTTGGAGAATACATATCTTACAAATATTTTTCCTTGAACAGATAAATGAGAAGTATCTTTATACTTACAATTGCTTATGGTTATGTTTCAATGAAGTTCAAGAAAACAAAAGTTAACACTAAAAAATTAAGTGGCATGCTTTGTTGGTTAACATTTAGATCAGTGAAGAGTAATAGTATAATGATTCTCTTCTGCTACACTTATAAATTAGAATTCAAGTCATGTTGGTCAAGTCTTAGTCATTTTAGTCTTGATCAAAGTTTGAATTGATGGCTGAATGCAAACCCGAGGCGGGCAGCTTTGACTCTGGTCTGTGCATTTTTCTCTTACAGTGCATCATTCGGATTTGGAAATCTGGATGAAAGTTCCCTGGTCCAAAAAAGTGGTAGTGATCTTACTGCAGAGGACAGAGAACTACTGACAGCTTATCATCACAGTTTTGACGATGAAAAAGTGGATCTGGATCTGATAATGCACTTACTTCACAGCATCTGTCATAGTTGTGATGCGGGTAAGTAAATACTCACACTCCCAGTGAATTATTGTAGATTCGGCTCTGATGAATCATCCTCTTTTTTTTTCAGAAATCCCCAAAAGTTAAAACCTTAAAAGTGCTAGTCTGCATGGCACTGACATGTATTTGAATTTTCTCTGTTTAAATTTGCAAACCCACTTCCTTTTTTAGGAGCAATTTTAATATTTCTTCCTGGATATGATGAGATAGTGAGCCTGAGAGACCGCATTCTTTTTGATGATAAGAGATTTGCTGATAATGCTCACAGGTAAACATTTAGTTTCTGTGGCTTTTCACTGCTTCTTTTAAGGATCCTTAAAATGTGCTTTTTGTCTTGCATTAGATACCAAGTTTTCATGCTTCATTCGAGTGTGCAGACTTTGGATCAGAAGAAAGTGCTTGAAATTCCACCTTCTGGCATTCGTAAAATTGCAAGTATCAGAGGACTTTGTCAGATGCTACAATGATCAATTTTGCCTTTGCTTTTACAATTACTATAGTTTTGCTGATTTTGGGTTTTCTTCGTTGCAGATTCTTTCTACTAATATTGCAGAAACCAGCATAACAATCAGTGATGTTGTGTTTGTCATTGACTCAGGCAAGCTGAAAGAGGTATGACTGCCTTAAATTTTCCTAGTGTGATTCTAAAACACACAGTCCATAAATTTTGGAGAACCTTTTTTTTTTTACTTTACAGTAGGCTGAGAGCTAGTGACTGTCAGGCAACAGACCTCACTGAAAAGTTTCAGTATCCATTTGTGAGACAAATACTGTAAATAGCTAGCTGTCAAAAAAACCTGTAAAAGCTAATGGAAGTTGATATATCTTTCTCTTTTGCAATTTGGTATTTCTGTTGGATTTTTAAAACAAGTCCTCAGTTTACACCACTACCTTCCTGAGATGTAGAGAACACTAGGAGTTCTTTTTGTTGTACTGTTGTGTCAAGTCCAAAATAATCTGTTAAGGTTTTAAGCACTTTTTTTGGTGTGTTGAGTGCCCATTCCCAAGTTATTTGTTCAAGAAAAGTGAGATAATATAATGAGGCAATTTAAGACCTAGTACATGGCTTGGAAAATGAAACTGGATTTCATAGGGGATAGGGATAGCAAATTTCTGAAGTTCTCCTAAGACAAACTTTTTTTGTAATTTTATATCAGTCTAAGAAAATCAATGACCTAAGTAGGTCATTTCCAAGTGAGATAAAAAGGAAAACTTAATTTGGTATAATAATGTATTTTTACTTGCTTTGTGATATCTCAGAACACAGATCTGACATATCTTTCGTTGACTTGCAATTACATATTGACTAGAAAAAGTTTAATTTTGAAAACTGTACCACAAAGATACTGCAATGGAGATACATAATAAATTCACTTGAAACTGAGAAGATACCATTGTACCAGAAGCTGCTATATATATTACTGTTTCATACATTTTAGAAAACTTCTGTTGGTAATCTAAATAACCAATAACTTTTACTTCATGTACCCTATTCAGTCTTTGGTTTGTGTTCCTTTCTTTGTTTTTGTAGAAGTCTTTTGATGCGCTGAGTCGTGTTACAATGCTAAAAATGGGGTGGATTTCAAAAGCCAGTGCTATCCAGAGAAAAGGCAGGTAATAAATGTCTCACACTGGTTTTCATTTTTCAGATATCCACTGCCCTGTATGTAAAGAAAAAAGCACACAACATAATAATTATTTCTAGCCTAGTCCAGTGTCATGTTGGACAATGGCCAGCACTCTTTCTCTGCAAACAAGTAGGCGTCAGTATGTTTCCTTGGAATCATTTCCCAAGTTGTAGAAAAGTGATGCTCAGGCGTTTCCCAGAGGTCTAGGTTGTTTTACCCCCATTAATTTGTTCTCCTTTTTCTTTCTCCCATGTAGCACCAGCAGTCACAGTGTCCAGTGGGGTGTTTCCACACCTTGTCTGTGGACACAGGACTGGCTATTTCACTTTCTCCAAACTATGCATGACTTAACAGGCCATGATCATGTTCTTCCCAACACTGTGGGTGAGGGGTCAGAAGTTTATGTAGCAACAAATGCCTGTTTAATCAATCATACTGGCATTAAGCTACAGGTATTTGTGCATGAATGTGAGAATTTGCTGTCTCTGTCCTTCACCCACAAGTTATTTAATCTTTATTCTACCTTTTATTCCAAGGGTCTCTTCTGTTTGGGGGATGTGAGGGAAGAAATAAAGTTTGGAACTTGGATTCCTTACAACAAAGGGTGATTGAGATTTGGACTGATCTTACGTTAGCAAAACACACACAGCACTTTACTTCGATAACACTTGTTTTTCTTTCTCCAGATTTCTCAGTGTTGAGTCAAAATTACAGTAAAAAATTACACACTCTCAAAAGTAATCCATGATGGGAAAACCCTCACTTTGTGTGTGTCTTACACTTAACAACACTTTGGTTCATAGAACTGTTTCTACTTTTCCATTCTACGTTTCTGTGTCTATTTGTTGGTTTTTGGTTTTCTTTTTAGAAAGAAATCCTAATTTTCAGCACTTTCCATATTTTATTTTCAAGGGCTGGGCGCTGTCAGCCTGGAGTCTGTTTTCGTCTCTTCAGCAGGCTCCGATTTCAGAATATGTTGGAATTTCAATCTCCAGAACTTCTAAGAATGCCACTTCAGGTGCGTGTTCAGTTAGAAATTAGAACTTTAAAAAAATGTAACATCATCAAACCATGCTATTAATTGCAACAAACCTTGTGTTTGGGGGTTGTTTCCAAATCTTGGTAATCTTTTTTGTTCTTCCTTTTAACTTGCAGGAGATTTGTTTGTACACAAAACTTCTGGCTCCAGTTAATTGTCCAGTTGTAGACTTTCTTACGAAAGCTCCTGATCCTCCACCTGCTGTAACTGTGAGAAATGCTGTGCATATGCTTAAGGTCAGAAAAGGAATAGGTTTAGATGGGAATTGCATTTGTTTCCAAATTTGTAGTGTAGCAGTCTGTCTTACTGACTTCAGTTTGTACCGAAGCTGTTTTTAATTACTTAGGGATGCTTTGAATTTTTTGTTTATTGTCTGTTGTCACAGCAGGGCTCGCGTTAGAGATTGAGATGAGCCGAGACACACATTCTTGTTTATCAACGTGAAAAGAGTCCTGGTTAATTCTTTTTCACAGCTCAGTCATCCTGACTCCAACTACTCACTGATTCAGACTACAGCAAACTCCCGCTGTAGGCTTCCCTTGCAGGCTCTGACTGCAGGTATTTCTTGCAAAGTCTAACTACAGGCTTTTCCTGCTAGACTCTTGACTGCAAGCTCTAACTGCAGACCCAGACTGACCTCACAGCAGATCCCTTATGGCAGTAATTCTGTCTCCTGTTTGGCCTGTCCCCCAGTCTTTCTGAATCATTCCTTCAGTTCTTCCTTCCTCAGGATCCTCCCCTGACTAGCCAACTCTCCCTTTTATCAAGCTCGTTGGATATAGCTGCGACTTATCAGTGGCGAGGTTGCCTGTAATCCCTTCTCCTACAGTCTGTTTATATTTTGTGTGGGGGGATGTGTTTTTCCACATCAAGGGAAGAGAGTTCTTCAAAGTCTTGTCTCTGTTAATAGTTTGACTTGCTTTTTAAGTGTTTGGGAACAAGTCTAGTTAATGTTCAGTGTTCACATTCTTTCTGCTTTCACTGTAAATTGATTTTGTCCACTGTCCCCGTCCCCTTCTTGTTTGTTTGTTTGTTTGTTTGTTTATAAACAGACCATAGATGCCATGGACCCTTGGGAAGATCTCACTGAGCTTGGTTATCACCTCACTGAATTACCTGTAGAGCCACACCTTGGTAAAATGGTGTTGTATGCTGTAGTTCTGAAGTGCCTGGATCCTGTTCTGACCATTGCCTGTGCTCTTGCCTACCAAGACCCTTTTGTTCTGCCCACGCTGGCCTCCCAAAAGCGTGCAGCCATGCTGTGCAGGAGGCGTTTTGCTGCAGGGACGTTCAGTGACCACATGGCCCTGCTCAGGGCTTTCCAGGTAGTAGTTCATTTCAGAGAGTATTAATCACAGTAGATCACCCAATCGAGGCAAATAATGTACCAATCTACTTGGATGTAGAGTGGTGGAGTATGATTAAGTCCTTGGAGAAGACTTTATTTTAGCCTCGTGGCTTTCCTGGGTATTGGACTCATATATTTGTGAGGGAACACTTTTTGTGGTATTCTTTGTTGATATTTTCAAACTTTACAAAATTCTGAATGTCTCAACAATCCACCTCCTTATATCGTAATACACTGAGAACTTCAAATCATGATCTTAATGTAATTATCTTTATTAAATTAATCATTTTAACTTGACATAATGATCATTGTAGTAAGCAGGTAAAGAGAATCTAGTTCTTGAACAGAGAAAAGAATCTAGTTTGATACATTTACTTTCAGAGTGGGTTTTGCGTTCATTTTAGTGACATAAATGTGATTTTTTTAAAAAACGCAGGTTTTAGTTTTAGCTTATCAAATTAATAGGCAAATGTAAAAACGTTTTCAGGCATGGCAGAAGGCACGCAGTGATGGCTGGGAGAGAGCCTTCTGTGAAAAGAACTTCCTATCCCAAGCCACAATGGAAATCATCATAGGAATGAGAACACAGTTGCTTGGCCAGCTTAGAGCATCAGGTAAAGAATTTGATAAAAAATTTAACCTTGTTTTAAAGTCAAGCATATAGAAATTGTAACAAAAATCGTGTTCACTGGTGTAAGTTTCCTTGCTTAATTCAAAACACACCTTCATGTACACATTTATGTAGGGTGTGGGTAGATGAGGAAGTGTGGCTGATCTAACTGAAAGCACCCTCATCTCCACATGCCACTGCGTTTCACTGTTGAGATGAATTTCTTTGGATTTTTATGTTATAGTAAATTATTCCCATAGGGAAAGTCTTTGTATTGTAGAAAATAATTGTAATCTGTGTTAGTATGAAACCCCTTATCAGAAAGGATTTCAGTGCAGTGATTTCTTCTGGGTGCTGTAAAGGTGGGCAGTGGTGAAAAATAGAACAAATAAGTTGTTTATTTCACCTTTATTTTCAAACTCCTTTTGAGAACCAAACACAAGCTAACATGGCACCATTTTGTCCTGTCAGGTTTTGTGAGAGCCAGAGGAGGAGCTGATATTAGAGATGTTAATACTAACTCTGAGAACTGGGCTGTAATTAAAGCTGCCTTAGTGGCTGGGATGTATCCCAATCTTGTGCATGTAGACAGAGAAAGCCTGGTGTTGACTGAACCAAGGGAGAAGAAAGTGCGATTTCATCCTACCTCTGTTCTTGGTCAATCTCAGTATAAAAAGGTAAAATCACTTTGAATTTATAGTTCACAGAAAAGAACACTAAAATCTATGACATGTTTTAGAAATGTCTTTTCCTAGTTGTCAGTACTTTATAAAAGCAGCATGGGCATTTAACACTACAGCTTTAGAAAATACTTTTCTAACCAGCTGATAGAATTGGAGTTGGTTCATTTTTCCATTGTTTCTCTAGATAGTACAAGGCAAAATGGCAAAAAATGCCTCTAGTTATAAAATTGTTTGAAAGATACAATGATCCGTACTCTTAAAAGCAAGAAGTTCTGCTCTGAAACTTTTTTTTAAACATTTCTTTTTAAAGCAAAATACTTTGTTTTATCATGATAGGATAATTTGTGAATCTGGTTGAATTCTGTCATGCTTATTTATTTGCATGTATATTTTTATATGGATATAATTATACCTGCATTTACTTCTCAAAAGATAGAATCATGGAATGGTTTGGGTTGGAAGGGACCTTAAACTTTATCTCATTCCAACCCCCTGCCATGGGCAGGGACACCTTTCACTAGTCCAGGTTGCTCAGAGCCCCACCCAGCCCGGCCTTGAACACTGCCAAGTTAAGGCATCCACAGTGTCTCTGGATAAAATGAAAAATGTGTTAAATTTAACGTTAATTACAGGTAGAGGGTATAGTAGCCTAGTCTTGCCTACTCTTGTACAGATTGCCCCAGCAAATGGACAAGCTGCAGCCATCCAGGCCCTCCCTACAGATTGGCTTATATATGATGAAATGACGAGAGCTCACAAGACAGCAAACATCAGGTGCTGCTCTGTTGTGACACCTGTCACTGTGTCCCTCTTCTGTGGACCAGCCAGACTGCCGAGTAATGCCTTGCAGGCATCTTCATCCTTTCGAGGTACACTGAATCTGGATTTGGAATGTTTCCATTGGTATACATGAGTGTGTGACATGGAAGGCTTATTTTTCAGTAATATTAAATACATATATTGGCTGATTCTGAAAACAACAGTGCTGTAATTCCTGTAGCTATTCAGAAATAGTTTGTAGGTTCTGTAACACATCTCTCAGGTTTGGGATTCCTTACGCATTCATGTCCATAAATTCATGTCCAGTTCTGTGGTCTCAGAAATTACAATGTGGTTTGTAAGGGAAGAATACAATATCTAATGATAATACTGGTACTGAGAAGTGTAGTATGTATGTTCTTTTTCTACAGACTTTTTTTGATATTTTGAACCAGATTATTCAAATGGAATAATTTAGAAACAATCAATATGGCAAACAAGTCTTATTGCTTCTAGCTGACACACACATTTTCAAGATACGTTCTACTGATAATTTTTAATGTCAATTAGCTGTACTGTAAGTAATAGAGAGTATATAGAATATATAGAAATATATATATTTCGTATTTAAATTGAGTTCTGTTGGAATGGAAGCAAAAGTAACTGCTGCTTGTTCTCATTGTTTGAATCAAACTAAAAGTCCAGCTTATTTCTGAAGCTTTCCTGTCTTGTTTTTAAACTGTTAACCTTAGAATAGTGTTCATGCTGATTGAATTGCACTTTAGGAAAATAAGGATTCCTAATTAATAGTCATGTGTATGTATAATTTTTTTTTTCTTACTAGGTCATTAAGTCTGCTGTTATACTAGGAAATAGAGCCATGTGTGGTTTTGCAAACAGCTTTAGGCAGAAGTTGGATAGTGGCTTGTGAATACTGATGAAGGTACATGAGTTGGGTCAGATCACATCAGTATAGGTTTTTGTGTAGTTGGACCTTCAGCAGGTTTGACTACTTGATTGCTGCTGTCTGGAGCAAAGACTTTTCAGGGTATTTGCAGAAAAGAAGAGGTAGTTTTACAAACGTTTACATTTTAAAGTCAATTTTAGAAGGAAAATACTTATTGCTGGTAATACTGTAGTGTTCAGGTTTTTGTATATAAGTAGAAATAATATAGAAATGCTAATGCACCTTTTGTGCTTAATTCAGGGGGAGGAGTATCTAATGATAGCAGTGACAGTGAGATGGAGGACAAAACAACTGCTAATCTGGCACTACTGAAGCTGGATGAATGGCTCCATCTCAAACTGGACCCTGAAGTAAGTAAGGAATCACTGCTGGGTTTGCTTCATGTAGAAGAATTGTAAAAAGATGTGAAAAGGTTTTTGTAACATTTGAATAGCCAAGAATTTTTTCTAAGAATGTCATGGTCTATTGAATTTCTTGAAGAGCCAGGTAGAATTAGCTCTGCGAGGGTTCAATACCTCTCAGGGTGTCTGGCACCTTACAGAAAATGGCTTAAGCAATAGCGAGACAGCATGATCGAGTATGTCTTGAGAAAGCAAAAAGGTTTTAATAAAGAAAGAAAATAATACAAAAACAAAGAGCAAAGCTGAGCACAGTATAGGGACAGGTCCCATACACCTGCTACAACACCCCGAAAATGCATGGAGCACCTTTGTTCTCTCTCTTATCTACCTAATGATCGAGGATGGTTCTACTGGCAAACTGCCACAATAGAAAGAGGTACAAGCTTTGATGAACAGTGACAAGGTCCAACAGGTGCTTCTCTCTTGGCACTGAGCCAATTGCCATGAGAAGGTATGCAAAGTTCTAGTTAAACTTCCTAAAATGTCTAGAGGTAAATTGAAACCCTTTCCTTATACAGGAATGCTGACTGAAGTGTAAGGGGTGCCTTCCTACAATGGTCTGTTTGGGTCTCTCAATCCATGTACTCTGATTTAACCTTTTCTTGATGAGCTCATCAAGAATTAAAGGGCTTCAATTCCCTTTGGCCCCAATTTGTCTGTCAAGTGAATTCATGTACTCAACATCCAAGTTGCAAGGTTTCATAACCTATCACCCATACCTTTCAATTCTTTTACCTATGAGCAAAAAGAAAATAATTAGTCACCTAAGTCAACAGTGAGAGTGCTCATCCTTCTTCCTCCATCTTGATGTGGGTATCCTGTCTATCACATGAGGGAGCAAGAAAGCCTCAGCAGTCCAGATGCTGTTGGATCTGCTTCAAGAACTTTCTGGGCAGTATGGTGTTTTATATGTCTGAGCTTAGCAGTTTTGTCCCTTTCCACAAGTCAGCAGATTCTGAAGAGCCTGCCAGACAAGAGGTAATGGCTGCAGGGGACAGCAAGCTCCAGGTGACAGTGGATCCATAATGTCCCTTCTGCTCCTTCTGGCCTCCTGTCCTGCCTGCATGGTGCTCCTTCAGGCCATAGTATGATCTGGGATAGCCAAAATCTGAACAGGAGCTGAGAGAACAGTCACAGTGGCATGTTGTGTTTTTCCTTCTCTGGGAGGATAATCAAAATCAGATCAAAAAAGGACCACTTGAAGCAGAAGTAGCTGAAAGAAAGTTGCTGTCAGATTTTGGCAGGATAAATAAAAACCTCTTTGAAACAGAAGTCTTTAGGTCATGGAGAGGCTGTGGCTGTGGCTGGAGGTAGTTTATGGATCATGAAACACTTGACCTTACCAGCTCGAATAATAATACTGTCTCTCCTAGACACATCCAAAAGAGTGATTTTTAAAAATTTATTTTAATGGAAGCATTTCTGATAACATGGGAGTTAAACTATAGTGTTCTGAATTTATTCATCACATTTGAGCAGAAGTCTGTGTAAGAAAAATATCACTTAGAGCTCTTTTCCCTGAGGTATGACTGAGTGCATGAGTATAGACTGATTTGAGAGGAAGAGCATAAAGCATGAAAAGATTGGGTTTTCTAGAAAGATAAAAAGGAAAAAAATCTGTGGATGTATGATACAATATTAAGTTTAGCACAGAGCTAAATGGAATGTTTCAAATATTACCTCGCACCCAAGGAAAAGAAAGCAAATTAACATCTTAATTTAAATATTAATTATTCCCCCTCCTCAAGACTTTAGTCATTTTTGACCCTGTTTATATTAGAATGCCAGGTGCTGTCTGATAGGAAGGAGATAGGGTTCTCTTACCTGTCTTACTTAATTTTCATCAGTCCTTAACAGAATTGGAATTCATTACAGGCTGCTGGTATGCTGTTGCAACTCAGGCAAAAGTGGCACAGTTTATTCCTGCGTCGTTTGCGAGCTCCTTCTAAACCGTGGTCTCAGGTTGATGAGACAACTGTAAGAGCAATTACAGCTGTTCTCAGTGCTGAAGAACAGTCTGCAGGTCTGCAACAGCCTTCAGGAATTGGCCAGAGACCAAGACCTGTGACTTGTGAAGAGCTTCCTTTGGCATCTATGTGGAAGTCAACCAACAGTCGAAAAAGCTCAACAGAAATTGAATTGTCTGACTCCTCCAATGCTGAAAAGTAAGTCTTCTGCTCACTGTAGGTTGCAATTTATGTATACAAGCATCACTTAAATTTATGCTAGTAATAAGGAGGTGGAAACAGTGGGAATACAGTTGAAAGGTTATACTGTTGTATGCTGCATTGTAATCCCACTGAGAAGTATTTCATACAAGGGCCTGCTGTTTGAGAGAGCAGTCAGGAATGTTGTCCATGAATTGTGGTCTTTGAGCAGAAGAGGTTTAACAGTAGCATTAAAAAATAATGCATGATCGGTATGGGTTTTTTAGTTAGGGTTTAATATATTTTGTGGTTGCTGTAACACATGTGGTCATGCAGTAGGCCGACAGGTCAATGTAAATTGTTTGGTGGCTATTTGCGAAACTCAAAGTATGTCCTTTCAAGGGTTCCAGTGAAATCTACATCTCCCGCACTCCACCAGCCAAAGAAGTACAGAGAAAAAGACATTTTGCTCTGCAAACGATCCTCAGATGACAGATCAGCTCAGTCATCGGTGAAACCTGCAAACAGTAGTAGCTATCCGAGCCCCTGTGCTAGTCCTTCTTCTCCAGTATCTGGAAAGGTAATGTTCTCAAACATATCACCCTGCTCTTCAAAAATAATATAATTTCTTGTTGATATGATTCTGCAACTATTAGGGATTTTACTGAAAAATTAGGAACCTAACTTAACTTTTCATTTACAACAGCTGCATAATACTCCCTTCTGGAACATAAAATCTAGACTAAATATCCTTGTTACACTAGTTCAGTACAGTAAAAACAATATTTATGGACTGCTGAGCTAAAGCTATCCAAAGTAGAAAAAATGAGATTATATATTTTTAAACTTGTTTTAATAAACAGCGAAGGTGTATTAATTTTTTCAACTAAATTAATATATTGTATGCACACTTCTGAAGTTTTTGGATTCTGCCTTTCTCTGTTTCTGTAATAGCATACATTGATACTGATTCTCTTTAACTATGTGTTATCTGCCTTATTATGACTGCTTGGGTATTAGGTTAGGGGTCGGTGGTTGGAAACAGATACACAACACAGCTCACCGAGGGTCATCAACAGATTTATTATGGCTGCCCCTATATAGGGTTTAAATTTCCCAGGCTTGAAAGCTGATTGGATCTCTGCACCGGCCAGCTCTCTGGCCAGTGATATGTCTGCAATTAGGATCAAATGGAATTGACTGGGGGTCCCCTGTGTACGTTTGAATCCAGCCTATCCTTACTATAGCCAAGGACTTGTTTTTCTTCTAGGCAGATCGAGTTTGGAGGTCCGATATGGCCAGTTTATCCTGGCAGCTACAGACCAGCTGCACTGTGACACTTCGGATTTTTTGTGATGGTTATTTTAGCAAAGCATATGTTTTTAATGAGATTATTGCCGTAGTTGTCCCTAGATACTTGAATAGTAAACTGCAATAATGTTAAAGAGATCACTGAGAGGAAACTTCGTGGACTCATTGGGGGATTTAGTAACTCCTCTTGAGTCTTTCAGCTTCTAAATTCCAACACTATAAAAGGAAGGAAAAAAAAAGGTACAAATTCAAGTACTGTGCTGTAGGCATCAGTCTATGATGATTAATTTTGGTGTCATACTTAAACCAATTATAATTAATAACTAGACTTTTTAGACCTGTTCTACTTTACTTGTTTTCTGCCCCTCATGGATGAATTACTATTTTGAAAGGTGCTTTAAAAATGTAAGATAGATGTGAAATACATTTGAAGCCATTTCAGATGGGACCAGCTGATAGATTTTATGTTTCTTCTAGAACCTGGAGGAGAAAGGGAGGAGCACAGTCAAGGGATTTCTATCTTCATGTGTGTAAAACTTCAAAAATAAAGCCTGTTTTATTTTATTGTATTTATTAATTTAATTTCTTTTTTCCAGGGTTGCAAATCTCCTTCACCAAGACAAAATATGCCAGTTCGGTACTTTATAATGAAAAGTAGCAACCTGCAAAACATTGATATTTCTCAACAGAAAGGAATATGGTCCACTACACCAAGTAATGAACGGAAACTGAATGGAGCTTTTTGGGAGAGCAGCGTGGTTTACTTAATATTTTCTGTTCAAGGGTCTGGATGCTTTCAGGTGAATCTTAGTCTAAAACTAAATATTAGCAGTGGTTGATGGTTTAGGAGGGTGCAGCAAATGACTGTGTGTAGTGTGGACAGCTTTGCCTACTGACTCTGAGAAGCAGAGCAATGTGCAAATGTCTGTGCTTGCTGAAGAAGGAGTATTTCATTCTCCTCTGAAATGTGCTTGTCCCTGAAAAGCTGAGATGGAATTGCCTCCAAACATCATGAGTCAGAAAAATGATTGTACCCTACAGTAATCCTCGAAAACAACAACAACAACCAGAAAAAAAAATCCTAACAGAGTAGGGGATTGCTACTGTTTGCATGCCAGAATGTGTACTGTAAGTGAGCAGGCAGTTAGAGTCAAGTCACAGCTTTCTAAAGCCAAGAAACTAATAAATTTCTTTTTTAAAATTTTGATAAAAAATGGTTTTATTCACTTCCAGTTAGGAAGCTGGCCATGGTACTTCCAGAGCTGTATCTTGACTTCATATTCAGTGAGAGATTTGTCAACAGTTTGTTGGTCAAATCTGTGGTCAGTTTGAAGTTGAAAACTTGACCTGGTAGCGCAATGTTGCAGGTTAGCCATGAGCCAGCTAAATTCAGTTGTTCCAGGTAGACAAAGTTCAACTTGCTTTTTCATATATAAGCTATTTGTAAAAGTCATCTGAACTTAAAATCTAATGAACCAACCAAAACACAGCTGTCTTGGCAATACCACTGAAGGACTGCAGTGACATATTACATACTGTGTGTATGTAATGTGTATTACATTACTGTGTATGTAATGTAATTACATACATGTACATATGTAATACGTGTAATACATACATTGTATTACATACGTATATACATTGTGTGTAATGTAATTACATATGATGGTTTGGTGCATGGGAAAAATACTGGAAAGCAATTTTCAGCAAGTCAGTTGATACTTAAAATGAGCTGTTGCACTGGTGCTTTCAGACAAGGAAGCAGGGAAGGGAAGACACACTGAAGTCAGGAGTGTAGGTGGTTGACCTTGCCTTGCCCTTCCAGTTTTGACAGTGCATTTCACCCTCATGGGAATGTAAGCCTAACATCCCTATTAATCTCTCTTGCCCCAACTGTCTCTTCCTATTCCACATTTGTTTTTTTCCTCTGTTCCTTCTATTAATTCTCATTTAAGTCTGGCTTGAGCTATGCAGGCTGCTTGTTTTACAACAGCAGTGTATGCTGTTAATTTACAGTGTGGACTGCATCCTTTGGACTGCTAAGTGTCAAATGTCATAAATTCACCTGGATAACTGATATGTTGTGTGGGGGGTTGGGTTTACTTTTGGCTTGTTTGGGATGTGGGTAAATCAGTGTGTCCTTAAGTAAGGTAGGTGCTGTCTCAGGTTTGGGGTTTAATTCATTTTCTTTTTGAATATCTGTCATGTTGGAATTTTGTCCAGCTTCGCTAAAAAAGGAAATAAAAGCAACTTCGACTTCTTTCTTTGAAGACCAGGTGTGTGAAAGTTTGTTAGCATAGAGGAAATATGAGAAGGAACAGATGGATTTCTGCAAAAATTACCTACAAGTATTGAGGAATGTTAATATCTAGTAGACTGTACTGTAGTGGAATATTCATCTTGATTTCCTTCTGCTTCAGGTGGTTACGCAACAGCTTTTAAATCTGTTAAAAAGCTCAAAAAACCTTCAGTGATAATTTTGTCATTGAGAGACATTCCTTATGTTCAAACCCTACAAGGCATATTTGAAGTGGAAAAAGAAATGATACTTCTAACTTTCTAGATGTAAACGTTTTGAAAGCTCCAGCTTCAAGGTGGAGAGTGTGTGAATCACTTTGAAATTACTTTGAAAGTTTCATAGGAAGTTCAATTATTTATCTCATTATGTCTCTTCTTTCATATTTCAACTTTTGTCCCAGGGTTTTGCTAGGATGGATTCAGCAATTGGGTGTGAGAGAAGTCAAGACTGGGGATCTGCTGGTTTCGGAGGTGTATTTAAGGTGGACTGGATCCGAAAAGAAAGCATTCCTTTTCAGTTTGCACACCACTTGCTCAATCCTTGGAATGACAGTAAGAAAGTACAGATAAGTAGAGATGGCCAGGTAATATTACTCTCTTCTGAAGTTTTCTTTACTTGCTAGAATTGTGTATTTTTTATTAGCTTGTTCAGACTTGGCATTTATCTCCACTTGTTCATGTATCTGCTAATCTGAATTCATGGTTCATTGGTGTATTGTACCTTCAGCTAATGTAGAATTACTGCTGAAGTAATGGAGCCATTTTGATAAAACAGTTTCTTACTTATGTTTTAAAAAATTATTTAAAGATGGGTGCTTCCAAAACGAAGTTGTTGTGTTTGTTTTTCAGTTTGTAATTTAGTTTTGGAGGTTTTTGCCCTGTTTGGTTGAGATGTGTTCTCGTAGATAGTCTGTCACACCCAAATAACTTCATAATTATAAGTTTTTTTCTGTAAAGCCTGAAGAGAAGGTTTGAGGCAGAGTAAAGCTTAGGACCATTCTTGTATTTGTTAAAGCTCTAAACGCACCTGTGGAAAGCCAAAGAATTGTCACAAAATTTCTGTGTGGCAGTTTCTGCCCTCTCCCCATCCCCTCCCAAAACATCTCCTTGATGATTCAAGAGCTGAAGTTTTTGTATCACCTTCTCTTCTTCAAAACTTCTCTTCACTTGTAAGAAACTGGAGGAAAGGAGAAGTACAAGGAAAGGACGGCCACTGTTTTTCCTGTGACCTCTCTTTCCACATTCTCCACCACACTTGATGGAACTCAACCTAAAAGATGCAAAAAATAATGATCTTTAGTTAGTAAATGACTGATCGATCTGTGGGAGGTATAAAGTATCTGGTGCGTATGTTCTTGTGTATGGCAGTAGTGTGTTCGCTGGGAATTGTCTTTGTGAGAACTGACATCTCACTGAATGAAAACACCCCAAACAGCCTGTAGGCCAGGTTGACTTGGGAAAGTTTTTATCTCCTGCTCAACCCTAGTAAGAAAACCTTGCTGTACTGGGAGTTCTAATGTTTGTCCCAATAGCAAAAGGGATGAGCTTTCCTAGAAGAATTGAAAGCAATCACCAGCAACCTCATCTAACAATTCAGTAGTAAATAGTTTCTGTATGCTCAACAGTATCAGTGCAGATAACTGCTCTGATTTCCTTATCATTTCTAGGAGCTGGAACCACAAGTTGGAGAGCAGTTGCTGCAGCTTTGGGACCGTATTCCTTTGACAGGAAAAAAACTGCCTGAGCATGCCAAGTAATATGACAGAGGTAGTTATTTATGCATTTCTTGCTGGTCTTGTGGTAAAGGAAAAGTTGTGCATATACAGTGTGCCATCACAGTGCTGTCTTTCCTTTGTAGCTTGTGGAAGAACACTTGGTACTAAATATTCTGTTAATTTTGATTTTCTTTCAGCTGTTTAGGTTGTTGAAACACCAGCCATGATAACCAGCAGCATGTCTACAATAAAGATGAGGAAGAAGGTGACACACCAACACCCTGACATTCTTTGTCATGCTGTGCAGCTAGAAGTGGAAAAATAAGAGGGAATTGTGTTGCTTTCAGTGTTTACTTGCCAGCCTGTTTTTTGACTGAGTTGGTTTTTTTACAGTAGTGTGCAGTTGATACTTAAAAATACTGTTAAGTTCAAAACAAAGTTTGAAACAATGAACCTCATGTAAGTTGTCTGTGGGTTTAAGATAGCATAGCAGACAGTTTAAGTATGCAGTTTACAGTTAAAGCTTTCTCAACCCCTTAAAAGGTATGAGAATGTAGATATTAATGAATTGGTCTTGCAGTTCAGTTAAAATAAATACTAATTCCAGATATGTTGAAAGGCTCCTGTAGTGTATTTCTACATCCACAGTGCAAATGAGCAGAATATACTCATACAAACAACTAGGCAGTTGGAAATGTTAATTTTTAATTTATTTAAAGGTAATTATTTTCAATTAGTTCAAAATTTTTTAGTTTTTTTTAAATTGAATTTAATTATTTTAAATTAATTTAATTTAAATAAAAAAGAAGGAGCATGAGACTTCTGAGATTGGGTGCATCCACTGATGTTTCCAATTTCAGTTATTTTTCACCTCTAAGACGTGACTCACACCTTCAGAAACTGAAACAGTCTTTCAGAGGCCTGTGGCCAAGTGGTACTTCAATAGTTCACTAATTTAGGCACTGTTAGAAGATTTGTATTTCTTTAAAAAAGAATAAAAATCATTACCAGTAGAACTTCCTTGATTGTTTAACATAGTCTTCTGTTGCTCTTTGACAACACAAAAGGCACGAGCTCTAGAAGGCCAAATGATCTGACTCCAAGTTTATTTTCCAGGAGTCCTCCCTTTTATACTATATTACACAGACCAACTGGTTGGTGAAACAAAGACAAACCCTTTCAATCACATTGGTCAAACCCAGAGGGACATCAAGAGAAGGTCCCTCTTTGGGAAAGAATGTACCGTATGTGTAAACATTTACCATGTTTACAGAAATTCCCTGGGAAAGGAATTTCAAAGTCCAAAACATACAGATCAGCGCTACAGTCTTCATGCTTTCTTTCAAGTTGTTTCTTTTTCTTCGTACCACTGCTGTCTTGGTTTATTTGGCTTTTTCTTAGTCCTGAACATACTGTACTGTAAGTCTGGTATTAATGGGTGTGATCACTTTCAGCACTGTTTGTGATCATCCTTAAGTTAAACCAAGACTATTTTCTGCCTCTGTGCCTCTACCTATTTTCTCATGTGTGTTAAGGATATTACCCTGTGCATTTGTTTTGCATTCTGTGTGGTGACTTCCACACACGAACCATCAGTTTGACCTTTGCCAAGACATAACTGGGTGCCTCTAAGGCTGGTACTGCCCAGTACCTTGTTTCTCAAGAGAGTGCATACAAGAGAGGCATGATAAAAGCTGAGCTGTGCTGCGTCGTCACAAACATATTCCTGAAAACAGGTAACAGTGGCAGCTGCTTTGCCACGGATAGTGGGTTTTTTTGTTAAATACCATGTAGCATAAAATTGCTTATTTTTTGAAACTATTTCTTTCAATATTTGCTTTACTACTTTTTTTTTCCCCACAGTATTGAACTGGCGTATTTTCTGCTCCATCATCACAACATTAAGCATTGTGGGCTTAATTCTATTGAGGGATTTTTTTGTAGCTTTCATTTTAAATGTTTCATACTGGCTGTTATAGAAAGGAAGAAATTAATTCACAGCTCATACCTGGCAGAGCCACTGAAGAAAACAGGCAAGGAGACCTTCTTCTCCTTTTAGGAAGCCTTTATTGAAAACAGCCTGGATGGGGACTCGAGGGGCATGCGCACACCACCGCTGCTCCCTGGACAGCGTGGAGGAGGAGATTAGCGCCGTCACTCAGCGGATCTGGGCCCTCCGTCCTTACGGGAGTCCCTCACAGGAAGACTGCTGACGGCTTGGGGTCCAGGGATGTCCATCTTGTCAAGCACTGTCGATGCTACAGCGACGAAAGGGGGGAGCTGGCTCTGGGTGGTGTGAGATTCCCTATGGTTCTGTCGACCCGTAGCAGTCACTCTCAGTCCTCAGTTCGGTGTTGGCTTGTTGCTGTTGGGTTTTAGTTGGTGCCGGAGGCCCTTGGTTTGCATATGGTCCTGAGCACATTGTCCTTATGGCAGCAGCAGAAGTGACACTCAACAGGAAAGGGGAAGTAGGTACAGTACAACTAGTGATTTAAACCTTATTAGGGAACATTAACAATCAACATTTAAAACTTTAGCAATTAACAAGTGACAATCAACAGAAGCATCATTAACTATGAATCCATATCCCAGAATTTCGTTCTCTACACCCACCACAGGGTTCTGGTTGGATTAGTCCATAGTTACTCCCAGGCACTTTGTCTTTAAAGTGAATTAAGAGTGGCTTTTGCTGCTACCAATTCAAACTTTTCTTATGAAATGATACTGTAGTGATTGTTCCAGAGCAGCCACTTTTCTGGATGTATTCAGTCATGGGTTTCACCATCTGTAAAAGATTAGCAGTTTCCTGTTGCTCTACATCTTCCTGTTCATAGTTAGCTACTCTGTTTTCCTTCCCTGTGGATCATGCTGCACTACTCTCTGTTGTGTTCTGTCAGGTTGAGTTATAATGGTTTGTTCCTTTCCCTGCTCTGGTTTCAAAGAATGTTACTTCCCAAGTTTGTCCCTTCCCTTTCTGCTGCCAATCCCAATGTATCCTTTCCAGCCTCCTCCCCTGAGTCCTGTCTGTCACTCGGTCACCCCCACTTTGCATCTAGAAAGTTTGTGGAAGGGCATCGAGTGATTGGGCTGGGTCAGAGGAAGTTTCTCCCCTTACTCCCCCATTGGATCCCTGGACAGTCCTTCCTACCCTAACCCACCCTCACCTTGCCCCTTATTGGTTGAAGGTTTGTTCCCTCCCTCTGTACCTCCCCTGTTTATAAATTGTTGCATCCTTTGTCTCATGGCTCAGTTGGAGCAGCTCCCCTGAGACTAACACCTCTACTTAGGGACTGTAATGAAGGTCTTGGATTTTGCCCTTCTCCTGAGTTCACACTCCTTCCCCTGCCATTGTCACAAGCCTCTCCCGCTACAAGGGAAGGTTCCCTTAGCTCCCCCTCGGGCTCTGCTGATCCTAAGGAGTGTCCCCTGCATGTCCGCTGTGTCAGGCTGGCCAGGGTGGACAGAAGCTTTGCTCTTTGTGAGGGACACCACGACAGCTCTCAGCTGTCACTTCTGCTGCCTTTGTTGCATCTTCTAACAGAAACCATAGTGCACAAAGGAGATGATGCTGCTCTGGATTAAAGGCTTTATTGTTTTCTTTTGGCAGATGTTGAAATGAGTCACTTAAACAGGAAGTGTAAGTTTGGATGAGAGGAAAGATGTGTGCTAATGTCTTTACAAATAATTTGATGGGTGAAGGTATGGGTGTTAACCACTTGCAAATAGGTCTTAATGTGTGTCTTGGTTTGAAAGACAGATATCTGGACAATCCAAATCCCCTCCCTCCAAATTATTATAATTCAGAAAAAGAAATTAAAGGGGGCTTTTTTTTAGGCAGAGTTATGGGGAAAGGAAATAACAGCTCTTTACTAGTATGTATAACAAAGCAAACAAAAACAACTAGTGCAACATCAACAGCAAAACAGTAGTACCAAGAAACTTGAAAGCCTTGATTCCCAAAACCCAGGACAGTTTGGTCTTGATGGCTCGGTGGTCTTGGTGGCTCCTGCACGGAGCTGGAAACAGTGCAATGTCAGGG